>JAJEOU010002162.1:0-30022 GCA_021534815.1 Acrocephalus arundinaceus
GAGCTGCTGCCAGCTGGGGACAAGATCTGGGTGGAAGGAGACAGCTGGTAATGTGGAAGTGTTCTTCTTTTGTGGTGAGGATGCTGCATTGTTCAGGACTGCTCCCAGCATGACATTTAACTGCAGAACATTTCCAAGTAGATTTAAGGGAGCACAGAGGCAGAGGCTGCATAAAAGGGAAAATCCTGCTTTTTAAATCTACTGCTCTGTGTGCCTGCATGGAAATTGCACATATATATTCATCTCTCAGTTCAGTTGTAAAAAATAAAATTTTCTCTCAGATCAAAACCAGGCAGTGTAGAAATCAGCACAGGGTCCCTTGCAGGCAGCAGTTGCTTTTCCAAGCCTCCTCAGGGTTGCTCTGATTGCCATCAGAGCCTGCAGAGCCAGAGCTGGCCCTGGCAGTGCCTGAGCTGGGAGGGGTCTGCAGGGCAGAGCTGAGCCCCCAGGGCTGGGCTGGGCTCTGGCAGCACTGGCAGGGCCCAGCCCTGGGCACAGGGAAGCAGCTGCAGGCAGGGACAGCTGCAGGCAGCAGAGCCCTGGGCAGGCAGTGGGGGGAAAGTGCCACCAAGCTGTGCTGGGATATTGAAAGTCCTCTCCAAACTGAACTATTCCATGATTACTTTTTATACAGATCCTCTCTCCAGACACAGCAAATGTCCAACAGCAGCTCCATCAGCCACTTCCTCCTGCTGCATTGGCAGACACGCGGCAGCTGCAGCTCCTGCACTTCTGCCTCTTCCTGGGCATCTCCCTGGCTGCCCTCCTGGGCAACGGCCTCATCATCAGCGCCGTAGCCTGCGGCCACCTCCTGCACAGCCCCATGTTCTTCTTCCTGCTCAACCTGGCCCTCACCGACCTGGGCTCCATCTGCACCACTGTCCCCAAAGCCATGCACAATTCCCTCTGGGACACCAGACAATCTCCTACACAGGATGTGCTGCACAGCCTTTTTTTTTCTGTTCTTCATCTCAGCAGAGTATTTCCTCTGACCATCATGTGCTACGACCGCTACGTGTCCATCTGCAAACCCCTGCACTACGGGACCCTCCTGGGCAGCAGAGCTTGTGCCCACATGGCAGCAGCTGCCTGGGCCAGTGCCTTTCTCAATGCTCTCTGCACACAGCCAATACATTTTCCCTGCCCCTGTGCCATGGCAATGCCCTGGGCCAGTTCTTCTGTGAAATCCCACAGATCCTCAAGCTCTCCTGCTCCAAATCCTACTCAGGGAACTTGGACTCATTGTGTTTCTATCTTTTAGCATTTGGCTGTTTTGTGTTCATTGTTTTCTCCTATGTGCAGATCTTCAGGGCTGTGCTGAGGATCCCCTCTGAGCAGGGACGGCACAAAGCCTTTTCCACCTGCCTCCCTCACCTGGCTGTTCTCCCTGTTCCTAGCTGCATGTTTCTCACCTGAAGCCCCCTCCATCTCCTCCCCATCCCTGGATCTGGCCCTGTCAGTTCTGTACTCGGTGGTGCCTCCAGTCCTGAACCCCCTCATCTACAGCCTGAGGAACCAGGAGCTCAAGGCTGCAGTGTGGAGACTGATGATTGGATGTTTAGGAAAACATTAAACTGCTGGTCATTTTGCAAATCACTTCTAATAAATCATCTTGATATTCTTGTTGTTTGTGTGGGTTTTTTTTGTTTTATATTTTTAATTTGTCTAAAAAAATGTCATTGTTTGTGCCATTTTTCATTTTTTTTCTCCACCTTCCCTGTGGCCACAGACTGTGTCAAAGGGCTGCATTCTTCGTGGCTTTAAAGAAACTCAAGGAATCCCAGCCAAGTTTTTGCAGAGACCCCCTTTGGTTCCCTTCTCTGCAGCTGCAGCAGCAATGTCTGTGTGCAGAGCTGGGGGCAGATCAGTGCTGGCACAGCAGCTGTGCCCAGCAGCAGCAGCAGCAGCCCTTGGTGTTGCCAGTGCTGCTGCCGTGGCCCTGCCCCGCTGCCCTGCTGGCCCTGGTGTTGCTGTAGGGCCTGAGTGCTCTCGGGGCCGGGCACAGTGCTGGGGGTGGCAGTGCCGGGGCTGCAGCAGGGACAGGCCATGGGCACTGCTGGGGCAGCGCTGACGCCTCAGGCCAGGGCCTGGGGGCTGCAGGCTCCTTGCCCAGGCTCTCTCCAGAACACTTTGCCCAGGCCAATGCTGAGCACAGAAAAGCCCCGGGAGCAGCCCCAGGCTGGCCGTGGGCAGGCTGGGGGCAAACAGCATGGCTGGGGCTCTGCAAGGTGCCTGGGGGCAGCTGGGATCCTTCTGGGATCACATGGGAGAGCCTGGCCCATGGTGGAAGAGACTGGGATCATAGTGGTTCATACTGGCAGCAACTGGGACTTTACTGAGTGACTGGGAGTGGCTGTGAGCAACTGGAATCAGGCTGGAAGCAACTGAGGACAACTGGGATGAACTGGAACATTCTGGGAGCAACTGGATACACTGGAGAGACTGAAACCACAGTGCACAGTGGGGGTAAATGGGAGCAGCTGTGCCCATGCTGGAAGGAACTGGGATCCTACTGGAACCAGACTGGAGTGACTGGAACAAAAGTGAGGGTGAAAGGGAGCACCTGGAACCATGTGGGGTGCAACTGTTCATACTGGCAGGACTGGGACCACACTGGGCTCATCTTTGGATCCTATTGGGAGAGACTGGACTAATACTGGGAGTGTCTGAGAGTGCTGGAACATTCCCTGCACATCATCCCCCATACTGGGGGTGACTGGGAGCAACTGGGAGCACGCTGGAGCAAATGGCATCATACTGGGCCTGAGGGGGTTGATGAGCTGGAGGCAACTGAGACCATACTGGGAGTGATTGAAGGAACTAGTGAAGCATGATTTTAAAGATTTAAGATTTTGGCTAAGGGATAGAAGCAATTCATATTCATCAGAATGTAAGTTAGTTAAAAAGACTGGGAGGTTCATAATTATCAGTTTCTTAAACTCAAGCTAATTGATGTATTGTTTGCCATTATGAGCTCATTTTAGTTTTGTTTTAGAAGAAAATGGAGTAAGTGAACCATTATAAGAACAGACTGAAACCAGTAAGAAAAATGACAGCACCTGGACTTTATATCAATCAATCACAAAGCAGGGGACCTTGGATCGTGCCAGAGGGTCACAGGGATGTGATGAAGACTCTCCTGACTTCATCTTTTGAGATCACTGATCCAATTAAAGAGAAGAATTGCACACACATGAAGGAATAATAGCCTCATTTAATAAAGAGCAGGTATGGAGATGCTGGGGGTATGCACATGTATTGTATGTAAGATCTTAAGAAATAAATAGAGGGCAAAGAACCTTGTACAGGGCAGTCACACCTTTCAGAGACGACTCCTGTGCCACCAGCTGGTGTTAATAAACATTCCACTTTCTAACTGTAACTAGTTAGAATGTCTCTGACTTCAGTTTTAACGGCTCAGCACAATGCAAACCTTTAAATGCACCAAAAGCTGCAGGAAAATTCCCACCAATACAAGCTATTCCATTAATTCCTTCTTGACTTTCTAAATTCTCCACAGCCTCTGCTCCAATCCAACGCCACTAGTCCTCCAGCCGACATCTGATAGAAACTATCCAAATATATTCTCTCATTTCCCCTGTCTATCCACCAGTTTATTGAATTCACAAACTCTCGAGTCCAAATGAGTCGAGCTGAAACCACTCAAGGAGAGGAATTCCTCTGTTCTTCTGGCCAGATTGCGTTCTCAAACCCAAATTGCCCCTATTATAATTCTAGCAATCAGCATCTACAACACAACCTCTGTACCTAAAATCACATCTAAGCCCTTATCAAAGGCTTCTACTCTTCCTTGCCAGACTGGTCCTGTCCTTTTTCTATCCCCAATCTACTTCAAAAACGTTCACATCTCAGCTCTCAGAGATGAATTAACTCTTTCAAACAAACTACTTTTACTATTTTCACTCAGTGTATGCTGCACTTACAACTTTGACACAAGATGACAGTGTTGCCTCAAAAATACACCACAGCTCCAAACACAACTCCAAGTCATTACACACGAACAAAACATTTCTTCCATGCACACTAGCACCAAAACCTATTATTCCTGCGGCAAACACTTACAAACCTATTATACTAAATCACTCAACCTCTGTATCTCAAATTCCAGAGGAAAAAACACTGAACACTAGGCCTGAACAACTCTGGGAGTCCGGACCTTTTAACATGAACACCGGGTGTTACAGTAAATACCGTCCCCCGTAACCGAAGTACGCACACACCACAGTCACAGCGGGGAGGGGGCTTTTTATTAAGGGTTTTACACAACATGCAGGGCTATCAAACGCTTTAATCATGTGCCACGCTTGCTTCATTTTTCCCCAGCCATTTCAGTTGCCAAAAAACAGAACTGCGGGTCCAAACTCCCTCTCACTTTGTGCTAATAGCACATCTCAACAAACTCTCTCACAACTGTTCTCACAGTCAGGACACATTCACACAGCATAACAACCATAGACCAGGATTTGCCCTTACAACTGCTAGCCCCAAATTGCCACCAAACTGAGCCCTCTACAATGCAACAAATGGCAAAATCCCCTTCGGCCAGCAACCCCAGCCCGAGCCCCCCTGGCTCGCTACAACAGCTCAGCAGCTCTCTGTGCTGGCAACCAAATACAACAGAGCAGACACCAACCGCAATTTCAGCGTGCAAGCACACTGCAGAGGCACAAGTTGTGTGTGGGATGTCTCCCACGGCTTACCAACGGCCTTTTATGACCACACATTTACCTTACAGGTCACTGTTTAAAGTGTTTCAATTATTTTAAAGATACCCCTTTGTCCGGAGTTTTTAGTAGTCAGGAGTCCTTGTCTGCTGCTGGATGGACAGTCCAGGCAGGGAGTCCACACTTCCAGGAATATCCTGGGGTGTGCCCCAAGTGGGTCCTCCACCCCAGCTGCTCTCACAGCTGAGCAGAGCCTCCTCCTGGCTGGGTGGCCAGAATGAGTTGTTAAAAACTGATATGATCACCAACAATGATCTTGTAACTAGTTAAAGTTAGAAAGTGGTATGTTTATTCACCTGCAGGCAGAACGGGAGTCATCTCCAAAAGGCTGTACAAGGGGCCATACAAAGTTCTTTGCCCTCTATTTATTTCCCAAAATCTTACATAAAATTCATGTGCATAACCCCAGCACCTCCCATCCCTGCTCTGTATTAAATGAGGCTATCAGTCCTTCATGTGTGTGCAATTCTTCTCTTGAATTGGGTCAGTGGTCTCAAAGGATGAAGTCAGGAGAGTCTTCATCAGGTCTCTGTGACCCTCTGGCATGATTCAAGGTCCCCTGCTTTGTGATTGATTGATACAAAGACCAGGTTCTGATCATTTGTCTACTGCTTTCAATCTGTTCTTCTAATGGTTCACTTACTCCACTTCCTTCTATAAACGAGCTCATAATGGCAAACAATACAGCAATTAGCTCTAGTTAAGGCATCTAATAATCATTAACCTATCATTTGCTTATCCAACTTACACCCTGATCCATATAAATTACTTCTAACCCTTAGCTAAAATCTTAACTCTTTAAAATCATGATTCAGTTCCCCTTAATGTTGGGGTGCCTCCTGAATGTCGGGGTGTCCCCCAACAGCCCCCTTGCTGCCGAGGGTCATCTGCGTCCACGTCCACTGGGAGGACATGATGGTGGCTGTCATCTTCTCCCGGCCCGTCAGGGTGAGTGGGAACGCCTGGGAACCCCCAAAATCATGTGGGTACCACCAAAATCACCTGGATATGCCCTAAAAAATCACCTGGGTACCCACAAAAGTAACCTGAGTACCCTCAAAATCACCTGGATACACCTGGGTAACCCCCAGAATCACCTGGATCTTCCCAAAAATCACCTGAGTACCCCCAAAAAATCACCTGAGTACCCCAAAATCGTCTGGGTATCCCCCCTAAACCACCTGGATACACCTGAGTACCCTGCAAATCTCCTGAGTACCCCCAAAAATCACCTGGCTGCCTCCAAAATTACCTGGGAACTCCCAAAATTGACCTGAGTACCCCCAAAAATCACCTGGATACACCTTGGTACCCCCCAATACACCTAGGTACTCCCCCAAAGTCACATGGAGGCTCCTGGGTACTCCCCAATCACCTGTTTCCCCCCTCAAATCACCTGGATATCCCCCAAAAATCACTTGGATACACCTGGGAGTCCCAAAAATCACCTGGATTCTCCCCCCAAATTGCCTGGGAACGCCCCAAAAGTCACGTGGATACATGTGGGTACACCCCAAAATCACCTGGATCCCCCTCCAAATTACCTTGGTACCATGAAAATCACCTGGATCACCCTCAAAATTGCCTGGGTACCTCAAAAACGACATTGGTACCCCCAAAATCACCTGGATACCTCCAAAATCAACTGGGTACACTTTGGTACCCCAAAAAATCACTTGGGTACTTCCAAGAGTCACCTGGATACACCTGGGTACCCAGAAAAATCTCCTCAATCCCCCCCCCAGTCACCTGGGTACCCTCAAAAAATCACCTGGGCACCTCCAGAAATCACCTGGATCCCCCCAGAAATCACCTGGATACACCTGGGTACCCCCAAAAATTCTTGGACCCCTGTCCAAACTGGTGCTCGTGAATCCCCACTGCTTTGACTGGGTAAACGTGATGTCCCATTTATCCTATTGACTTGAGTGGGTAGACCTGGTGTCCCTAAATCCCTAATGACTTTAAAGGATTGACCTGGTGTCTCATTTGTTCCTTTGACTTTAAAGGGTAGACCTGGTTTACTCTTACCCCCATTTATCCCCAGTAACCCTTCCAAGTGCTCCCAGTAATGCCCTGGAGATCCCAGTAACCCCAGTGCCCCCCATTAGCCACTCCCAGTGCTCCCAGTAACCCCTCCCAGTGCTCCCACTTTGCTCAGTTTCTCCAGTTCCTCCCTCCCAGTGCTTCCAACTCTGCCCCAGTGCTTCCAGTTTCTCCCCCAGAGCTTCCCCTTAGCCCTTCCCAATGCACCCAGTCTAACCAGTAACCCTTCCTGATCAAGCCCTATTAATGGGTAGATCTGGTGTCCCTAAATCCCCAGTGAATTTAAAAGGCATAGACCTGGTGTCCCTAAATCCCATTTGAATTTGTTGGGGTAGATCTGGTTTTCTTTTCCATCAATTGATTTCAGAGGGTAGACCTGATGTCTTTTTTTCCTCCATTCATTTCAATGGGTAGACCTGATGTCCTTTTTACTCTATTAAATTCAATGGGCACACATGATGTCTTTTCCATTGATTTCAATGGGTAGACCTGATGTCCCAAACACTTTGGGGTTAAAACAACCAATTTCAGGGTTGGATGCTCCCAGTTTTTGGTTGGAAAATGCCCCAAATTTTGTTCTTATTCCCCCACAGATGAACCCAGAGTGCCCAGAGCTGAGGGCAACACGGGATGGCTCCGCCCTGGCCAGGCCCTGGTGCTCAGGGGAGGGGCGGCCACGCCCCAGCCACACCTGGGTATTCTCAGCCCTGAAGGCAGGAGGGTGGGGCCGGGGTGGGCGTGGCTTGAGGGTAGTGGGCATGGCCACCACATACCTGGAACACCTTGATGGGTGACATCAGCTCTGTCACCTCCCTGCCCCAGCAACTACCCTGCACACCTGGAGGTCACCTGGGAACCTGACTCTGCCCCTCACCAGGTGACACTGCAAGCAGATGAGGCCATGGCCAATCTGACCCTGCCCACTTTTAACCACGCCCTTTCCTCGCCTGGCAAAGCCCTTTTCTCACCTGGCCACGCACTTTTCTCTCCCAAGTGAGGCTGAGGCTTGGTGGCAGGAGCCATTCATGGAGCAGGAGCTGTTCTGGTGATCTACGCCCTGTTTTCTCAAGCCACGCCCCCTTGCTTAAGCCACACCCACATTAAGCTGCCCATCATCCCTATGTGGGCTAAGCCACGCCCCCTTTTAGCAAGCTATACCCCCTTGGGTGAAGCCACCCCCGCTTGTCCAAAGCAACACCTCTTTCATAGGCCACGCCCACCCACAGATGCCATTTATCCTATGTAATTTAGCCACGCCCACCAATGCCCTATATAGTGAAGCCCTGCCCCTTTCTGCCCAAGCCACGCCCCTATCTCAGCAGTTGTCCCCGCCCCCAGGCCGGAGCTGGGCGTGGCTGAGGCTCAGGTGTCTTAAAATGGGGGTTTGGAATGCAGATATGGTGTGGGTTTTTCTTGTTGGTTGTAGTTCTCCATCCTGGTTTATTTGCATTAAAACCCTACAGACTGGCTGGCTTAGCTTGAACACCTGCACAGATGGAGAGATGGCCTCCCACCTTCCCCTCTGTGTAGCTGAGATGGGCGGAAGGAGAGAACAATTTCTCTTTCTGCTGTGAAATCCAGCAGGAAGCTGACAGGGTTACCCCAGAGCTGCAGAGAAGGCTCTGTGGGATGAGCACATGACGTTCTTGAAGCTGTGTGCTCACCCCGAGGCCTGCACAGAGGGGTTGCTCTGGATGCCTCAGCCTGTTTGGCGCTGCCTCTTGCACCATTCTGGCCGTGCTGGCACAGCACTCACTGCTTGCCCAGCGTCCCTGTCACCTGCATTGTCCCTGTTCCTGACCTCTACATGCTGGCAGGAGCAGTGCCTGTGCAATGGGACAGAGTGAGACTTGGAAAGAATCCTCTGCAGTTGCCATGAGTTTGAACAGATGTACAACCTCTGCCGTGCCTGGCAAGTGTTTCCTGGCAGCCCGCAGTGCAGCCTGCAATCCCTGGGAGTTCACAGGGTGCACTCGGCACTCCAGCACCCATTAATGCATGCAGGGAGTGAAGTGCTTTTCCTGGCATTGCTGCCTAAAATTGGATGGGTTTGAGATTAAATGTTCAGCTTAGGCAAGTTTTGTCCTCATCATGGAAGTGCAGTTATTTGCACTAAGGGAATCTTCTTAGTGCTACACTCTCCATTCCCTGCTTTCCAGCCACAATGTCCACAGCCTCTTTCTGCAACATCCTCCCCTAAATTTCCTTCTGCTGCCCTGACTGTGGGAAGGGCTTCAAGCACAACTCCACCCTCGTCAGGCACCGGCACATCCACACTGGGGAGAGGCCCCACGAGTGTCCCCAGAGTGGGAAGAGCTTTTCCAGGAGCTCTCACTTGACCCAACACCAAGAGAGGCACCAGTAAGGGAAGCCCTGCAAGTGCCTGACTGCAGGAAGAGCTTCGTGCTCTGCTCCAACTCCATCCCCCATCAGAGGACCCACATTGGGCAGAGCCCTGGTGACCCACATTCCCAGTGATTCAGGTTGGGAAGACACCTGGCTGGTGGTCTCCATGTCCTCCTGGCTCCCCATAGACACCTGGAAGAATTCTGGGACAGGAACATCCATCAAGACTCTGATCAATACTGGAAATTCATTGGAAAGAGCTGATTTGTTGATGCTACAGCCCAAAAAATCTCATCTCTTTCCAGTTTTTTCTTCAGGTGGCATCAAGCAATGCTGGGTGATCTTGAAGATCTTTTCCCACCTGAAAAATTACCATGTTTATCCCTTCAAAACACCCACAACTGGGGTAAAAATAAAGAAATGAAGCAAAGAGATCTAAAGCTGAATCATTTTACTGGGATTTGAGTGTCAATGTGGGGTTCAGGGGAATATTCAGGGGGGGTTAGGTGTTCTGGGACCACCCAAGCCAAGGGACATGGCCATGATCTCGTAGTTGTTGCAGCAGAATGTGTCCACCTGAGCCCTTCTGTTCTCCAGGAATTCCGGTTGTCTGTCCCAGTCTTTGGCCTGGGTCTCCCTATCCGGGGTGTCCCCCCCAAAGTGCCCAAACCACTGCTGAAGTGCCAGAGCTGCTCCTGGCTGTGGATATTCCTGTCCACCAAACTCTCCTGGTCAGTGCTCTGGGGGGCTGGGAAAGGTTTTAGGGACTCCTGGAGGGACTGAGCAAGGCTTTTGTGGCTCCTGGGGGCATTTGTGGGGCTGGGAGGGGATTTGTGGCCTTATTGGGGGGGGGGGTTGTGAGGGAGGTTTGGGGTCGTGGCAGGACTTTGGGGCTTGGAGGGAATTTGAGTGAGGCTTGTGGGAAATGGGAAGGGGATTTTGTGGTTTTTGGAGCCATTTCTGTTGCAGGGAGTGGTTGGAAGAGTCCTGGGCAGGAGCTTTGGGTTTGGCTTGGAGGTCTGGGAGTGGTTTTGGGACTGGGAGGAGGTTTTGGGGCAGTTGTGACTCCCCCAGACTCCCAAAGCTGCCACCAGACCTGGCCCCAAAGATGCTGCCGGTGTTTGGGGGTTCCATGTTTGGGTTCATCCTCTGGCGCTGCAGAAGAATTTGAGAGGGGGTCCCCAGGGGCCATGTGTGTCCCCTCCCCGGAGCTTGGGGGAGGACAGTGTCACCGTCCCAGTGTCACCTCCTTTTTCCCTCCCCACAGGGCTCCTGCCCCAGCTCCTGCTGCCCCCCAGGAGGGAATTTGGGGAGGGGGCAGAGGGGGTGCACAGTCCCCACCAGGGGATGACCCCGCCCCAGCCCCTTTGTTCAGCACCAAGCTGGGCTTGGGGCCGCAGCAGGAAGAGCCCCAGGGGAAGCAGATCCTGCAGGTGGGACAGGGCTTGGGCTCAGGGCAAGGCCCTGCCCTGCACACCTGGCTCAGGTGTGACCCTGCCCGGGAAGGGAGCGGGACATTCCCATCCCCACGGATCAGGGCTGGCAGCAGCACTTGGAGCATGGACATGGAAATACTGGGAGCAACTGGACCACACTGAGGGCTACTGGGAGTGACTGGGAGCAACTGTGAATGACTGGTGTGTGGTGGAGGTAACTGGGATATACTGGGAATGAGTAAGATCATGCTGGGGGCAACTGTAACAATACTGAGGACTCTGGGGTGACTGGGATTGAGCATGCTGGGGAAACTGGGATATACTGGGGGTGTCTGGAATGATATTGCAGGGGACAACATTGGGAATACTGGGACCATGTTGGGGGAAACTGGCAGCAACTGGGTGTGAATTTGAAACAGGACAGCCAATTTGATAGCATTTGGGTAGAGCAATGGATGATGTCAGTTTTACCAAAGCCTTGGAGACTGTCTCCTACAACATCCTTAAATACAAACTGTCCATATGCCCTGGGAAGAAGACTGAAAAATGGATGGGTGGTTGGGCCCAGAAGATTGTCATCAGTGGCACAAAGCAGAGCTGGAGGTAAGTCCTTGTGCTCTGACCCCCAGGAACTGATAGCGGGGCAGATACTCTTTAAAGTCTTCATGAATGGCTGGTCTGGAGGTGCAGTTTACCCTCAGCAAGTTTGCAGACAACACAAAAGTGGCAGGAGCAGCTGCTACACCAACTGCTTGTGCTACTCAGAGGGACCTTGGCAGGCTAAAGAATTGGCCTGAGGGAAATCAGATGAAGTTCAACAAAGGGAAATGACAAGTCTTGTGCCTGGGGAGGAATTAGCCCATGCACCAACAGCTGCTGGAGGCCAACTGCCTGGGAAGCAGCTTTTCTGTTACCTTGCCTTGGTGCTTTGGGGCTGTGCTGCCAAGCAAAGGCAGGATGCGTGCAGGCAGAGCAAGCAAGGGTTTGCCCCTGGCCCTGCCCTGCCGTGCCCGGCCAGCCCCGGGAGCCGCCGCGCCCGCGCTGTGCCCGCGGCCCCGGCTCTGGGCGCTCGTCCCCGCCGAGTCCGGCCCGCGCCGGGGCCGCGCCGGGCGCGCGCGGGGCCGAGCGCAGCGCCCCCCTCAGGCCGCGCGCCGCCGGCGCAGCCGCGGCCGTTGCGCTCTGGGCGTTGTGGCACAGGCGGCGATCGACGCCATGGCGGAGGTGCCGCTGCCCGCTGGGATTAACGCCCGCACCTTCCCCGCCAAGCTGTGGCACCTGGTGAACAGCGTCCGCTCTGTGCGCTGGGACAGCCAGCCCGGGGGCTGCTCATAGACCGCTCCCTCTTCGAGCGGGAGCTGCTCAGCCCGGGCGGCGCTCGGGGCCCGGCCCCGCACACCTTCAGGGCCACGCAGTTCAGCAGCTTCGTGCGCCAGCTGAACCGCTACGGCTTCCGCAAGGTGCCGGGCCGGGCTGGCGCTGCTGCGCCGGGCGATGCGGGGGCCTGGCTCCATTATAGCAGCCCCTGGTTTCGCCGTGACCGCCCCGAGCTCCTGCTCCGCATCCGGCGCCGGAGCGCGGCCAGCAGGCAGCGGCTGGCGGCGGGGCGGGAGGGGCGCAGGCGGGGCGGGAGCGGCTCCCAGCAGCTCCCCGGGGCGCGGCCGCTGCCGGACGGGCGGCGCAGGCGCGGTCGCTTCAAGGCGCTACCCAGGGAGCGGCCGCCGCTGCCGCCCGGGTGCCCGCCCAGCGGCTTCCTCCTGCTGCACAGGGAGCGGACGCTGCCGGATGGGCGGGAGCTGCGCCGGCCCCGGCCCGGCCGTTTCCAGCACCGCCAGGGAGCGGCCGCCGCTGGCCCGGCGCCCGCCCTGCAGCTTCCACCTGCTGCACAGGGACCGGCCGGGGCCGGCCCGGCGGGAGGGGCCGAGCCGCTTCCAGGAGCTCTACGCGGAGCGGCCGCTGCCCGCCCAGCGGGAGGTGCCCCGGATCCCGCCCTCCCAATTCCTCGGGTTCCAAGGCGAGCGACTGGGGCTGCTCGGACGGGAGGGGTCACCCAGCCGCTTCCAGGAGCTGTACGGGAGCAGCTGCCTCCGCTCGACCGGGAGGTGCTCAGGTTCCAGCCTTGCAGCTTCCAGCAGCTCCACGGGGAGCAGCATCCCCCAGCCTCCAACCCACCAGGTAGGAAAAGAGTTCTAGCTTTGCTTTTCCATTAGGTTGTGAAAAGTGATCCTTTTAAGTTTTTTTCCACAGTGCTCTGTCGTTCTAAGACAGAAATTGTGAAGCCTACTAGGAAGGGGCACTAGAAAGTCAAAAGATTCTCTGCCTGGTTTTCCTGTCTGCTTCCTGTGTTGTTTTATCCAGGGCAGCAATAGAGCTCTGTGTCCCAAAGCCACATTCTGGAGCCTGACTCAGGTGTTTGGATTCTTGCAGCTGCACCAGGCACTTCAGCCCCTGAAGCTCCAGCTGGCAGTGCTGGCTGTGCAGCATCAACGGCCTCCAGCTCAGCACAGAATGCACCTGTGGGAGAGGAATCACCCCAGCTGGATCTTGGCCTTGAAGTTGAGAAGATGATCCGGGAGATCAGGAGCTCCCTGCCTGAAAGGTCTCCCTCTGCTCAGGTAACCCCATTGGATGGGAATGAAAGAGGCTGGACTGAGAGCTTTGAACGTTGTTACATGGCTGAGAAGCAAAGGTTTCTTGAATTTAATTCTTTTCATTCCTTTTTAATTATCTAATTGGACATTGTAACATGGCTGAGAAGCAAAGGATCCTTGAGTTTAATTATTCCCATTCTTATTTAGTTATCTATTTATTCTTGATCAAGCAAGATTTCCAAAAGAAGAGGGAATGAAAAAGTCTTCCCCCAAAGTGAGGATGAGAGGTGTGAGCCTGTTCTGGCCACCTTTGGTTGTTCCTTTTCCTTGGGAAGAATGCCTCGTGCAGGGGCATTTGTGGTGATGCTGTGTAGGTTCTAACAGGCTTTGTTGGGTGGGAAAGAAGAGAAGAGTGTTTGGAGAATTGCCACTGAAGGCAAAGTGTCCCATGCAGGGAGGGGCACGCCAGAGGTGTCTCTGTTGCAGCAGCAGATGTGGGCTCTGCCTCTTTTGGGTTGGAAGGCCAAGGCAAAGCCAGGGCTGGGCTGCAGCTGCTGCTGCTGCTGCTGTGTGAGCCCTGCCGTGCGTGTGGGCGCTGCCAGAGCCGTGTGTGGGGATGGGCTGGAGCTGCAGCTTCCTTGTCCTTTTGTTTGACAGATTCAGTCTTTGGATTAGGAATCTCATTTCTCTTAACTCTTGCATCTCCCCAGACTTGCCTGGACGGTGAGTGCTGGCACAGCCCTTTTTGCAGAATATTAGACGTGTTGGCCAAAGAATGTCTCTCTTTTCTTGCTGTGCAGACCCATTGCCTACAGTACATTTGTGATTGAGGAAGGGCAGACTCAAGGTGGGGAGTGGGATTTTCTGGATTTAGCAATCTCTTATTCTCAAGTGGAATGTCTTTTGTCTTTTTTAAACACACATATAGCAGTTTGCAAAAGCATTTTATTCCATAATGAAAGAAAACTTTGCAGGCTCTGAACCATCTTGAGAATTTTAGGATTCTGATGGACAGGCTATTGAAGAAGAGATGAATATTCTGCAGTTAGTCATAGTGAAAATATCTTTCTGTCCAAAGGTAATGTGCAGGTGCTTAATCTTGGGCATTTCCTTCCTCAGTGGAATAGAAACACTACTTGGTTGTCTGACTTTTCATGTCTTTTGGGTGGGTTTTCTTTCCTACCCTCCAAATTCACAGATTTTTGGCACTGGAAAATTTGATCCTGGAAATACCCTGGGTCCATCAATGTTTGCCTGGGTCCTACATATGGGGCAGCAGCAGAGGGCTCCAGAAAGCAGCACCTTGTGATGGAGTGTCTGAGTGGCTGGGTGGGGCTGGTGAGACTCCCAGGCAGAAATGTGAGCTTTGCGTGTGGGTTTGCAGCACACAGCCCTGGGCAGTGCTGGGAGCAAGCTCTGCCCTTGCTGACAGCCACGTTGGCAACAAGGAGAGCCCCTGGCTTTGTGCTGGCTGATTTCTTACAGCTCGTGGCATAAGCCAGGGTCAGAGCGTGAGGGCACGTCCCCTCACTTGGTGTCCTCTGCTTTTCTGCATTCCTGTTTTTCCTCAAAGGTCATTTTGTGAGAGCTTCAGTTTCACCTTGACCACCCAAATCCTGAGTTTAAAACACTTGCCATGTGAACCGTGTGGGCAGTGTTCTCTTTGTGTTACACGGCCTTTGGGGTGAAGAACAGTTAGTGTATCCCTGATGTGATTCCAAGAAAATGCTGAGTGATCTTTTTGTTCCTTTCTCTCTGTTTTTCTTTCAAGGGGAATATTAATGTTGCCCCTGAGTCTTCAGGAGAGGACACCATGAACAGGGCTGCAGCAGAGGAAGCTCCATCTGGCACCGAGAGCTGCGGGAACAGTTCCCCAGAGCCCGAGGAGCCTGGTAAGGAGAGAGCCCCCATTGGTTTAGAGAGGGGTGAGACGGCTGCTCTGAGCCTGCCTGTGACAGGAGGGGAGATCAGAAGAGTTGAGTTCTTGTCTGCAGGGCTGGTGCTTCCTGGTGCCTTTAGTTCCAATCCTGCACTGGCACAGGCTCCCCGAGCCCTGCCCTCCACGCTTCTGCAGAGGCTCTGACACTGAGTCCTCTGCTGTGGCAAGAGAGCAGGGACTAAACCTGTCCTTGTGGGAGTTGTGTCACCAACCTGCGTGTCCCAATTTGGTTCATAACTCAGCTCACAGCACCCTTCAGCTTCAGCCATTTCAGCGAGGGCTGCAGTCTCTCTGTCAGCACAGAGAAAGAACAAGGCTGGGCTTCTTTGGGGGAGCTGGGGCTGTCTGTGTTTCAAACTCTCGTGGGTGCCATTTGCACTGCGAGTGCTGAGACTTTATTGAGGGACTTGAATGCTTTACAGAGTTTTTGGAACTTGGAACGATCCCTGTTTTCCAAAGAGTAGGCTTCAAATTCCCAAGTGAGAGTCTGCCTTTCAGGCCATCTTTTAGTCTGTGATAGAAGGACAATTGCTGCCCAAGGGAAACGTGCACAAGGGCCAATATTGACTCAGTGTTCTCTTTTCTTCCCAGATCTCACATGATCAACATCTCCTGGAGGGGTGCCCTGCATGGCAGGAAGAGACAGAGGGAGAGCCTGTGACTACCAGGCAGGTAGACTCCCTTTGTCTCTTGTGTTATGTTTAGAATGATATAGTTATATTTACCTATCTATATAATTGTTATTTCTAAAAATACAGTATATTTATAGTATATATAGATTTAGATTTATATAGTTATAATAATGTATGCATAGTAATAGATATACATAGTTACATATATCTATGCAGATTTTTATATATAAAAAGTTATTTTTATAAAAGTGCATAGTTAAATACTTTTAGCTAAATGGGTGTTTAAATACATAGATTAGTATCTGCATAGGTATAGACTAGTTTTTAACCTCTTTCCCTCTCTCCCTTTGTCCTTTTCCCCCTGTGCCCCCTCTGTCCCTGTCCCTGTGCTGGGTCCGAGCTGGCGGCCGGGTCGGGCGGGGCAGCAGTTCCAGCCCCGGGGGTCCCTGGAGCGGTGGCAGCTGCCGGTGGCCCCAGGCAGTGTCCCCTGAGGAGCTGCTGAAGGACGGTGAGACAGAGGGGCCTGAGGGGGCTGAGGAGGCGGTGACACTGCAGGGACAGTGACCTTGAGGGGCTGGGGGGACTGAGGGGTGTGGGGCAGCAGAGGGCAATGGTGGCACTGAGGTGACAGGGAAGTGGCACAGGCTGAGGGGGGTGGCGGGTCTAAGGGGACGGGATGGGTCAGAAGGGATTGAGTGGGGTGAGAGGACTGTGAGGGGCTGAAGAAACTGAAGGGGGCCGGGGCTTTGCCCAGGGGACGGTGGGGCTGAGAGGATGGAGGGAGCCAGCAGGGAGCACAGAGGGCTCTGGGACTGCAGCTCTGCCAGGCCTGGGAACCAATTCCAGAGCCTCCACTTTTGCCACAGCTGCCCTGGAGACCCTGAGGAAAGGCGGAGACTGACAGGAGGCAGCAGGGAGAAGCTGAAGGCCACCAGCAAGAGCAGTGGACAGGGAGCTGCTGCTGCCAGCCGAGAGCCCGGTGAGGCCACAGGGCCAGTGAGGCAGGGTGGGGCTGAGGGTGGCGTGGGCTTTGGCCGTGGGCTTTGGCCAAACTTTTTCTTTCTAACCCTCCTGGGGAGGCGCTGAGATTTTCCATTCCCTGACTGAAGGGCAGGTGCTGCCAAGGGAAATGTCCCGATCCTGACTCAGTGTTCCCTTTGCTTCCCAGATGTCCCATCTGCTGTCCCTGTCCAGCAGAGCTGTTCTGCACTCGAGGAGCAAGAACGGAGTGAAAGACTTTGAAGATGGGGCAGCTGGAATCCCTCTGCTAGAGTTCAGTTTAAAGATATATGGACTTCAACATCGAGAGCGTTAATTATATGGATATTTATATATGTGCGTTACTATTTGCATAGGAATATTTCTATATGTATGTTGTTCTATTTATGGATATATGCTTTGTATATATTTGTGTATATATGCATATATGTTTGTAATTACATGTATGTGTATATATGTATCTAAGTATATAGAAGTATGTTGTTTTATCTGTGTTCTTTTATACTTGTAGTTATATGGCTCTTTAAAAAGTAATTGGTATTTGTATAAGCTGTTTAGATAGAGATACTGATATTTTTGTATTTCTAGATCAGCTGTAAGCTTGTGGTAATATGTAATAAATTAATTTGTTAAACACCTAATTGATCTTTGTCTATAGTGAGTTGTAGAGATTGGCAATAAATACAGTTTTTGTTAACTGATGTTTGTATTTGTATATTTTTACACAGGGTTCTTGTAAAAATCTAATAAATTCCTTTTTCTAACTTAAAGTGACATCTGCATAGTTATGTATTGTCTGCGCAGGTGCAGCAATTTGTAATAAATGACATTTTTCATGTGAAATCAATTCTTGTGTATTTGTCGATCAGCAGTGCAGCTGTCATAATCTGCAAGAAATTACAATTGTCAGCTGCACTGGGTGTTTTGTGATTGGTGCTATCCAGAGCAATGAGCAGATGGAAATGCTGGAGGGTTTGGGCCATGAAAATCTCCAGCCATGCCCAGCACATGCCCCACTTGCACTCAGGCTGGCCCAGGAAAGCGCAGATTTGGGATGGCAGCAGAGCCACACGTTGGCTCAGAACTCGCTGCAAAGGCCTGCTGAGAAAAGTGCGGGACTGCACGGAGCGTCCAACTCCAACCAGAGCCACCCAGGGAGGACAAATCCACCCCCATGGCACGGGCAGCTCATCAGCAAGCGCTCCAGGTGTCCCTCTGAAGGTCATCCTGGAGCCCAGAAGCCAACAGGGATCTCTTGGAACCCTGGGCACTGAGAATTTCAGACTTGCTGTGCTGACAGGCACTGACATCCAAGAAAACACTGCATCTGATCTGAGGCCTTGGAAAAGGCTTCCAAAATTGAATGATGCACTGGGATTATGGGTGTGCGTTTGAGTAGAAGTGTGTAATATCACATGGTGGAAAACTTGGAGTTTAAGGTTTAGTATATAGTAATATATATGTAAAGCAAGATGGAGGATATAGGGCATAGGCTAAGTCCTTTTCCACTTGCTTCTTCATGGGTCTGGGTGGTATATTGTAATTGGGTAAGAAAATCTACATTGTGGACCATGGGTGATTGGTTATTGGGTTAAAAGGAAAAATAATTTAGGTGTCATTTCTTAATTGGACAGTTTGTTCTTAAAAGACCTTGGAAAGAGACAGAGCCCTTTTCTACTTTGTTAGCTAGAACTCACAGCTTGTGAGACTGTAACATAGATGAGAATTAATAAACATCTGAGTCCGAACATGAAATCTGTCTCTCGAGCATTTAATCCCAGCTCTAACAGAAAAAGAAGACAAAATGCCACAGGGACCCTGAGCCAGCTCTGCTGCCTTTGGCAGCACTTTGGCAAATGAGCTGCAGTAAGGGGGAGGCAACAGTGACTGTGACTGCTGCAGGCTAGGGATGCAGGAAGGGCCATGGACACTTGTGCTGAGATGCTCCAGAATCCAGAAGGATGCTGGAGAACTGGGAAGAACCAAGTTCTCACAGCCACTCCAAGGATGGAAGCCCTTGGTGTGAAGTTCCCTGGAGGAACTGGCAGGGAGTTGCTGCAGGGATCAGCAGGAGCAGAATGCAGCAGGATCTGCTCCTTGTCCTGGCTCTGTGTGCAGGTCACAGGCTGTGATGGCCCCTGCTCCCACAGAGCCCTTGCCCATGGAGGCTGCAGGAGAAAAGCAATCCCATGGCAAAGAGAGAGAAGCTTTGCACTTGAAGTCCAGTGCTCTTGTGTTTTGGGCTTGAATGGCTCTCATGCCAAAGCACAGCAGGTAAGAAGGGCTTAGGGAGGCAGAGCCTTTAGAGGAAAAGAGAGATCAGGCACTCACATGCCTGAAACTCCTTCAGTTACAATAAACATTTTAATAGTATTTATATATAATTATATATAAAATAATATAATATAATATATAATATAATATAATATAAATAATTATGTAAAACCTGTGATAACCCAATCTGCTTGCTGTGTACTGATACACTTTGTAGCAGTGAACATTATAGCAATGCCAGATTCTTATTTAGCATCATGCATGCTGCTGCTTCATTGCAAAACTGCCTCAGTGTGGAGAAAATCAGCCTAATTTATTATCAGTTTAAGTAGATGCAGTGAGAAACAGTGATACAGATTCAAAGAGATTTTCTAACCTCGTCATCCACAGGGAATTTTGTGCTGCCTTTTCTTCATTGTATGCACAACATTTTTGAGTCGTTCTGTATCCTTCAGGGAGGTATCCACTAGTGACCGAAAAAGAAAAGGGGCATTATGGCACTCATTCTCTTTTAACACATATTTGCACTAAGCTGTAGCTTAAACTAATAAACTTAGTAACTTAGTACACTTAGATTTTCTTTAGTCACGTACTGTGGAATAAATGGCAGAGGAACAGGCACTATCCAAGCTGTAAGAACAGCATGTTCTTGGTCTTAACATTGTGTACAAGAAAGCACCACAATCTGAATGATTCACCTCTCAGGTAAAACCAGAATGGTTCATGGTGTAAAAGTAGCAGGTGATGGAAATAACCAATGTCCCTGGGCTGGGCAGAAGCCTGGGAGTCCAACGCTTGGAAAAAGAGAGCTGGCAAAGCAGCCCAAGCTGCAGGCAGGCATTGGCTCAAGGGAAGAGGGAGCTTGTGTTGTATCTCCTTTTTGCCAGTCAGGATTAAATGCTCGAGACAATGTTTTGTGTTCGGACTCAGATGTTTATTAATTCTTATCTATATTACAGTCCCACAAATAGTCAGTTCTACAACACTTCCAGCTAACAAATCAAAAATGGACCCCATCTCTTTCTCTACAAGGTATTTTAAGGATGAATTGTCCAATTAAGAAAGGACACCTAAATTATTTTTTACTTTTAACCAATAACCAATCACCTTTGGCCCGCCATGGGATTTTTCTACCCAAGTACAAAATACCACCCAAACCCATGAAGAAGGTGAAAAAGAAGGACCAAGCCTATGCCCTAAACCTCCATCTTGCTATATATATATATATGTTACTATATTCTAAACCCTTAAACTCTAAGTTTTCCTCTATGTGACATTGTACACTTCTATTCAAACTACACATCCATAATCCCAGTTTTGGAAGCCTCCTCCAAGGCCTCAGGTCAAATGTTTTCTTGGGTGCCAGTGCCTGTCAGCAGAGCAAGTCTGAAATTCTCAGTGCCAGGGTTCCAACAACAACTGTCAAGTTTGAGCAGGCCAGCTGAGGACAAGAGAGGCTGCTGCTTGCTGTAAAAGTCGTTTATGAAGTGGCTGGATCAGTCTCACAAAGCTCCGGAGTGTTACAGGCCGTGCCATCGTGCAAAATGCCTTCCTGCATAGAGTCCCCATGTGCCAAGCAGAAGCAGCAGCAGCACCCCTGATACAATGCACTCTATTCATAAATCATCCAGTCAGCCACAAACACGATGCTATTCCTGTCTTTTGACCTATCCTGGTCTAACACAGTTGGGCGACAATGGTCATCATTTCTTACAACAAGGCCTACACCCTTCTATTCTGTCTAGCAATTAGCAATGCTCTGTTATATTTATGTTAGTCTAGGACTTAGTTAACTTTGACAAGGTAATGCTGCTGAAATTTAAACTGGATTTAGGGCTTTCTATCAACCAATGCAGTCTCTTATTTGAAAAAGGCACTTAAGGCATCTTTTACTCACCTAAACTAAAACTTACATCCCCACTTCATGTTCTGTGTGACTTGATGTATCACAGTTTCTCTAAGAGTTTGAAACCAAGCCCTGCATTCTTTCTGCCTCAAGCCTGTGTGCACGGGGTCCTGGGAGATTTCGTCTGGGTTCCAACAGGGCTGGGGAACGACTCCATGGTCGTTTCTCCTGTTCCCAGGTCTCCACATGGTGCAGGTGGTTTCCAGCATGTCCTCCGTCCAACAGAGGAATCACGATCCCACCAGTACAGCTGTGACAGTGGGATTTCTCCTCCCAGCTCGGATCTGGAGCTTTGCAGGTCCGACGGTGCCACCTGGATCACCCAGAGGTGCTGGGAAATGCAAAGGGATCATGGTTGAGCCAGATGAAGCTTTACCTGGACACACCTGTGTGGAAGGGCCCCCAAAATACATCAGATATGGTTGGGAGGCTCTGACACAAAGGTGGGTGTGGGAGGGGAAGGGGAATTCCTATTGGAATGTGGGATTCAGAAATGGGGGGGACTTGGGAATGCAGGAATCCCATGCAATTCTGTGGCTGGATCTCACTCTCATCTCAGACAGTGAGAATTCCATGGATGGATCTCCCCCCATTCCCCTTCCATGGGAATTCCATGGGGAATTATTTGAATGATGACCAATCCAATGACAGCAGTGAGAAGAGAAGGAATCCCTGCTGGGATTCCTTGAGACATAAATCCCAATCCTGTCCCCAGGCCGGCTCTGTTGTGCCCATGCAGCTCCAGGGAGTGCCCTGTCCCTGCCTGAGCCCAGCACGAGCCTTTCCTTGGGTGTTCTCTGCCCTGCCCGGGGCAGGAGGGCACTGCTGGAGTGGCTTTGGTGGCCCCGGGGCTGGGCCAGTTCCCCAGGGGGGCCCAGGTCACTCCCAGTATGGGCCCTGTGGCTCCCAGTCACCCCCAGTATGATCCCAGTCACTTTCAGTTATACTCAGTATGATCCCTGTATCATCCCAGTCACTCCCACTATGATCCCAGCCTGGTACCAGGTGTTCCCATTCACCCCTACTGTAAATCCAGGCACTCCCAGTATGGTTCCAGTTATCCCATTGTGTCTCAGTCACTCCTCTACGGCTCCAGTCCTTCCAAGTATGATCAGTATGAACCCAGTCACTCTCAGTACGGTGCCATTTCCCCAGCATGGTCCGAGTTGCTCCCCAGTCACCTGCATGGTTCCAGTCACTCCCAGTATGATCCCAGTCACTCCCAGATACTCCCAGTATTATCCTGTAACTTCTTTATGGTTCTCTGTGATCCCAGTCAATGCTGGCTCTCCTAGTAAGTCCCATTGCACCAGTGTGTTTCTACTCACTCCCAGTCACTCCCAGAAGCTTCCAACATGAGCCCTGCTCATACCGCTATCCAGTCACTTCCAGCATGATTCCAGTCCATCCCTGTATATCCCAGTTGCCCCAAGCCTGCTCCTAGTCACTTGCAGTATGATCCCAGTATGACCCCAGTCACCCTCGGTGTGGTGCCAGTATCTCCAGTATGATCCCAGTTGTCCCCAGCCTCCCAGTTTAATCCCAGTTGCACAGATCCAGTCACTCCCAGTATGATCCTACTCTGCTGCCATCATGATCCCAGTGTCCCCCAGTATAGTCTCAGTTGCTCCCAGTCCCTCCCAGTCTGATCCCAGTTGCTCTCAGTTGCCCCCAGCATAGACCCAGTCATTCCAAGTGTGATCCCAGTAGGAGTCCACTATGATCCCAGTCTCCCCAGCATGGTCCCAGCCAATCCCAGTTGCCCCAATGTAGACCCAGTCACTCTCAGTCCCTCTCAATGTGTTGCCAGTGACCCCCAGCATGGACACAGACACTCCCAGTACATCCCAGTTACCCTCGGCAAAGTCATAGTCATTCCAGTCACATCCACTTGGCCCAGTAAAGTTCCACTTTCAACCAGTATGATCCCAGCCATTCTCATTCAATCCCAGTGTGTCCCACAATGATCCCTGTTCCCAGTTCTGGTCCTGCTGGGTTCCAGTGTGTTTTGATCGTGCTCCCAGTGGGTGCCAGTCATGGGCCTGGTGTATCCCAGTGTATCCCGGTGTATCCCGGTGTATCCCAGTGCTCCCGGTGTATGCTGGTGTATCCCGGTGTATCCCAGTGTCTCCCAATGTATGCTGGTGTATCCTGGTGTATGCCAGCATATCCCGGTGTATCCCAGTGTATCCCAGTGTATGCCAGCGTATCCCAGTGTATGCTGGTGTCCCAGTCCATCCCAGCCTGTCCCAATCCATCCCGGTCCATTTCCCGGATCCTGCCCCTCCTGCCCATGGAGCTGCCACCAGACACTCCCCCAAAATGCTGCCAGGGCTCGGGGGCTCCACGTTGGAACTGGGATTCTTTGATCGCCCATTCCGGAGCATCCCAAACCCCCATTCCTGAGTGCTGCGATCCCCCTGAACCCCCATTCCAGGCATGGGTTCCACCTGCTCCCCTTATCCGGCACCAAAACCCTTGCACCCCTTTCCTGGCCATCCCGCCTCTCCTTGCCCCCAGAGCCCCCTTTTGCTTGGCCCATTTGCCCCCTGCACCCCTATTCCTGGCCTTTCCCAGCACCCAGCCCCTCCTTCCCTAATCACTGAAGACGCTCGGGACCCCTATTCCAGCCATCACAGGTCTTCACACCTTTTAAAGGGATTGGGGACACCGGGGACTCTCCTTCCTCTCCTTCCAGCTGGGATCCAGGGATTCGTGGTGGCCGAAGGCGCTGCCCAGGTCACCAAGAGGCCTGGGAACAGGATGAGATCCGAGGCTAAGGAATGAAAAAATCCCCTGGGGCACACCTGCCTGGGATGTCTGTGGAAATATGTCAGATATGGTGGAGGAACTGGGAGCAGAGAGGTGGGGAGGGTAGAATTCCATGGGAATGTGGGAATTGGAAATGTGGGATTTGGAAGAGGTAAATTTGGGAAATAAATTCCTATGGGACCTCCATGGATGGATCCCACTGCTGTCCCATTTCCATGGGAATTCTGTAGATGGATCTCACGCCATCCCATTCCCATGGAATTCCATGAGCAGATCTACCCCCGTCCCATTGCCATTAAATTCCTTGGATGCATCTCACAGTTATCCCATTCCAGACCCCCTGATGTCCATGTGTCTGGAAAAGTGGAACACGGGACCCTGAGTTTGTCCTGTCACCTACGGATTCTACCCACACCATCGGGATCAGCTGGATGAAGGGGATGAAATCCGGGATCGTTCCCAGCAGCAACAGCACCTTCCACCACCTGGGCCAGGATTGAGGCGCTGCGGAGGAGCGGGAGCAGCACCGGTGCCGGTGGAGCATCCCGGAATGCCAGAGCCCAGGATCTTCCCTGGGTGAGGCTGGGAATGTGGAACGTGGGAATTGGGAATTTGGGAATGTGGAGCAGCAAGATGGGTCTCCCCTCCTCTCCTCACCATCCTGTGCTTCCCAAAGCTGGAATCCAGTGGGAATCTCACCCTGGTGGTTGCTGTGTCCATCATCGCTGCCATCGTCATCATTGTCCTCATCAGATTCGGTATCTGGAGGCTCCAATTGGTTCCCCCCCAAACCCTCCTGGGGGTCTCCTGTTCTCCTCTCCCTCCCAAGACTGCTGGGGTCCCCCCACGACCCACCCACCCCCTTAAACTCCTCCTGGGTCTGCACACGGGGACATGTCCCTCCCCCAGGGATGATGAGGGGTCCTGGGCTGAGCCCCCCACTCAGCCAGGGTGTGGAGGGAACTGGGGTCCTGGTGCTGGAAGTGGCTGCTCCCAGGATGAGCCCACTTGCTCTGTCCGTGTGGTTCCAGTTTCCTCAGCACTCCAGTATGAGCCCAGTCACTCCCAGAATGATCCTGGTCACTTCCCCTCACTCCCTTGAGGATCCATCTTGCTCCCAGTATGAGCCCAGTCAATCCCAGTCATTCCCCATTATGATGCAGTTTGGCCTCCAGCATAGTCCCAGTTGTTCCCAGTTGCATCACTATTATCCAGTGTGTTCCCAGTTCTCCCAGTTGCCCCCAGCATAGTCCCAGTCATTCCCAGTATGATGCCAGTCCTCTCCAGCATGGCCCAAGTCACTCACACTTGTCCCAGTTTCCCCATCACGTTCCCCCAGTTCCCCAGCACATTCCTAAGGCGTCCCAATGTGGTCCCGGTCACCACCTGCATGATCTCAGACACTCTCGGTATATTCCAGTTTCCCTGAACCATTCTCAGAGTGATTTCCAGTTGTACCCAGTTACCTCAGCATGGTTCAGTTGCCCCCAGTTTATTATTCCAGTCACTGCCAGTACATCCCAGTTGTCACCCAGCATGCATCCTGTCATTCCTATTGTATTCCCAGTCCTTCCCAGAGTATACCCCAGTAAGCTCTCAGCATGGCCTGGAGCTCCCAGTAACCCCCCAGTCAGGGTCCATTAACACTCACTAATCCCAGTCGGATGCCAATCACTCACAGTATTATAAGTGTCCCCCATGTAACCCCAGTTTCTCCCGGTAAATACCAGTATCATCACCCCAGTACCCTCTAGTATGATCCTCATAGCTCCCAGTCTCTCCCAGTATATCCCAGTCATCCTCAGGATGCTCCCAGTCATTCCCAGTTCCTCCCAGTTTCTTTCAATGTGATTCCAGTTGCTCACAGCCACTCCCAGTCTATCTCAGTAGGAGTCCAGTCACTCTCAGTGTGACCCCAGTCTCAACAAGCATGAACCCAGCTGTTCCACTGTGATCCCACTATGATACCAGTTGCTGCCAGAACAGTTCCAGTTGTTCCCAGTTCCTCCCAGTATGATCCCACTTGTCCCTAGAATAGTCCCAGTCCCACTCAGCATGGTCACATGTACTCCCAGTTTTCCCCAGCATGGTCCCAGCTGTTCACAACATGGTTCCAGGCTCCCAGTATGGTTACAGACACTGCCTATATCCCAGTATATCCCAGAAAGGTTCTGGTTACCTCAGAATGATCCCAGTCTTTCCCAGTTTCTTCCATTTGCCTCCAGCATGATCCCAGTTTCTGGCAGTTGCCTTAAGTGTGGCCCCAGTTGCTCCCAGTATGATTGTAATTCCCCACTTCTGGTCTCAGTCCCTCAGCATGGTACCAGTCCCTTCCAGTTGATCCCAGTTACTCCCAATGTGTCCACATTTTCCTCCCAACAGCAGCTCCCAGTAACCCCCAGTCAGGATCTGTTCACACCCATTGTAATCCCAGTGGCCCCCAGGATGAACCCAGTAGGACCAAGTCACCCCCAGTATGGTTCCAGTCACCCCCAGTATGACCCAGTTACTTCCAGATACTCCCAGTATTATTCCAATCATGCCCTTAGTGACTGCCTGTCATTCCCAGTGTGAGCCCAGTTGCTCCCAGTCACCTGCCAGCATGGTTCCAGTCACAGCCAGCACCTTTCCAGTCATTCCCAGTCTGGTTCCAGTAGGATCCCAGTATGACCCCAGCATAGGCACAGCTGCTCCCATTTACCCCCACTGTGATCCCAGTAGGATCCCAGTTTCCTGCAGGCACCTTGCAGAGCCCCAGCCATGCTGTTTGCCCCCAGCCTGCCCACGGCCAGCCTGGGGCTGCTCCCGGGGCTTTTCTGTGCTCAGCATTGGCCTGGGCAAAGTGTTCTGGAGAGAGCCTGGGCAAGGAGCCTGCAGCCCCCAGGCCCTGGCCTGAGGCGTCAGCGCTGCCCCAGCAGTGCCCATGGCCTGTCCCTGCTGCAGCCCCGGCACTGCCACCCCCAGCACTGTGCCCGGCCCCGAGAGCACTCAGGCCCTACAGCAACACCAGGGCCAGCAGGGCAGCGGGGCAGGGCCACGGCAGCAGCACTGGCAACACCAAGGGCTGCTGCTGCTGCTGCTGGGCACAGCTGCTGTGCCAGCACTGATCTGCCCCAGCTCTGCACACAGACATTGCTGCTGCAGCTGCAGAGAAGGGAACCAAAGGGGGATCTCTGCAGAAAACTCTGCCGGGAGGCCCTTGAGTAAATTTAAATTTAGCAAGAGCGCAGCTCCTCATTGACACAGTCTGTGACCAAAGGTGCGGTAGAAAGAATCAAAATGAGAAATGGTTTAAACAATGACATTCTTTAGTAAAAAATATATTAAAAGTAAAACAAATAAAAAAAGTCAAAATGAAACTAACAAGTAGTAATAAAGACGTCTTTTATTATAAGTGATTTGCAGAAATTGGCCAGCAGTTTAATGTTCCTGAAAACATCCCGTCATCAGTCTCCACAGTGCAGCCTTGAGCTCCTGGTTCCTCAGGCTGTAGATGAGGGGGTTCAGGGCTGGAGGCACACCGAGTACAGAACTGACAGGGCCAGATCCAGGGATGGGGACGAGATGGAGGGGGGCTTCAGGTGAGCAAATATGGCAGTGCTGAGGAACAGGGAGACCACGGCCAGGTGAGGGAGGCAGGTGGAAAAGGCTTTGTGCCGTCCTGCTCAGAGGGGATCCTCAGCACAGCCTTGAAGATCTGCACATAGGAGAAAACAATGAACACAAAACAACAGAATGATAGAGAGGCAATGAAAACAAGCAGTCCAACTTCCCTTGTGTAGGAATGTGAGCAGGAGAGCTTGAGGATGTGTGGAATTTCACAGAAGAACTGACCCAGGACATTGCCATGGCATAGGGGCAGGGAAAATGTATTGGCTGTGTGCATGAGAGCATTGAGAAAGCACTGGCCCAGGCAGCTGCTGCCATGTGGGCACAAGCTCTGCTGCCCAGGAGGGTCCCGTAGTGCAGGGGTTTGCAGATGGACACGTAGCGGTCATAGCACATGACAGTCAGGAGATAGAACTCTGCTCCAATGAAAACATAAAGAAAAAGAGCTGAGCAGCACACCTGAGTAGGAGATGGTGGTGGTGTCCCAGAGGGAATTGTGCATGGCTTTGGGGACAGTGGTGCAGATGGAGCCCAGGTCGGTGAGGGCCAGGTTGAGCAGGAAGAAGAACATGGGGCTGTGCAGGAGGTGGCCGCAGGCTACGGCGCTGATGATGAGGCCGTTGCCCAGGAGGGCAGCCAGGGAGATGCCCAGGAAGAGGCAGAAGTGCAGGAGCTGCAGCTGCCGCGTGTCTGCCAATGCCAGCAGGAGGAAGTGGCTGATGGAGCTGCTGTTGGCATTTGCTGTCTCTGGGCATTGGGTACTGCCATGGAGAAAAGCACAGAGAAAGTTAGAGGAAATAGCTGTAACCAAAATCAAAGCAATTTCCCATACACCCTTTCCTGGAATACACAGACACCGGTAAATGTTGAACCATTACTTTGATTCTTTTTGTCCGTTTCAATTCAGAATGTTCCGTGATTCTTTTATTACAATTCCTGTGCTGCTTCTCTCATCCTCCTCTTACCTATAATCAAAAAAAGAAAAAAGTAAACCATTTAAAATGTTATAAGCTAAAGTAACAAGCACACCTTTATTTGAAATTTCCAGGTGTCCCAAATGGAATGGTGCACACCCAGCCCCTCAGTTCAGCAACCTTTAAAGTTTATTAATTAAAATGTTTAACAGGAAAATCCAAAGGTAATTCAGTTGCCCCAGTCACACACCCCTGGGTCA
This sequence comes from Acrocephalus arundinaceus, assembly GCA_021534815.1. NCBI lineage: Eukaryota > Metazoa > Chordata > Aves > Passeriformes > Sylviidae > Acrocephalus > Acrocephalus arundinaceus. Next base: position 28,467 of record JAJEOU010002162.1, read on the forward strand.
ACCCATTGGAGTAAGCCAAGGGCTTTTTTGCATCATTCTTTTATATGACTGCTCACACTCTGGTTAAAAACCAAAATGTTTTTCTTGTAGGCACTCTTCCTGATAATAAGACTATACAGTCTTTCAGAAATGTATTTAAGTCTGCTAATTGTTCTAAAATCTAAGGGGGGGGGGGGACCTACTAGAGATAATTAAGGATTATACATATAAATGTATGTAATAGTAGTTGAATAGAGTTAATAAAGAATTATAGTTTATAATTATATAACAGTAGTTACAAAGCAAAAAATAAATGACTAATGTATAAAAAGCAAAAATCTTTATGTCATCACCCAAACGTTCCCATCCTTCTCCAAACTATAAATTGAAAACACTCTCAGGAAAGCTCCTGATCTTTACAGCAATGCCAGGCTTACCTTCTTTTGGCAAGTGTCCTCCGCAGCTGTGCCCAGGCTGGTGTGGAGCTGGGAGCAGCCCTGCCCCACACAGCCCCTCTCAGCAGCAGCAGCAGCAGCAGCAGCTGCCTGCTCAGGGTGGCTCCTTCCCCCCACAGCTTCTCCCCAGCGCTGGCAGCAGCTCCCCGGGCCGGCTGAGAGCTGTCCCTGGCAGGCAGCAGAGTCCCTGGGCCAGCACAGCGCCCTGGGCTGCAGGACCCTGCTCTGCACCACAGCCCTGGGCACCCCTGGCTGCAGCCCCGGCTGCTCAGCCCTGCAGCAGAGCTGGCCCAGGGAGCTGCCTTGTGCTGGGCCTGGGCCTGGGGCAGCAGGGAAACCCAGCCCTGCCCTAGGGCCACATCCTGCCCTGCAGCAGCTCCCAGAGTGCTCCTGGAAGGTGCTCCAAGCTGGGGATGTGGCAGCTTCAGGAGATCCCTGCAGGAGCTGCAGCTTCTCTTCCCCCAGCCAGAGAGTGACTGTTTGCAAGCCTGGAGGATTTCTCCTGCAGTGAGCCCTGAGTGAGCTCTGCTCTGTGCTGCCAGCCCAGGCTGAGCTGAAGCCCTGTGTGCCTGTGTGCTGTGCCCGGGGTGGCTGCAGGCAGTGCCCCAGCCCTGCTGGGCTGGCAGAAAAGCTGCTCATCCAGAGAAATGTGTTTTTAAGCTCTTCCTGGTTGCCAGGATCTTCCTCTGGATGATGAGCTCAGCCCAGCTCATCAGCACAGACAGCACAAAGACTTTAATGACCCTCTCAGGGCTTTGTGCTGAGGCCCTGAACATCAGTCCCTGAGAGGGAGCTGAAGAAACCTCTCCAGAACTCCAAGGCAGAAGCCAACTCCAAAGTTTCTGGAAGTTTTAATGGTCCCACTGAGGGACACGACACAGAAAGTGTCCCCAGGCCCCAGGCAGAGCAGAGAACTGCAGGCAGTGATGACAGGTGGGGACAAGAGAAGCCAAGGCTTGGTGCCCTGGGCCACAGCAGCCTCTGTGCCACCAAGGACACTGAGGAGACACCTTGTCCTGAGGCCCTGGGGCCTCCTGGCACAGCCCCAGCAAGGCTGGGCACTGTCAGCCCCTTGTGCTGCCCTCAGCATCCCCCTCCCATGCCAGTGGCCTCCAGGATTGT
>JAJEOU010001250.1:0-22516 GCA_021534815.1 Acrocephalus arundinaceus
CAAGCCTCCAATCTGAACTGCAACCCACAGTCAGAATCACTTGCCGTGATGGGAGAGGCACGAACGATGCTGAGCAGGCTTCTTTCGAGCTAAGAAAGGTGCAACTATCTCGAACTTGTGCCTAGGCGGCAGGAGACAGAACCCCCCTTTTGGTGCACACGCTGTGCGGTTAAGCTCCGTATGAACTGCAACCATGTCAGAATCACTTGCCGTGATGGAGAGGCACGAACGATGCTGAGCAGGCTTCTTTCGAGCTAAGGAAGGTGCTACTATCTCGAATTTGTGCCTAGGCGGCAGGAAACAGAAGCCCCCTTTTGGTGCACACGCTGTGCGCTTAAGCTCCGTATGAACTGCAACCATGTCAGAATCACTTGCCGTGATGGGAGAGGCACGAACGATGCTGAGCAGGCTTCTTTCAAGCTGGGAAAGCTGCTACTAAGTCGAACTTGTGCCTAGGCGGCAGGAGACAGAACCCCCCTTTTGGAACAGAAACCGTGCGCACACGCACCGTGTGAACTGCAAGCATGTCAGAATGACTTGCCGTGATGGGAGAGGCACGAACGATGCTCAGCAGGCTTCTTTCGAGCTAAGAAAGGTGCAACTATCTCGAACTTGTGCCTAGGCGGCTGCGCCGGCCACACTTCCTCTGAGCCGCTCTACTGCGGTTTCCAGCCTTACCCGGCAGCCCTGGCAGGAAGCGTGCTCGGCTTCGGTAGGGCCCCGCGGAGCGGATCCACAGGAGCCCACCCGGTGGGTCATTGGTCCACGAGCAGTCGGTGTTGGTGAGAACGCAGCTTCGGCGAAGGAGGAGAAGGAGACTCTTTCTGGGTGTTACAAGGACGGGTTTATTCAGGGAAACATCCCCAGAGAGAGACCAGATCGAGTCTGCGAGCACGTTTCAACGTGCGGAGGTTTAAGAGGCACAGGGGTTTGGGGGTGTGTCCAACGCAACTGGTCAATAGAACAAAACCAGGGGAGGGGTTAGGGGGTGGGGTAATGCACAATGGTCCAATCCCTGGGAAGGAGTAGGGGATTTCCAGAACCTGTTCCAATCAGGGGCCAAACCTCTCAGACCTTTCCAGAAGGGGGAGAGGCCTCCTGAAAGACAGACAGACTCTAGTGGGGAGGGGACAGTTGATAGGCAGGAGGGTTGTCAGGGAAACAGTAGGTTCTGGAAGGGACAGACCAACTGTGATCACAGCAAGGAATGGGGGGAGCTTGGGACAAACCATTACAGAACTTATTAATATTAACAATAAATAAAAAGGTATAAAACGTACCGCTACATCTCCCCCTTTGTTTTTATAAAAGATGGCATCTTGAACTGTAAATAGCTGGTCAGTGGCCACAGCTCAGGATCTTTCACTTCTGGTGGAGCTGTGACAACGGCGACTTGGCTTGCATGCAGGGGGGAGACAGCTTGAACTCAATTTTTTAACAAAATAACGAATACAACTAAACGCACCGAGAATATAGAAAACCATAAGTAAAACGATCAGGACAGAACGAATAATGGACCAGGCCCACCCAGGTAGCCCCCAGTTCTCAAAAGTCCATCCAGCCAGTCGGATGTCTGAGGACAGCTTGTTCTTGAAGCCTCCGACAAATTTGCAGATTGTGGCATGGGTGTTGGCACTGCCCACGCCACCATCGGAGACTGAAGACTGGCGAGCAGCAGCAAGGATAGAAGGATGGCTGCTGTCAATGGGGCCATCGCTCTGAGTGGGTCTCGATCTGAACTAAAGAGAATGAGAAATCAAAACATGTTTAGAAACAGACCAGTGAGGGAGGGGCAGGACAAACTCATCCCAGCTGGACCATTTGTGTCTTTTCCGCCTCCAGGACGCCACTGACACCTGTGACACTTTCACCTTCCCCCCAGAGACCTTTGGTACATAGGGCCTCACCCATTTAGAGGGGATCCACCTTAGGCCACTGGGGTGGACACGCAGGCGTACCCGCGCCCCCAAGTGACCAGGTTATGAGGTCCCTCTGTCCCGCCAGTCTCTGGGTCCTTAATCAGAACCGGCGGTCGGACCTTGGTAGCGAACTGGTCGTTGCTGCTGAAGTGGCGGACAATTGGTGGGTTCAAAACCTCGAATGAGCAATTTAAAAAATTAATTGTGAACAGGACTCTAGACAGGCGAATCACCGGAGATTCCAATTTCAGGACCTGCTGTTGCTGGTCAAGGACCCTTTTGATTTCTCTGTGGGTCCTCTCAACCACGGCTTGACCTGTGGAGGAATGGGGGATGCCTGTTTTGTGCTCCACTCCCCATTGTTGCAGGAAACTGCGGAACTCCCCGGACTTGTATGCGGGCCCGTTATCAGTCTTCAGGGTCTTGGGGACGCCCAGGAAGGAGAAAGCCTGAATGAGATGCGTGATCGCATCCCGGGATTTCTCCCCTGCGTGGGCAGAAGCGAAGACTGCACCAGAGAAGGTGTCCACTGAGACGTGCACATACTTCTGCTTGCCGAATTGAGGGACATGTGTCACGTCTGTCTGCCACACCTCGCAGCTGCCTAACCCCCTGGGGTTGGCACCAGCGCTCAGAGTGGGGAGCGCATGCTGCTGGCAAGTGAAACAAGTCGCCACAATCGCCTTGGCCTGTTCCCGGGTGAGGTGGAAGCGACGGACCAGGCCTGGGACATTTTGGTGAAACAGCTGGTGGCTGATTTTTGCCTGCTCGAAAAGATTCGGCAATGGGGCCATCTCCACAGGGGCAGCAAGAGCATCAGCCCTCCTGTTCCCCTCGGCAATGAACCCTGGCAAATCCGTGTGTGACCTTGTGTGCATCACATAGAACGGTTGCTCTCGGTGGGAGACAAGCTTTACTAATTTTGAGAGCAACTTAAAAAGAGCAATGTTGGTCACTTCCTGGAGAACGGCATTCTCGGCTCTGGACACTACACCTGCAACATATGCAGAGTCAGTTACCAAATTGAATGGTTCAGAGAACCTCTCGAAGGCCCTGACGACTGCGGCCAACTCAGCGATCTGAGGTGATCCTTCTACCTCAGCGACATCTGTCTCCCACCGCTGAGTCTGAGGGTCCTTCCAAGTCAGAACTGACTTGTGAGACCTTCCGGACGCGTCTGTGAAAACTGTCAGTGCCTCTAGAGGCCTTCTGCTCTGAACACTTTCTAATTTTAATGCAAATTGTGCTTCTGAATTGAAAATTTTGTGGGCAGGCCGATGAATAGAAATTTGACCTGTGTAGGAATCCAGAGCCATTTGCAAAGCCTCGTTCTCCCGAAGCAAGTGTTCTAACATTGGTTTTGTAATTTGGCCCGATTTCATCCAAATTGGGATGTGAATACACTCGAAATCACAGCCAGCCAAGTCCCTGATGCGGGTTCTGGCCTTCCGGATAAGGTCAGCTACCAGCTCTTGTGGCATTGTCATCCTTTTGGACCTCTGATGGCTAAGGAAGACCCACTCTATAATCAAGAGAGGATCCTTCCCGCCTCGGTCCTTCCGATGTATTTTACTCACGTCCTTGTCCCACTGAAAGATGACACCGTGGAGGTGTGGCAGGTTCCCTAAGATGATGAAATTGAATGGCAGTTCAGGCACATACCTGTCTGCCTGCCGAGTGGACATTTTTACCTGGACCTTCTCTAACGCCCTCTGCGCTTCTGGGGTGAGCTCCTGCGGAGAACTTAGCTCCTCTCCCCCTTTCAATAAATTGAAAAGAGGGTCTAGGTCCTCGGTGGTCAGACCTAGCCAGGGCCGCACCCAGGTCAACGCCCCACACAGTTGATGGGCGTCAGCAAGAGTCCTGATTTTAGTTTTGATGGCCAATTTTTGCGGCACAATGGTCTGCTTGCTGATTTCCAGGCCCAGATACTTCCAAGGCGGCATCCTTTGAATCTTTTGTTCCTGCAGCTCGAATCCTGCAACAACCAATGAAGAGATTGTCAGGTCAAGCGCATGGGACAGTACATCCTCGTTCGGGGCGCAGACAAGGACATCATCCATATAGTGGTGGATAATCGCCTTGTCTGCGGCTGCACGCACAGGGGACAGCAAGGAAGAGACATACCATTGGCAGATGGCTGGGCTGTTCTTAAGGCCCTGCGGCAAAACTTTCCAATGGTACCTTTTCCTCGGGGCCTCTCGGTTGATGGTGGGAACCGAGAACGCGAAGCGTGGGGCATCGTCAGGATGTAGGGGAATTTGGAAAAAACAATCTTTAATATCTATAACTGCCAATTGCCAATCTCGGGGGAGCATTGTTGGGGAAGGCATCCCTGGTTGGAGAGACCCCATATCCTCTATAACATTGTTAATTTGTCTGAGGTCGTGGAGGAGCCGCCATTTGGTCTTGTCAGCCTTCTGGATGACAAAGACCGGAGAATTCCACGGGGATGTGGTCTCCTCGATGTTACCTTTGGCGAGTTGCTCTTCCACTAGCTCATTCAGCGCCTTCAATTTTTGTTTTGAAAGCGGCCACTGTTCCACCCAGACTGGAACATCAGTTTTCCAATTCAGTTTTTGGGTAGGGCACTTCTCAGCGACCGCCACCCTAAAATCCTGTGAGGGGTCGGGAATGTCAATTGTGACCCCCCACTGTGCCATGAGGTCTCGCCCAAGCAAAGGCTCCTTGTAATCTAAAACAAACGGGCGGAGATTTGCCAATTGCCCATTTGGCCCCTTAATTTGTACAATGCTCTTAGATTGCTTAGCCAATTGGATGCCCCCTACACCTTGCACCGCTCCGGCCACACTTTGCAGAGCCCAATGTGACGGCCACTCCCGTGACGGGATCACCATTACATCTGCCCCTTTGTACAGGAGACCCCTGATACCAATGGTCTCCTCCCCCACCTGCACCTGACAGTCGAGCTGTGGCTTTGAGTTGGAAATCGCCCTCACCCTCCCCACTGAAGGAGCTTCCCCTGTGAGGAAATCGGGGATGGGTATTACCTGGGCTATTATCTGCCCCTTCGGCAGAAAGACAGGCGGGGAAGTGCAGTGCAGCCAAACCACGAAGCGCTCGGGATCAGAGTCAACGATTCCCGGAGCAACCTCGATCTCGAACGGGGTGTACTTACAATCTCCGATGACTAAGTATTTGTCACAGATCTCATGCCAAGAGCCCTGCTCACTGGGGCTAACCGATAGAAGGTGCCAATTGCTGTCCTTCAGCAGCAGCGACTCAGTGAGCTGTAGTTTGAATGGCTCGCACCGTGAGTTGGTGGTTAGGATGGAATCTGAGAGTTCTATCTCTCTGGGTGTCAGGACCGGTATATGTGAGTCTGAAGAGACTCTGGTGTCAGTCCTGGTGGGTGAAAAAGACAAATTAGTCCCTTCTCGGATCCCAGGCTGATAGCCTACCGAGAATTGCAGGTAAAGTCCTTTTCTCCAAGCCCCGTGCCAGAAGGAAGAGTCAGGATGCGTCGATTTCTTTATCATAATAGTTTATTCATTTGATGTTCCAAAATATTTTCTCTTCGGCCGGCGTAGGTATCACCTACACCGCTGCCCAAGGCTATCTGCCCGCCTCCTGGGCTGTCGCTATCTCTTATACTATGTACTACGTGTTCTATGTTTACAATATTATACCAATACCCATCACCTTTATTAAACTGTGTATTTCTACTCTAATCCAATCTAAAAGTGCCACCACCACAGCAGAAGATGGAGGACAAGAAGAAGAAGAAGAAGGACAAGGGACACACCCAAATCCCTCCATCTTGTCTCCTTGAGCCTCCTTTGTGAACCCCCAAAATCCACTTTAATAAACAAAAACAAGTTACTTAAAATCCTAATCATACACTTGTGGCTTGTAATTCCTCATATAACGTTGGCAATCGCTCCCAAGGGCTAAAATCAAGGGCACTGGCTTTTTCATCACTATACCAGGGTCTCAGGACCCCCTCCTGGGGTCTCGGACTGCCCGGGACATCTAAAGGGATGTCCTGGGTTCCGACAGTCCCTGTCCTCTTTCCCCTTCTTCCCCTCCTGGTTCGGGCCACCCAATTTTTGTCCTCACGCTGGGTGGACCCGCGCTCACTCCCTAGTTTTTTTGAATAGTTGGTGTGTTCCCCTGCAACCCCCCATTCCCACCCCCCGAGTGGCCACGAACTGTTGGAATGCAGCCCGCAGTGGGCAGGCGTGTTGCCAGTGTCCACCTTTGCTACACAAACTGCAACAGTCTCTTCGCGTCCGAAAGGAGTGCTTTCTGGCTGGTGCTTTTCCTGAGGGACCTCCGGAGTCAAGCGCTGCAGCTCTCGGGGTTCCTCTCTGCTGGTGCTTTGGGGGCTGCTCTGCCGGCACGGGGATGAGTGGAGCCTTTGCTTCACACACTTGGAGAAAGTCCTGCACGGTGGGCGGAGGCTTGAGTGGCAGGCTGAGGATGGCCGCTTTACACCGATCATTGGCGTTTTTTTGGACCATCATCTCAAGCACGCTTTCCCGAGCTGCCTCCTGCCGCACCTGTGTCTCAATAGCTCGCGTCATTTTTTCAACAAATGTGACAAAAGGTTCCGTGGGTCCCTGCTTAATATCTGCAAAATTGGGCAGTGGTGCCTCTCCCTGCAGCCCTAAAAATGCTTTTTCTGCAGCCAGCTTGACCCTCTCAAGCACTTGGACCGGGATGTGTGCTGCCTGATCCGGAGCCTGTGCCCATTTGCCCTCTCCGCACAGATGGTCGAGGGTGATGGGATCCCCCGAGTCATCCGTGGATGTCTCTGCATCTTCTAACATGCCTGGCAGGGCGGTCCGCAGCAGGTCTTTCCATGCTCCCTCCCAGAGCTTGTACTCCGTGGAGGACATGAGGCATGAAAAGAGCTGCCGAAGATCAAAAGGGACCGCGGCTGTACCGGCAAGATTGGCCTTTAACAATCCCCGGAAGTAGGGGCTTTCCCTCCCATACTCCCGGTGGGCCTTGCAGAGATCTTTGATTACATGCTGGGAGAAAGGCTGCCAGTTGACACGAGTGACGTTCCCACTCCTTGACCTGTCATATGTAACAGGGGCGAGTGAGGGAAGGTCACCCCGGCATGGGCCTATGGCCTCTGGTTCCCCTCTTCCGGTATCCCCACCGTGGGAACCGGATGTGGGACCGTGAGAACCGGAAGTCCAAGGCGGTTCCGGCAGGGGCAGGGGTGTGGTCTGTGGGGGTGATGTCATCGCGCAGGGGGTTGGGACAAGGGTGGAGCTTTGGTAGGGAGGAGTCAGAGGAGGGGCACAAGGAGGAGGAGGGAACAGGAACTCCTGGGAGGTAGGAGGAGTTTGGGAAAGGAAGGGGTTGGTACGACGGGAAGGAAAGGGATTATGGGAAGAAGGAGGGGGGGAGGAAGGCGCGAAACACGCGGACGACCCTGACATGTGGCCGCCGCCATTTTGTGCCCAGGGAGAAAGGGAGAGAAGGGAAACGCCATTTTGTGGCGCAGTTTCTGGCTCTGCCAAACTGAACCGAACACGGGGTTTTGAAACTGGGGAAGAACGGGACGGGGTAGAAGCTCGGGAAGCCTGGCCAGGGCTATTCCGAGCATCCAGGGCAGTCCGGCCAAGACTGTCCTGGCGGGGGGATCGGGGTACCCGCGGAGAGCCAGGGCTGGCAGGGGGAGTTTTCCCTGCCGATCTCCGGAGGATACCCGTTTGGGGTGAAGGGGAAGGGGGACAAGGGGAAGGGGAAACTGGGGCAGGCCGTTTCAGCTGTCCTTTCTCCACTTTCGATCTCTCTAAAAGGATAGATCGAATCTGCAAAGTCCAAAAAATTAATTTTGAGGCTTGCTTGTCCCCTGCTCTGCCTAACTGCAGAAATTTTTGGTAGGCGGTGTTCCAAAACTCAACACGCGCCAATCGAGCGGGGGTCACTTCGGGAAAATGGAGGAAGAACAACTGGACAAAGCCTTTGAGCTCCTTTTTAGAAAACTTAAACTCGGAGCCCTTCAACAACAAAACAAACAACCGAAAAACATCCTTCTCACCAGTTGAGAGCCGCGCGCCCATGTTCAATCAACTGTCAAACTCACACACCCCGAAAAGCAAAAGACAAATAACGAGAAACAAAAACCGCGACTTAAAACCCGAGTCCGGGGACCAAAGCTCCCCGCGCTTTCGGAGCGCGGCCAATCCCAACAAAAGCCGACAGCGGGGAAACGGCCCTGAGCCCACGCGTCACGTCCCCGCGTCTAAAACGAAAAGCGAAAATAAACTGAGGAAACAAAAGCAGCCGCACTCTGGACACCCTGACCCCGGGAGCTCTTAAGGCAGCTCCGCGGGGGGAATGCACTCCTGACTCTCTCGAAAAGAGCCTCCCAGAAAATGTGGGAAAACCCAGGGGGAGGGAAAACCCTTCCAGCTCCCCTAGGGGTCCCGAAAAGAAAGGTGATGGACTCACCCTGTCCGGTGCAGGCATTAGAAATGGGGTGGTGGTGGTCCTTCGCCGGAGGAGGACTTTCCTGGGCGCCGGAAAAACTGCCCTCCTCTCCTGCCAGGAGCACACTCCAAGGAGCTGCTTCAACTGGCAGGTGCGCGGCAGTCTGAGGCCCTGCAACTCTGCGCGGAGAGGTCCAGCACAGGTGAAGGCCAAATCCACGGGGTCCGGCGGTGGTCACAGACAGTCCCGTGTAGAGAGCACACACCACTGCACTCGTGAAAGCGTCCAGAGGTTGACGCCACGCCTGGCGTGGGCCCCACGTTGGGCGCCAGATGCGCTGGCCACACTTCCTCTGAGCCGCTCTACTGCGGTTTCCAGCCTTGCCCGGCAGCCCTGGCAGGAAGCGTGCTCGGCTTCGGTAGGGCCCCGCGGAGCGGATCCACAAGAGCCCACCCGGTGGGTCCTAGGTCCACGAGCAGTCGGTGTTGGTGAGAACGCAGCTTCGGCGAAGGAAGAGAAGGAGACTCTTTCTGGGTGTTACAAGGACGGGTTTATTCAGGGAAACATCCCCAGAGAGAGACCAGATCGAGTCTGCGAGCACGTTTCAACGTGCGGAGGTTTAAGAGGCACAGGGGTTTGGGGGTGTGTCCAACGCAACTGGCCAATAGAACAAAACCAGGGGAGGGGTTAGGGGGTGGGGTAATGCACAATGGTCCAATCCCTGGGAAGGAGTAGGGGATTTCCAGAACCTGTCCCAATCAGCGGCCAAACCTCTCAGACTTTCCAGAAGGGGGAGAGGCCTCCTGAAAGACAGACAGGCTCCAGTGGGGAGGGGACAGTTGATAGGCAGGAGGGTTGTCAGGGAAACAGTAGGTTCTGGAAGGGACAGACCAACTGTGATCACAGCAAGGAATGGGGGGAGCTTGGGACAAACCATTACAGAACTTATTAATATTAACAATAAATAAAAAGGCATAAAACGCACCGCTACAGGCGACAGGAGACAGAAGCCCCCTTTTGGTGCACACGCTGTGAGCTTAAGCTCCGTCTGAACTGCAACCATGTCAGAATCACTTGCCGTGATGGGAGAGGCACGAACGATGCTGAGCAGGCTTCTTTCGACCTGGGAAAGCTGCTACTAAGTCAAACTTCTGCTTAGGCGGCAGTAGACAGAACTCTCCTTTCGGAGCACACGCTGTGCGCTTAAGCTCCGTCTGAACTGCAACCATGGCAGAATGACTTACCGTGATGGGAGAGGCACGAACGATGCTGAGCAGGCTTCTTTCCAGCTGGGAAAGCTGCTACTAAGTCAAACTTGTGCCTAGGCGGCAGGAGACAGAACCCCCCTTTTGGAGCAGAATCCGTGCGCACACGCACCGTGTGAACTGAAAGCATGTCAGAATCACTTGCCGTTATGGGAGAGGCATGAACGATGCTGAGCAGGCTTCTTTCGAGCTAAGAAAGGGGCAACTATCTCGAACTTTTGCCTAGGCGGCAGGAGACAGAACCCCCCTTTTGGTGCACACGCTGTGCGCTTAAGCTCCGTCTGAACTGCAACCATGTCAGAATCACTTGCCGTGATGGGAGAGGCACGAACGATGCTGAGCAGGCTTCTTTCGAGCTGGGAAAGCTGCTACTAAGTCGTACTTGTGCCTAGGCGGCAGGAGACAGAAGCCCCCTTTTGGTGCACACGCTGTGCGCTTAAGCTCCGTCTGAACTGCAACCATGTCAGAATCACTTGCCTTGATGGGAGAGGCACGAACGATGCTGAGCAGGCTTCTTTCGAGCTGGGAAAGCTGCTACTAAGTCGAACTTGTCGCTAGGCGGAAGGAGACAGAACCCCCCTTTTGGAACAGAAGTTGTGCGCGTAAGCTCCGTCTGAACTGCAACCATGTCAGAATCACTAGCAGTGATGGGAGAGGCAAGAACGATGCTGAGCAGGCTTCTTTCAAGCTGGGAAAGCTGCTACTAAGTCAAACTTGTGCCTTGGCGGCAGGAGACAGAACCCCCCTTTTCGTGCACACGCTGTGCGCTTAAGCTCTGTAAAAACTGCAACCATGTCAGTATCACTTGCCGTGATGGGAGAGGCACGAACGATGCTGAGCAGGCTTCTTTCGAGCTAAGAAAGGTGCTACTATCTCGAACTTGTGCCTAGGCAGCAGGAGACAGAACACCCCTTTTCGTAAACACTCTGTGCGCTTAAGCTCCGTATGAACTGCAACCATGTCAGTATCACTTGCCGTGATGGGAGAGGCACGAACGATGCTGAGCAGGCTTCTTTCGAGCTGGGAAAGCTGCTACTAAGTGGAACTTGTGCCTAGGCGGCAGGAGACAGAAGCCCCCTTTTGGTGCACACGCTGTGCGCTTAAGCTCCGTATGAACTGCAAGCATGTCAGAATAACTTGTGCTGATGGTAGAGGCACGAACGATACTGTGCAGGCTTGTTTCGAGCTGGGAAAGCAGCTGCTATCTCGAACTTGTGCCTAGGCGGCAGGAGACAGAACCCACCTTTTGGAACAGAAACCGTGCGCACACGCACCGTGTGAACTGCAACCATGTCAGAATCACTTGCCGTGATGGGAGAGGCATGAACGATGCTGAGCAGGCTTCTTTCCAGCTGGGAAAGCTGCTACTCAGGCGAACTTGTGCCTAGGCGGCCGGAGACAGAACCCCCCTTTTCGTAAACACTCTGTGCGCTTAAGCTCCGTATGAACTGCAACCATGGCAGAATCACTTACCCTGGTGGGAGAGGCACGAACGATGCTGAGCAGGCTTCTTTCGAGCTAAGAAAGGTGCAACTATCTCGAACTTGTGCCTAGGCGGCAGGAGACAGAACCCCCCTTTTTTGTGCACACGCTGTGCGCTTAAGCTCCGTATGAACTGCAAGCGTGTCAGAATCACTTGCCGTGATGGTAGAGGCACGAACGATGCTGAGGAGGGTTATTACGAGCTGGGAAAGCTGCTACGAAGTCATACTTGTGCCTAGGCGGCAGGAGACAGAACCCCCTTTTTGGTGCACACGCTGTGCGCTTAAGCTCCGTATGAACTGCAACCATGGCAGAATCACTTGCTGTGATGGGAGAGGCACGAACGATGCAGAGCAGGCTTCTTTCGAGCTGGGAAAGCTGCTACTAATTCCAACTTGTGCCTAGGCGGCAGGAGACAGAACCAACCTTTTGGAGCAGAAACCGTGCGCACACGAACCGTGTGAACTGCAAGCATGTCAGAATCACTTGCCGTGATGGGAGAGGCATGAACGATGCTGAGCAGGCTTCTTTCGAGCTGGGAAAGGTCTTGCTAAGGCGAACTTGTGCCTAGGCGTCAGGAGACAGAACTCTCCTTCTGGTGCACACGCTGTGCGCTTAAGCTCCGTATGAACTGCAAGCATGTCAGAATCACTTGCCGTGATGGGAGAGGCACGAACGATGCTGAGCATACTTCTTTCGAGCTGGGAAAGCTGCTACTAAGTCCAACTTTTGCCTAGGCATCAGGAAGAAAAACCCCGCTTTTTGAAACACAAGCGATGCGAACATGCTCCGTGTGAAATGACAACATGTCGGAATCATTTACCGTGTAAGGCCAGGCACGGACAATTCTGAGCAGGCTTCTTTCGAGCTAAGCAAGCGGCGAACAAGTCGCACGTGTGCCTGGGAAGCAGGAGGCAAAACTTCCCTTTTAGAGCACAAGCTCCATGTGAACTGCAACCACGTCAGAATCACTTGCCGTGATGAGAGAGGCACGAACAATGCTGAGCAGGCTTCTTTCGAGCTAAGAAAGCTGCGAACAAGTCGAACTTGTGCCAAGGCGCCAGGAAGAAAAACCCTCCTTTTGGAGAACAAACTGTGTGCACAAGCTCAGTAGGAACTGCAACCATGTCAGAATCACTTGCCATGATGGGAGAGGCACGAACGATGCTGAGCAGGCTTATTTCAAGCTGGGAAAGCTGCTACTAAGTCGAACTTGTGCCTAGGCGGCAGGAGACAGAAGCCCCCTTTTGGTGCACACACTGTGCGCTTAAGCTCCGTCTGAACTGCAACGATGTCAGAATCACTTGCCGTGATGGGAGAGGCACGAATGATGCTGAGGAGTCTTCTTTCGAGCTGGGAAAGCTGCTACTAAGTCGTACTTGTGCCTAGGCGGCAGGAGACAGGACGCCCTTTTTTGGTGCACGCGCTGTGCGCTTAAGCTCCGTATGAACTGCAAGCATGTCAGAATCACTTGCCGTGATGGTAGAGGCACGAACAATGCTGAGCAGGCTTATTTCAAGCTGGGAAAGCTGCTACTAAGTGGAACTTGTGCCTAGGCGGCAGGAGACAGAACCCCCCTTTTGGTGCACACGCTGTGCGCTTAAGCTCCGTATGAACTGCAACCATGTCAGAATCACTTGCCGTGATGGGAGAGGCACGAACGATGCTGAGCAGGCTTCTTTCGAGCTAAGAAAGCTGCGAACAAGTCAAACTTGTGCCAAGGCGCCAGGAAGAAAAACCCTCCTTTTGGAGCACAAGCTCTGTGTACAAGCTCCGTAGGAGCTGAAACCCTGTCAGAATCACTTGCCGTGATGGGAGAGGCACGTACGATGCTGAGCAGGCTTTTTTCGAGCTAAGAAAGGTGCAACAATCTGGGACTTTTGCCTAGGCGGCAGGAGACAGAAGCCCCCTTTTCGTGCACACGCTGTGCGCTTAAGTTCTGTATGAACTGCAACCATGTCAGAATCACTTGCCGTGATGGGAGAGGCACGAACGATGCTGAGCAGGCTTCTTTCGAGCTGGGAAAGCTGCTACTAAGTCCAACTTGTCCCTAGGCGGCAGGAGACAGAACCCACCTTTTGGAACAGAAACCGTGCGCACACGCACCGTGTGAACTTTAAGCATGTCAGAATCACTTGCCGTGATGGGAGAGGCATGTACGATGCTGAGCAGGCTTCTTTCGAGCTGGGAAAGCTGCTACTAAGTGGAACTTGTGCCTAGGCGGCAGGAGACAGAATTCCTCTTTTGGTGCACACGCTGTGAGCTTAAGCTCCGTATAAACTGCAACCATGCCATTATCACTTGCCGTGATGGGAGAGGCACGAAAGATGCTGAGCAGCCTTTTCTCGAGCAAAGAAAGGTGCTACTATCTCGAACCAGTGCCTAGGCGGCAGGAGACAGAAGCCCCCTTTTCGAGAACACGCTGTGCGCTTAAGCTCCGTATGAACTGCAAGCATGTCAGAATCACTTCCCGTGATGGGAGAGGCACGAAGATGCTGAGCAGGCTTCTTTCAAGCTGGGAAAGCTGCTACTAAGTCGAACGTGTCCCTAGGCGGCAGGAGACAGAACCCACCTTTTGGAGCAGAAACCGTCCGCACACGCACCTTGTGAACTGCAAGCATGTCAGAATCACTTGCCGTGATGGGAGAGGTGCGAACGATGCTGAGCAGGCTTCTTTCGAGCTGGGAAAGCTGCTACTAAGTCTTACTTGTGCCTAGGCGGCAGGAGACAGAACCCCCCTTTTGGTGCACACGCTGTGCGCTTAAGCTCCGTATGAACTGCAACCATGTCAGTATCACTTGCCGTGATGGGAGAGGCACGAACGATGCTGAGCAGGCTTCTTTCGAACTAGGAAATCTTCTACTAAGTGGAACTAGTGCCTAGGCGTCAGGAAGAAAAACCCCGCTTTTTGAAACACAAGCGATGCGAACATGCTCCGTGTGAAATGACACCATGTCGGAATCATTTACCGTGTAAGGACAGGCACGGACAATTCTGAGCAGGCTTCTTTCGAGCTAAGCAAGCTGCGAACAAGTCGCACGTGTGCCTAGGAGGCAGGAGGCAAAACCCCCCTTATGGAACACAAGCACCGTGTAAACTGCAACCATGTAAGAATCACGTGCAGTGATGGGAGAGGCATGAACGATGCTGAGCAGGCTTCTTTTGAGCTAAGCAAGCTGTGAACAAGTCGCACTTGTGCCTAGGAGGCAGGAGACAAAACTTCCCTTTTAGAGCACAAGCTCCATCTGAACTGCAACCACGTCAGAATCACTTGCCGTGATGGGAGAGGCACGAACGATGCTGAGCAGGCTTCTTTCGAGCTAAGAAAGGTGCAACTATCTCGAACTTGTGCCTAGGCGGCAGGAGACAGAACCCCCCTTTTGGTGCACACGCTGTGCGCTTAAGCTCCGTATGAACTGCAACCATGTCAGAATCACTTGCCGTGATGGGAGAGGCACGAACGATGCTGAGCAGGCTTCTTTCAAGCTAAGGAAGGTGCTACTATCTCGAATTTGTGCCTAGGCGGCAGGAAACAGAAGCCCCCTTTTGGTGCACACGCTGTGCGCTTAAGCTCCGTATGAACTGCAACCATGTCAGAATCACTTGCCGTGATGGGAGAGGCACGAACGATGCTGAGCAGGCTTCTTTCAAGCTGGGAAAGCTGCTACTAAGTCGAACTTGTGCCTAGGCGGCAGGAGACAGAACCCCCCTTTTGGAACAGAAACCGTGCGCACACGCACCGTGTGAACTGCAAGCATGTCAGAATGACTTGCCGTGATGGGAGAGGCACGAACGATGCTCAGCAGGCTTCTTTCGAGCTAAGAAAGGTGCAACTATCTCGAACTTGTGCCTAGGCGGCTGCGCCGGCCACACTTCCTCTGAGCCGCTCTACTGCGGTTTCCAGCCTTACCCGGCAGCCCTGGCAGGAAGCGTGCTCGGCTTCGGTAGGGCCCCGCGGAGCGGATCCACAGGAGCCCACCCGGTGGGTCATTGGTCCACGAGCAGTCGGTGTTGGTGAGAACGCAGCTTCGGCGAAGGAGGAGAAGGAGACTCTTTCTGGGTGTTACAAGGACGGGTTTATTCAGGGAAACATCCCCAGAGAGAGACCAGATCGAGTCTGCGAGCACGTTTCAACGTGCGGAGGTTTAAGAGGCACAGGGGTTTGGGGGTGTGTCCAACGCAACTGGTCAATAGAACAAAACCAGGGGAGGGGTTAGGGGGTGGGGTAATGCACAATGGTCCAATCCCTGGGAAGGAGTAGGGGATTTCCAGAACCTGTTCCAATCAGGGGCCAAACCTCTCAGACCTTTCCAGAAGGGGGAGAGGCCTCCTGAAAGACAGACAGACTCTAGTGGGGAGGGGACAGTTGATAGGCAGGAGGGTTGTCAGGGAAACAGTAGGTTCTGGAAGGGACAGACCAACTGTGATCACAGCAAGGAATGGGGGGAGCTTGGGACAAACCATTACAGAACTTATTAATATTAACAATAAATAAAAAGGTATAAAACGTACCGCTACATCTCCCCCTTTGTTTTTATAAAAGATGGCATCTTGAACTGTAAATAGCTGGTCAGTGGCCACAGCTCAGGATCTTTCACTTCTGGTGGAGCTGTGACAACGGCGACTTGGCTTGCATGCAGGGGGGAGACAGCTTGAACTCAATTTTTTAACAAAATAACGAATACAACTAAACGCACCGAGAATATAGAAAACCATAAGTAAAACGATCAGGACAGAACGAATAATGGACCAGGCCCACCCAGGTAGCCCCCAGTTCTCAAAAAGTCCATCCAGCCAGTCGGATGTCTGAGGACAGCTTGTTCTTGAAGCCTCCGACAAATTTGCAGATTGTGGCATGGGTGTTGGCACTGCCCACGCCACCATCGGAGACTGAAGACTGGCGAGCAGCAGCAAGGATAGAAGGATGGCTGCTGTCGATGGGGCCATCGCTCTGAGTGGGTCTCGATCTGAACTAAAGAGAATGAGAAATCAAAACATGTTTAGAAACAGACCAGTGAGGGAGGGGCAGGACAAACTCATCCCAGCTGGACCATTTGTGTCTTTTCCGCCTCCAGGACGCCACTGACACCTGTGACACTTTCACCTTCCCCCCAGAGACCTTTGGTACATAGGGCCTCACCCATTTAGAGGGGATCCACCTTAGGCCACTGGGGGTGGACACGCAGGCGTACCCGCGCCCCCAAGTGACCAGGTTATGAGGTCCCTCTGTCCCGCCAGTCTCTGGGTCCTTAATCAGAACCGGCGGTCGGACCTTGGTAGCGAACTGGTCGTTGCTGCTGAAGTGGCGGACAATTGGTGGGTTCAAAACCTCGAATGAGCAATTTAAAAAATTAATTGTGAACAGGACTCTAGACAGGCGAATCACCGGAGATTCCAATTTCAGGACCTGCTGTTGCTGGTCAAGGACCCTTTTGATTTCTCTGTGGGTCCTCTCAACCACGGCTTGACCTGTGGAGGAATGGGGGATGCCTGTTTTGTGCTCCACTCCCCATTGTTGCAGGAAACTGCGGAACTCCCCGGACTTGTATGCGGGCCCGTTATCAGTCTTCAGGGTCTTGGGGACGCCCAGGAAGGAGAAAGCCTGAATGAGATGCGTGATCGCATCCCGGGATTTCTCCCCTGCGTGGGCAGAAGCGAAGACTGCACCAGAGAAGGTGTCCACTGAGACGTGCACATACTTCTGCTTGCCGAATTGAGGGACATGTGTCACGTCTGTCTGCCACACCTCGCAGCTGCCTAACCCCCTGGGGTTGGCACCAGCGCTCAGAGTGGGGAGCGCATGCTGCTGGCAAGTGAAACAAGTCGCCACAATCGCCTTGGCCTGTTCCCGGGTGAGGTGGAAGCGACGGACCAGGCCTGGGACATTTTGGTGAAACAGCTGGTGGCTGATTTTTGCCTGCTCGAAAAGATTCGGCAATGGGGCCATCTCCACAGGGGCAGCAAGAGCATCAGCCCTCCTGTTCCCCTCGGCAATGAACCCTGGCAAATCCGTGTGTGACCTTGTGTGCATCACATAGAACGGTTGCTCTCGGTGGGAGACAAGCTTTACTAATTTTGAGAGCAACTTAAAAAGAGCAATGTTGGTCACTTCCTGGAGAACGGCATTCTCGGCTCTGGACACTACACCTGCAACATATGCAGAGTCAGTTACCAAATTGAATGGTTCAGAGAACCTCTCGAAGGCCCTGACGACTGCGGCCAACTCAGCGATCTGAGGTGATCCTTCTACCTCAGCGACATCTGTCTCCCACCGCTGAGTCTGAGGGTCCTTCCAAGTCAGAACTGACTTGTGAGACCTTCCGGACGCGTCTGTGAAAACTGTCAGTGCCTCTAGAGGCCTTCTGCTCTGAACACTTTCTAATTTTAATGCAAATTGTGCTTCTGAATTGAAAATTTTGTGGGCAGGCCGATGAATAGAAATTTGACCTGTGTAGGAATCCAGAGCCATTTGCAAAGCCTCGTTCTCCCGAAGCAAGTGTTCTAACATTGGTTTTGTAATTTGGCCCGATTTCATCCAAATTGGGATGTGAATACACTCGAAATCACAGCCAGCCAAGTCCCTGATGCGGGTTCTGGCCTTCCGGATAAGGTCAGCTACCAGCTCTTGTGGCATTGTCATCCTTTTGGACCTCTGATGGCTAAGGAAGACCCACTCTATAATCAAGAGAGGATCCTTCCCGCCTCGGTCCTTCCGATGTATTTTACTCACGTCCTTGTCCCACTGAAAGATGACACCGTGGAGGTGTGGCAGGTTCCCTAAGATGATGAAATTGAATGGCAGTTCAGGCACATACCTGTCTGCCTGCCGAGTGGACATTTTTACCTGGACCTTCTCTAACGCCCTCTGCGCTTCTGGGGTGAGCTCCGCGGAGAACTTAGCTCCTCTCCCCCTTTCAATAAATTGAAAAGAGGGTCTAGGTCCTCGGTGGTCAGACCTAGCCAGGGCCGCACCCAGGTCAACGCCCCACACAGTTGATGGGCGTCAGCAAGAGTCCTGATTTTAGTTTTGATGGCCAATTTTTGCGGCACAATGGTCTGCTTGCTGATTTCCAGGCCCAGATACTTCCAAGGCGGCATCCTTTGAATCTTTTGTTCCTGCAGCTCGAATCCTGCAACAACCAATGAAGAGATTGTCAGGTCAAGCGCATGGGACAGTACATCCTCGTTCGGGGCGCAGACAAGGACATCATCCATATAGTGGTGGATAATCGCCTTGTCTGCGGCTGCACGCACAGGGGACAGCAAGGAAGAGACATACCATTGGCAGATGGCTGGGCTGTTCTTAAGGCCCTGCGGCAAAACTTTCCAATGGTACCTTTTCCTCGGGGCCTCTCGGTTGATGGTGGGAACCGAGAACGCGAAGCGTGGGGCATCGTCAGGATGTAGGGGAATTTGGAAAAAACAATCTTTAATATCTATAACTGCCAATTGCCAATCTCGGGGGAGCATTGTTGGGGAAGGCATCCCTGGTTGGAGAGACCCCATATCCTCTATAACATTGTTAATTTGTCTGAGGTCGTGGAGGAGCCGCCATTTGGTCTTGTCAGCCTTCTGGATGACAAAGACCGGAGAATTCCACGGGGATGTGGTCTCCTCGATGTTACCTTTGGCGAGTTGCTCTTCCACTAGCTCATTCAGCGCCTTCAATTTTTGTTTTGAAAGCGGCCACTGTTCCACCCAGACTGGAACATCAGTTTTCCAATTCAGTTTTTGGGTAGGGCACTTCTCAGCGACCGCCACCCTAAAATCCTGTGAGGGGTCGGGAATGTCAATTGTGACCCCCCACTGTGCCATGAGGTCTCGCCCAAGCAAAGGCTCCTTGTAATCTAAAACAAACGGGCGGAGATTTGCCAATTGCCCATTTGGCCCCTTAATTTGTACAATGCTCTTAGATTGCTTAGCCAATTGGATGCCCCCTACACCTTGCACCGCTCCGGCCACACTTTGCAGAGCCCAATGTGACGGCCACTCCCGTGACGGGATCACCGTTACATCTGCCCCTTTGTACAGGAGACCCCTGATACCAATGGTCTCCTCCCCCACCTGCACCTGACAGTCGAGCTGTGGCTTTGAGTTGGAAATCGCCCTCACCCTCCCCACTGAAGGAGCTTCCCCTGTGAGGAAATCGGGGATGGGTATTACCTGGGCTATTATCTGCCCCTTCGGCAGAAAGACAGGCGGGGAAGTGCAGTGCAGCCAAACCACGAAGCGCTCGGGATCAGAGTCAACGATTCCCGGAGCAACCTCGATCTCGAACGGGGTGTACTTACAATCTCCGATGACTAAGTATTTGTCACAGATCTCATGCCAAGAGCCCTGCTCACTGGGGCTAACCGATAGAAGGTGCCAATTGCTGTCCTTCAGCAGCAGCGACTCAGTGAGCTGTAGTTTGAATGGCTCGCACCGTGAGTTGGTGGTTAGGATGGAATCTGAGAGTTCTATCTCTCTGGGTGTCAGGACCGGTATATGTGAGTCTGAAGAGACTCTGGTGTCAGTCCTGGTGGGTGAAAAAGACAAATTAGTCCCTTCTCGGATCCCAGGCTGATAGCCTACCGAGAATTGCAGGTAAAGTCCTTTTCTCCAAGCCCCGTGCCAGAAGGAAGAGTCAGGATGCGTCGATTTCTTTATCATAATAGTTTATTCATTTGATGTTCCAAAATATTTTCTCTTCGGCCGGCGTAGGTATCACCTACACCGCTGCCCAAGGCTATCTGCCCGCCTCCTGGGCTGTCGCTATCTCTTATACTATGTACTACGTGTTCTATGTTTACAATATTATACCAATACCCATCACCTTTATTAAACTGTGTATTTCTACTCTAATCCAATCTAAAAGTGCCACCACCACAGCAGAAGATGGAGGACAAGAAGAAGAAGAAGAAGGACAAGGGACACACCCAAATCCCTCCATCTTGTCTCCTTGAGCCTCCTTTGTGAACCCCCAAAATCCACTTTAATAAACAAAAACAAGTTACTTAAAATCCTAATCATACACTTGTGGCTTGTAATTCCTCATATAACGTTGGCAATCGCTCCCAAGGGCTAAAATCAAGGGCACTGGCTTTTTCATCACTATACCAGGGTCTCAGGACCCCCTCCTGGGGTCTCGGACTGCCCGGGACATCTAAAGGGATGTCCTGGGTTCCGACAGTCCCTGTCCTCTTTCCCCTTCTTCCCCTCCTGGTTCGGGCCACCCAATTTTTGTCCTCACGCTGGGTGGACCCGCGCTCACTCCCTAGTTTTTTTGAATAGTTGGTGTGTTCCCCTGCAACCCCCCATTCCCACCCCCCGAGTGGCCACGAACTGTTGGAATGCAGCCCGCAGTGGGCAGGCGTGTTGCCAGTGTCCACCTTTGCTACACAAACTGCAACAGTCTCTTCGCGTCCGAAAGGAGTGCTTTCTGGCTGGTGCTTTTCCTGAGGGACCTCCGGAGTCAAGCGCTGCAGCTCTCGGGGTTCCTCTCTGCTGGTGCTTTGGGGGCTGCTCTGCCGGCACGGGGATGAGTGGAGCCTTTGCTTCACACACTTGGAGAAAGTCCTGCACGGTGGGCGGAGGCTTGAGTGGCAGGCTGAGGATGGCCGCTTTACACCGATCATTGGCGTTTTTTTGGACCATCATCTCAAGCACGCTTTCCCGAGCTGCCTCCTGCCGCACCTGTGTCTCAATAGCTCGCGTCATTTTTTCAACAAATGTGACAAAAGGTTCCGTGGGTCCCTGCTTAATATCTGCAAAATTGGGCAGTGGTGCCTCTCCCTGCAGCCCTAAAAATGCTTTTTCTGCAGCCAGCTTGACCCTCTCAAGCACTTGGACCGGGATGTGTGCTGCCTGATCCGGAGCCTGTGCCCATTTGCCCTCTCCGCACAGATGGTCGAGGGTGATGGGATCCCCCGAGTCATCCGTGGATGTCTCTGCATCTTCTAACATGCCTGGCAGGGCGGTCCGCAGCAGGTCTTTCCATGCTCCCTCCCAGAGCTTGTACTCCGTGGAGGACATGAGGCATGAAAAGAGCTGCCGAAGATCAAAAGGGACCGCGGCTGTACCGGCAAGATTGGCCTTTAACAATCCCCGGAAGTAGGGGCTTTCCCTCCCATACTCCCGGTGGGCCTTGCAGAGATCTTTGATTACATGCTGGGAGAAAGGCTGCCAGTTGACACGAGTGACGTTCCCACTCCTTGACCTGTCATATGTAACAGGGGCGAGTGAGGGAAGGTCACCCCGGCATGGGCCTATGGCCTCTGGTTCCCCTCTTCCGGTATCCCCACCGTGGGAACCGGATGTGGGACCGTGAGAACCGGAAGTCCAAGGCGGTTCCGGCAGGGGCAGGGGTGTGGTCTGTGGGGGTGATGTCATCGCGCAGGGGGTTGGGACAAGGGTGGAGCTTTGGTAGGGAGGAGTCAGAGGAGGGGCACAAGGAGGAGGAGGGAACAGGAACTCCTGGGAGGTAGGAGGAGTTTGGGAAAGGAAGGGGTTGGTACGACGGGAAGGAAAGGGATTATGGGAAGAAGGAGGGGGGGAGGAAGGCGCGAAACACGCGGACGACCCTGACATGTGGCCGCCGCCATTTTGTGCCCAGGGAGAAAGGGAGAGAAGGGAAACGCCATTTTGTGGCGCAGTTTCTGGCTCTGCCAAACTGAACCGAACACGGGGTTTTGAAACTGGGGAAGAACGGGACGGGGTAGAAGCTCGGGAAGCCTGGCCAGGGCTATTCCGAGCATCCAGGGCAGTCCGGCCAAGACTGTCCTGGCGGGGGGATCGGGGTACCCGCGGAGGGCCAGGGTGTCCAGAGTGCGCTGCTTTTTGTTTCCTCAGTTTATTTTCGCTTTTCGTTTAGACGCGGGGACGTGACGCGTGGGCTCAGGGCCGTTTCCCCGCTGTCGGCTTTTGTTGATTGGCCGCGCTCGAAAGCGCGGGGAGCTTTGGTCCCCGGACTCGGTTTTTAAGTCGCGGTTTTTGTTTCTCGTTATTGTCTTTTGCTTTCGGGGGTGTGTGATTGACAGTTGATGAACATGGGGCGCGCGGCTTCAACTGGTGAGAAGGAGTGTTTTCGGTTGTTTTTTGTTGTTGAAGGGCTCCGAGTTTAAGTTTTCTAAAAAGGAGCTCAAAGGCTTTGTCCAGTTGTTCTTCCTCCATTTTTCCCGAAGTGACCCCCCGCTCGATTGGCGCGTGTGAGTTTTTGGAACACCGCCTACCAAAAATTTCTGCAGTTAGGCAGAGCAGGGGACAAGCAAGCCTCAAAATTAATTTTTGGACTTTGCAGATTCGATCTATCCTTTTAGAGAGATCGAAAGTGGAGAAAGACAGCTGAAACTGGCCTGCCCCAGTTTCCCCTCTCCCTTTTGTCCCCTTCCCCTTCACCCCAAACGGGTATCCTCCGGAGATCGGCAGGGAAAACTCCCCCTGCCAGCCCTGGCTCTC
>JAJEOU010000427.1:0-15385 GCA_021534815.1 Acrocephalus arundinaceus
ACAGTATTAATGGAGTAAGACTTGGTATCCCAGATCACCATTTCCATTGATGGGTAGACCTGTTTTCCTGAAATCCCCATTGATTTCAAATGGGTAGACGTGGTGTCCTAAATCCCCCAATTGACTTTAATGAAGGTAGACCTGATGTCCCAAATTTCCATCACATCAATGGCTGGACCTGATTTCCTAAACTCCCACATTAAGGGGTAGACCAGTGCCCTCTGAGCCCATTGGTTCTAGTGGGTAGACCTGATGACCCCCAAATCCCTATTGTTCCTAATGGGTAGACCCGATGTTCCGTAAATCCCTATTGTTTTAATGGACAGACCTGGTGTTCCTAAATCCCCATTGGCCTTAAGGGGTAGACTTGGTGTACCAAAAATATCCCATTTTTTTCAATGAGTAGACCTGATTTCCCTAAATTCCAATTAATGGCTGGACTGAATTTTCTAAATTCCAGCCATTAGGGGTAGACCAGGTGTCCCAAAATTCCCTTTGACTTTAATAAGGTAAATCTGGTGTCTCTAAATCTTGATTCCCTGAATGGGTAGACCTGGTTTCCCCAAATCCCCATTGCCCTTAATAGACATGGTTTCCAAAAAATCACTATTGATTTTAATGGGTAGACCCCATGTCCCTAAATCCCCATTGGTTTCAAAGGCTAGACCTGTTGTCCCTAAACATCATTGGTTTCCATGGGTAGACCCCATGTCCCTAAATCTGCATTGGATCAAGAGGTTGGACCTGTTGGCCCTAAAAATCTCCATTGGTTTCAATGGGTAAACCTGAGCCCCTACACACCTGGATGCTCCCATTCAGATCTCAGGGTGTCCCTGGCTGCCCCCCTGAGATTTTGGGGTGCCCCCTTTGCCCCTCCCCAGAGCTGCAGCTGGTGCAGAACGCCATCTTCACCGACCCCACGGACTAAAGCACCTGGGTGTACCTGCACTGCATCCTCTCCTGAGGTAACTCGGGGCTCCCTCCTATCCCTGGGCCCTCCCCTGGAGTTTTGGGGTGCCCCCTGAATGTTGAGGTGTCCCCCCAAAGCCCCCCCCCCCCCGCCACTGAGAGTCATCTGTGTCCACGTTGACTGGGGAGAACATGATGGTGGCCATCATCATCTCCCAGCACATCAGGGTGAGGGAGGACCACTGGGAACCCCAAAAAATCTCCTTGATCCCCCCCCAAATCACCCTGGTACTCCCCAAAACCACCTGGATAACCCTGGGAACCCCCAAAAATCACCTGGATACACCTGGGTACTCCCCCAAATAACCTGTGTACCCCCAAAAATTACCTGGGAACACCTCAAAAGTCATCTGGATACACCTGGGTATCCCCAAAATCTTCAGGCCCCCACTAAACTGGTGGTTGTGAAACCCATTTCTTTGACTGGGCAGACCTGGTGTCTCATTTGTCCCACTGACTTTATTAGATAGACCTGGTGTCTGGTTTACCCCCTTTTATCTCCAGTAACCCTTCCCAGTGTTCCCAGTAATGCCCGAGTGCTCCCGGTAACTCCAGTGCCCCCCCTTAGCCACGTCCAGTGCTCCCAGGAATAGCTCCCAGTTTTACTAGTTTGCCCTCCCAGTCCTCCCAGTAACCCCTCCCAGGGCTCCTAGTTTGCCCAGTTTCCCCCTTTCCTCCCTCCCAGTGCTTCCTGTTCCCCACTAGTGCTTCCAGTTCTTCCCCCAGTGCTTCCCCTTAGCCTTTCCCAGTGCTCCCAGTTTAACCAGTAACCCTTCCTGAGGAAGCTGTAGTAATGGACAGCCCTGGTGTCCCTAAATCCCATTGACTTTAATTGGGTAGACCTGGTGTCCTGTGATAGTTGTACTAGGAGAAAACAAAAGGTAAAATAGGCCTGACCTTTAGAAGTTACAAAGATAGTTTATTTACACACTCTAAAGAATAAAAGGAAAAAAAGAAATTGAAACTTCAAAACACTTTTCTTTCCCTCACAAACTGTTCACTTTCCCATAACCAACACAGAGAGACAAAACTATGATTTTCAGTCAGTTTCAACAATTTAAATTTAAACATAATCTTTCATCACCTTGGCAGAGGAGTCTCTCTGGAGTCCATGAAGACATTCACCACAAGAAGCAGTCTGGTGGCTCCCAATGTCACAAACCTGCAACCACCTGGAATTTTGCAGATTGTGCCATCTCACCCATGAGCAGCCTTTCTCCTTGACTACTCATGGGCCTCTCAGCATATTTTGGGTATTTGTTTAAGAATGCTTTTTTTAGTTTTTCACAAATATTCTCTTCTTCTATCGTTAAAATTCTCTCTTTCTCTCAAGAGACCTCCTTTTGCTAGAGCTAAAGGGCCAAATCTGCGTCTCAGACAGCTGAGACCTCTTTTTATCTCAGGAGCTGGGGAATTTACTCTACAACATTCTCAATGAAATCTCAATTACATCAGTCCATCACCTTCAGCTAGAACAGCATTCCCCCAAAATAGTATCAATAGATTACAAGAAATAGTCCATTTCTCCATGGTTAACATCTAGAGACGTTCAGTCAAAAATGTCCACTTCCTTAACCCTTTCTTCCAGATCACCTTTATCAGTTCTTTTGCTGACTGTATCATGCTGTCTCTCTACATTTTAAATCACTCTGATCTTCTCTCCCTCTGGGAAAGGGTTGGAGTTCTGAAAGCTTCATGTTGCCAGGAAAGGGTTAAATCAGCCCAAGGTCTTTCTCTCTCTCTCTGCAGCTCACAGATGTCAGAGTGCAAGGCCCACGCTGGTGATGGGGATGCGGGGGGGGAACAGGTTCAGGAAGGGCTGATGGATCACTTCCCCCACCCCTGCTCCGATCCAAAGCGGATCCAGCATCAGAGTCGCTTCTTGGGCCCAGGGGTGGTGGTGGGGGAGAGATCTTCTCCTCCCTGGGCCAGCAGCACCAGCAAACCAGGGGCCCAGGCAACGGCCCAGCCACAGCCTGCCGCCACAGCCCTGGGCTGCAGCTTTCTCTCTCTTTCCCTCCCTGCAGAGGCTGGCAGGGGAAGGAGCCCCCTGGCACAGGCCAGGCTCGGCAGACCCGGCCGGGCACAGCCCCGGCCACCCAGAGGGCAGCGGGGCCTGGCCCGGGGTCCCCTGCTGCCTAGGGAGTGTTACCTGTGCTCTTGACTGGAAGGAGAGAAGGAGTTTCACCTGTTCTCCTTGATATTTGCACCCTGTACATCCACGGAGAAGTAACTACTTTCAATTGGTTCTTTCCTGAACTTCCTGAAAACTCACTTGCTGATCAAAACCACCACAGCATGGGAACTGATTAAAAAAGATGCATGAAAATTTTTGTAAGTTAGACTGTGTGCATAAGTAAAAGTGTATATGTGCCTTACTAACTTTCTGTAAAACTTTTGCCAATTATATTGACGTTAATTGCTTTGCACCAATGAATACAATGAGTTATTGTGATGTAGTCAATGACTTAAGATTACATTTTGTTAAGAGTATAAAAACTAGAGAACATGCAGAATAAAAACTTCTTCCATTTTGGATCCTGATCACATGTGTGTGTGTGTGTGTGTGTGTGTATGTCACATCCGACCTAACAGTAACAGCCAGGGCAGAGCTGTCCAGAGTTGCCCTCAGCTCTGGGCACTGCGGGTTCACCTGTGGGGGAAAAAGAACAAAATCTGGGGCATTTTCCCACCAAAAATTTGGAATTTCCAACCCTGAAATTGGTGCTTTTAACCCCCAAATATTTGGTGGTCTACTGATTGAAATCAATGGCAAGGAAAGGACATCAGGTCTACTCATTTAAAAGAATGAAAGAAAAAAGACATCAGGTCTACCCATTGAAATCAATGGATGGAAAAGGACATCAGGTCTACCCCTTTTAAAGTCAATGGGGATTTTGCAGCCACCAGGTCTAACCATTAATAGGGCTTGATTGGGAAGGGTTACTGGTTAGACTGGGAGCACTGGGAAGGGCTAAGGAGAAGCTCTGGGGGAGGAACTGGAAACACTGGGAGGGAGTTGGAAGCACTGGGAGGGAGGAACAGGGGAAACTGAGCAAAGTGGGAGCACTGGGAGGGGTTACTGGGAGCACTGCGAGTTTAGGGACACCAGGGCTACCCCTTCAAGTCAATGGGATAAATGGGACACTGTGTCTGCCCAGTCAAAGCAGTGGGGATTCACGACCACCAGTTTGGGTGGGGTTCCAAGAATTTTTTGGGGTACCAAGGTGTATCCAGGTAATTTTTGAGGAGATTCAGGTGATTTCTGGGGGTACCCAGGTGATTTCTGGGGGTTTCGAGATGATTTTTGACAGTACCCAGTGATTTTGGGGAGAATTCAGGAGATTTTTGGGGTACCCACATGCACCCAAATGATTTTGGAGGTATCAATGTGATTTGTGGGGGGTACCCATGTGTATCCAGATGATTTTGGCATTCACAGGCAATTTTTGGGGGCTGCATGAAATTTTGGGGGGCACCTAGGTGATTTTTGGCATTCCTGGGAGATTTTTGGGGGTACCCAGGCAATTCTTGAGATTCTCAGGTGTATCCAGATGGATTTTGGGGAGTATCCAGGTTTTTTTGAGGGGACACAGGTGATCTGGGGAAGTAGCCAGGTGCATCCAAGTGATTTTTTTTTGGGGGGTACTAAAGTGATTTTTGGAGGTACCCAGGTGATTTTGGGTGGTATCAAAATGTATCCAGGTGATTTTGGGGTTTCCACGTGTCTCCACTCACCCTGACAGGCCAGGGGAAGTTGATGGACACCATCACGTCCTCCCAGTCGATGTGGACACAGATGACCCTCGGTGACAGGGGGGCTGTGTGGGGACACCCCAACATTCAGGAGGCACCTCAACATTCGGGGGAATCTGAATCATGATTGTAAAGAGTTAAGATTTTACCTAAAGGGATGGAAGTAATTTATATGGATCAGGGTGTAAGTTACATAAGCAAACAATACGTTAATGATTATTAGATACCTAAACTAGAGCTAATTGTTGTGTTGTTTGCCATTATGAGCTTGTTTATGGAAGGAAATGGAGTAAGTGAATTGTTATAAGAACAGATTGAAACCAGTAGAACAATGACAGCACCTGGACTTTATATCAATCAATCACAAAGCAGGGGACCTTGGATTGTGCCAGAGGGTCCCAGAGACCTGAGGAAGACTCTCCTGACTTCATCCTTTGAGATCACTGACCCAATTCAAGAGAAGAATCACACACACATGAAGGACTAATAGCCTCATTTTAATAGAGTGGGGATGGGAGGTGCTGGGGTTATGAACATGTATTGTATGTAAGATCTTGGGAAATAAATAGAGGGCAAAGAACCTTGTAGAGTGTGGTCACGCCTTTTGGAGATGACTCCCATGCCGCTTGCTGGTGTTAATAAAAATTCCACTTTCTAACTTTAGTTAGAGAGTCTCGGTCCATGATCATATCTGTTTTTAAGGAGTAACACTTGAGGAGATTGTCTGAAACTCTGGAGTTTTAGATTGCTAAAATAAAATAAGAAAACCCCTTCTTTTGGCTGAGTGCAGCCAGTTGTCTGAGCAAAGAAGGTCCCAGGTGAGTGAGGAAAGACAGGATGGGGTTGGGGAATGTAAAGCAAGGTTGTCCACACTGGCTCAGACCTCAAGGCACAGCTTCTCTGACCAGGCCAGACCTCCTTAGGAGAGACCCTGGATCAATATCAATGCCTGAATGCTGCAGTCATCTCTTCTCTGAAGAGAAAAATACACCCTTGAAAAAAGAAATGTGGGTTTATTAAAAGCTCTATTTAATATTTCTCCATAATGTTAGGAAAAAAGACTTCTGAATGAACCGCACCAGACCAGAGGGAAATCAAGGCACAGCCTTGGTTTGTCAGGACATGCTTGATCCAAATGAGCCCCGTGGTGCATTTGGTGCTGAGCCCTGGAAACTCAGGGCCTGAGAGGAGTTTGCACAAACCTTTCCAGGAGTCAAAGTCAGAAGAAAACCCAAAAGTGTCTCAAAGCAATCATGGGTCCCACTGATGTCCATGCCCAACACAGGCTCCTCATGGACTCCTTGGAGGAGAGAACTGGAGGCCAAAATTGCACAAAAACGTCTCAGGGACTCAGTGACAAAAAAGAGGTACATAAATTACCCCTGAGTACTCAGAAGTATGAATGATCCCTACTGAGTATTTTTACTGACCAAGAATCCCATGGGACCTGATAAAGTACATAGTTGGGGCAATGATTGCACGAACTTTTCCTAGAGTCAGTTTTAAAAGGAAACACCAAGTTGTCTGGTACTGAGCATAATGAGCCCCACGAGGTGTACTGACAAAGTCCAAGGATCATTAAAGCAGAGAATTGGAGGCCAGGATTGCACAAACCTCTCAGAGACTCCAAGGCAAAAGCCAAACCCAAAGTCCTTGGAAAAACCTGCAGTCCCTGGCAGCATGAAGGAGCCCCCCAGGGCCATTGCTGACCAAGGCTCCTTCCCCAGGGACCCCTTCCAGCAAATCCTGGAGGCCACTGGCATGGGAGGGGGATGCTGAGGGCAGGACAAGGGGCTGACAGTGCCCAGCCTTGCTGGGGCTGTGCCAGGAGGCCCCAGGGCCTCAGGACAAGGTGTCTCCTCAGTGTCCTTGCTGGCACAGAGGCTGCTGTGGCCCAGGGCACCAAGCCTTGGCTTCTCTTTGTCCCCACCTGTAATCACTGCCTGCAGTTCTCTGCTCTGCCTGGGGCCTGGGGACACTTTCTGTGTTGTGTCCTCCCTGGGACCCATTAAAACTTCCAGAAATTTTGGAGTTGGCTTCTGCCTTGGAGTTCTGGAGAGGTTTCTTCATCTCCCTCTCAGGGACTGATGTTCAGGGCCTCAGCACAAAGCCCCGAGAGGGTCATTAAAGTCCTTGTGCTGTGTCTGTGCTGATGAGCTGGGCTGAGCTCATCATCCAGAGGGAGATCCTGGTAACCAAGAAGAGCTTAAAAACACATTTCTCTGGATGAGCAGCTTTTCTGCCAGCCCAGCAGGGCTGGGGCACTGCCTGCAGCCACCCTGGGCACAGCACACAGGCACAGAGAGCTTCAATCACTCAGGGCTGGGAAGAAGCTGAGAAGGGACTGAGGAAGAATCACTGCCAGCCCTTGGCACAGGAACCTCTGGCTGCAGGACAATGCAGCTGCAGCTCCTGCAGTGATCTCCCGAAGCTGCAACATCCCAATGCCTACAGACTGTGTGAGTACATTCTCTGATGATCTCTTGTGTCGAGCAGCCAGGGGTGCCCAGGGCTGTGGTGCAGAGCAGGGTCCTGCAGCCCAGGGCGCTGTGCTGGCCCAGGGACTCTGCTGCCTGCCAGGGACAGCTCTCAGCCGGCCCGGGGAGCTGCTGCCAGCGCTGGGGAGAAGCTGTGGGGGGAAGGAGCCACCCTGAGCAGGGCAGCTGCTGCTGCTGCTGCTGCTGCTGCTGCTGAGAGGGGCTGTGTGGGGCAGGGCTGCTCCCAGCTCCACCCCAGCCTGGGCACAGCTGCGGAGGACACTTGCCAAAAGAAGGTAAGCCTGGCATTGCTGCAAAGATCAGGAGCTTTCCTGAGAGTGTTTTCAATTTCCTGCTTGGAGAAGGATGGGAAAGTTGGGGTGATGACAAGAAGATTTTTGCTTTTCATACATTATTCATATATTAATAGCTCTGTTAACTACTATTTTATAGTTATAAACTGTAATAATGCATTATCTCTATTAAACTTCTTTTACATACTTTTATAACTATAATCCTTAATTAACTCTATTATCTTTTTTACTCCTTCTCTTACATTTTAGAGCAATAAGCTTCAAAATACATTCTTGAAATATTGTCTAGTCTTATTATCAGGAAGGAGACCTACAAAAAGAATATTCTACAAAAAGAATATTCTGTTTTCTCCCTATACTATGGGCAGTCATAAAAAAAAGTGGCACAAAGCAGCCCTTGGATCTCTTCAAAGGGGTTTGACCCAGGGGTGTGTAACTAAGGCAAATGAATCTCATATTTTTTCTTCCTGTTAAAAATCCTAATTATTCAACCTTGATAAATAGTTCATATCAGGGGCTGGGTATGCCCCATCCCCACTGGGACACCTGGAAGCTTCCAAAAATGTCTGGTTTTTAATTTAGTGTTCTAATGCTGTATCAAGGGTTTTGTTTTTCTTTTGATTATAGGCAAAAGGAGGATGAGAGAAGCAGAACAGGAATTGTAATCACAGAATCACAGAACATTCTGAATCAAAAGGGACACACAGGATCACCAAAGTAATGTTTCAACATTTACAGAGACTCTCTGCCAGCTGTCTCTGCCCTGCCCTCCCAGGCACAGCACCACCACATCTGCTCTTGTTTCTGCACTGCCCTGATCCTGTCCCTGTCATCTGGTGCTCTCAGGGAGGCTCTGGCCTTTGCAGCAGCTGAGTCAGGCACTGCCCTTGGCATTCCTGCCAGGCAGCTGTGGCCATGGCAATGGGGTGTCCAAGCTTCCCTGGGACCTGTGGGGCTGTGGGCAAAGCAGTCCATGGGAAAGGGGAATGAGCTGAGCCCCCTCCCTGAGATCCCATCATGGGCACACCCAGGGATCTCCTTGCTGTGTCCTTCCCAGCTCTGAGCTGCCCTCCTGGCTGCAAATCTGTGCCAGAGCCCCTGGGAGTTCCCTGAATGTGCCCCGGGGAAGTGCAGAGATGCCAGAGCTGAGGAAATGCTGCTGGGTTTGCCAAGGGAGCCGGGAGTGTCCTTGGCAGAAGGGGGTGCTGAGACCTTGCCCAGAGCCCTTTGGAGAGGGGGAGACGTTGAGGAGTCCCTCTGCTCCGGGCAGGGTCTGGTGTATCCCAGGGTGACAGGGGAGTGTGATTGTGCTCTGATTGCAGCCAAAGCTGCAAACCCAGGGCAGTTGGGAACAAGCCCATCCAGCCCCTCACCTTCCCTGAGCAACAGGGAATCCTTCGCCTCTCACCTCTCTGTGGAAAACTCTGAGTGCAGCAGAAATGCTGGGGATTTCTGACATCACAGAACTAGGAATGATGTTTGGGCAGGAAAACAATGGCAAAAACTCCTTTCTACTCTCCATGTCCTTTAGACGTGGGAGTGCAGATGGCAAAAAGTCTGTTTGCATTAGGAGTGATTCCCCTGACAAATCCTGAATATCCAGCCTTGTCCCTCTGCCACATGGCCACAAACCCAGGGCAGCAGGACAGGGATGGCTCCTGGAGAGCCCCCACGCACAGGCCTGGCTGCTCCTGGCACACTCAGACAGCACAACTGGAGATCAGGCAGGGACCTGGGGGAAGGTTTTCCCAGAGCAGGAACAAGGGTGGGTGAGTCACAGCGGGACAGTCTACAGGGAATGGCCCAGGTTTGGCTCAGAGCAGCCTCTGCTGACTTGTCCCTGTCCTTTCTCCATGAACAGGTGCCCATGGCCAGCCAGAGCAAATGTCCAACAGCAGCTCCATCAGCCACTTCCTCCTGCTGCCATTGGCAGACACGCGGCAGCTGCAGCTCCTGCACTTGTGCCTCTTCCTGGGCATCTCCCTGGCTGCCCTCCTGGGCAAC
Source organism: Acrocephalus arundinaceus (assembly GCA_021534815.1). Lineage (NCBI taxonomy): Eukaryota > Metazoa > Chordata > Aves > Passeriformes > Sylviidae > Acrocephalus > Acrocephalus arundinaceus. Next base: position 9,521 of record JAJEOU010000427.1, read on the forward strand.
GGCCTCATCATCAGCGCCGTAGCCTGCGGCCACCTCCTGCACAGCCCCATGTTCTTCTTCCTGCTCAACCTGGCCCTCACCGACCTGGGCTGCATCTGCACCACTGTCCCCAAAGCCATGCACAATTCCCTCTGGGACACCTGGAACATCGCCTACGCAGGATGTGTTGCTCAAGTGTTTTTCTTTACGTTCTTCATGTCAGCAGAATATTATTTCCTGACCATGATGTGCTACGACCGCTACGTGTCCATCTGCAAACCCCTGCACTATGGGACCCTCCTGGAAAGCAGAGCTTCTGCCCACATGGCAGCAGCTGCCTGGGCCAGTGGCTTTCTCAATGCTCTGTTCCACACATCCAATACATTTTCCCTGCCCCTGTGCAAGGGAAATGCCCTGAGCCAGTTCTTCTGTGAAATCCCACACATCCTCAAGCTCTCCTGCTCCAAATCCTACCTCAGGGAACTTGGGCTTCTTGTTTTTTCCATTTCTTTAGCATTTGGTTGTTTTGTGTTCATTGTTTTCTCCTATGTGCAGATCTTCAGGGTTGTGCTGAGGATTCCCTCTGAACAGGGACGGCACAAAGCCTTTTCCACCTGCCTCCCTCACCTTGCCGTGGTCTCTGTCTTCATCAGCACTGTCCTGTTTGCCTACCTGAAGCCCCCCTCCATCTCCTCCCCATCCCTGGATCTGGCCCTGTCAGTTCTGTACTCGGTGGTGCCTCCAGCCCTGAACCCCCTCATCTACAGCCTGAGGAACCAGGAGCTCAAGGCTGCACTGTGGAGACTGATGAAGAGATTCTTAGAGAAACATTAAACTGCTGGCCAATTTCTGCAAATCACTTGAAATAAAAGCCATGTTTGATACTTCATGTTTGTTTTAATTTGAAGGTTCTTTTTCTTTGTTTTACTTTTTTGAACTTGTCCACAAAGTAATGTCGTTTATCATTTTGTTTCTCTCTACCTTCCCTGTTGCCACAGACTGTCTCAATAAGGGCCTGCTCTCTTGGTGAATTTAAGGGAACTCAAGGATTTCCCAGCTAAATCTTCTGCAGAGATGCCCCTTTGGTTCCCTTCTCTGCAGCTGCAGCAGCAATGTCTGTGTGCAGAGCTGGGGGCAGATCAGTGCTGGCACAGCAGCTGTGCCCAGCAGCAGCAGCAGCAGCCCTTGGTGTTGCCAGTGCTGCTGCCGTGGCCCTGCCCCGCTGCCCTGCTGGCCCTGGTGTTGCTGTAGGGCCTGAGTGCTCTCGGGGCTGGGCACAGTGCTGGGGTGGCAGTGCCGGGGCTGCAGCAGGGACAGGCCATGGGCACTGCTGGGGCAGCGCTGACGCCTCAGGCCAGGGCCTGGGGGCTGCAGGCTCCTTGCCCAGGCTCTCTCCAGAACACTTTGCCCAGGCCAATGCTGAGCACAGAAAAGCCCCGGGAGCAGCCCCAGGCTGGCCGTGGGCAGGCTGGGGGCAAACAGCATGGCTGGGGCTCTGCAAGGTGCCTGGAGGCAACTGGGATCCTACTATGATCAATGTGGGATAGTCTGGGCCCATGCTGGAGGAGACTGGGATCATACTGGATCATACTGGCAGCAATTGGGACTGCACTGAGGGTGACTGGGAGTGGTTGGGAGCAACTGGAATCAAGCTGGAAGCAACTGAGGACAACTGGGAGTGACTGGGAACATGCTGGGAGCAACTGGGATACACTGGAAGAGACTGAATCTACAGTGGGGGTAAATGGGAGCAGCTGTGCCCATGCTGGGGTCATACTGGGATCCTACTGGAACCAGACTAAGAATGACTCAAAAGGTTCTGGCTGGGACTGGAGCCATGCTGGAGGTGACTGGGAGCAACTGGGCTCAAACTGGGAGTGACAGGCAGTCACTCAGGGCATGACTGGAATAATACTGGGAGTATCTGGAAGTGAATGGAACCATACTGGGGGTGACTGGAACCGAACTGGGGGTGACTGGGTCCTACTGGGTTCATCCTGGGAGCCACTGGGATTACAATGGGTGTGAACAGATCCTGACTGGGGGTTACTGAGAGCTTCTGTTGGGAGGAAGATGTGGACACATTGGGAGCACCTGGGACTAACTGGAAGAGACTGGGACCATGCTGAGGGGACTGAGACAACAACTGAGGCAACTGGGATCATACTGGGATTATACTGGGACCACACTTTAGGTAACTGCCAGAAACTGGGATCATGCTGGAGGCAGCTGGGAGTAACTGGGAAAGACTGGGATCATTCTGAGGTGACCAGAACCTTACTGAGGAAACTGGGATACACTGGAAGTGCCTGTAACTGTACTGGGGACAATGGAACCACACTGGGGGGAACTGGGAACAACTGGAACTATTCTGGAAGCAGCTGCGATAACACTGAAGGTGACTGGACTCATACTGGGATTGAGTGGGAGTGGCTGTGAGCAACTGGAATCACACTGAAAGCAACTAAGAGGAAGTGGGAATGACTGGGAGCATGCTGGGAGTTACTGGGATATACTGGGGAGACTTGGAGCCATGAGGATCACACTGGGGGCCACTGGAATCGTTCTGGGAGTGGCTACAATGATACTGGGATTATAGTGGGTTTTAATGGACCCTGAGTGGGGGTTCCTGGGAGCTACCAGGCCCATGCTGAGAGCCTACTGGGGATTCACTGGGAACAAGTGGAAATGACAGGATGCATGCTGGTGATAACTGGGATGTACTGGCAGTGACTGGGATAAAACTGGGGGCACCTGAACCATGCTGAGGTAACTGGGACTGCCTGGTAATGACTACGAGAATGTTCAGGGCAACTGGGATATACTGGGAGTGCCTGAGACCATACAGGTGGTGACTGGGACCACAATGGGAACCACTGGGAATGTGCTGGGGGGAACTGGGCACAAGTGTGAGTGACTGGGGCCCTGCTGGGAGCGACTGGCATCATACTGGACTCATTCTGGGATTGTACTGGGAGTTACTGAGGCTGTGCTAGGGGCAACTTGGAACACACTGGATGAATGTGGGAGAAAGTGGGAGCAAGTGAGAGAACTGGGACCATGCTAGGGCCAAATTGCATCATAATGGGAAATGACTGGCAGTGACTGGGCTCATAGTGGGAGTGCCGAGGAAACTGGAACCACATGGGGGGAGCAACTGGGCTGATACTGGGAGCAGCCACTTCTGGCACTGAGACCACCGAACCCCTTTCCCAGCTATCCAATGCCTCCAGCCCCATCACATCAGGCCGGGTACCGGGAATCCCAAGAGTCCTGCTCAGGGAAGCCACGGGTCTCCTGAGGCTCCCCAAACCCCGTGTCTCCCTACCCCCGCCGGTCCCTCGCAGTCCCCACGTGGCCCTGGTAGAGCTTGGAGGGCCTGGCCAACAAAGCCCAACCCCCACCTGCATCCCCTTGCTCCCCGCCAGGGCTCTGCTGCCACCAGGACTCCCCAAAAACACCTCCTGGGGACCCCCCGATGTGCCCCGAGGGGCATCTGAGGCTCGGCTTTGGAGCCCTGCAAGCTCCAAACATCCACCCCAGAAAAACCCCAAAGACAGGGACTCCCTGCCCTGGGGTATTTGGGGCAAGGTCCCCCTCCCCAGGCACCTGTGGGATTGGAGGTGATGGTCCCAGGGGCTACGAGTTCAGGGAGCGCTGGAGCTGCCTGGTTCTTCCTCTCCTCTTCTTCCCCTGCTGCCACTCTGCCTCTTCCTCCCTCCTTCCTCCTCCTCCTCCTCCATTCTTCAAAGATCTCACAGCTCGTAGATGAAGCGGGGACGGAGCCAGGACCAGTCAGAATGGGGGTGTGTGTGTGCCCTAGAAATAGCATCACTGGGAGTGACTGGTTTGTACTGGGATCATACAGTGACTGGGATTGCACTGGGTTGTACTGACATCACACTGGGATCATACTGGGAGTAACTGGGATCACTCCAGGGGAGACTGCGATCACACTGAGGGAGACTGGGATCATACTGGATTCATACTGGGAGTCAGGAGCCTGCAGGGGGAAACTGGGGCCATGTTGGAGGAAATTGAGATATACTGGGAATGACTGGGATCATGCTGAGGCTGACCAGGAGCAGCTGGGAACAACTGGGATCATGCTAGGGACAACTGAGAGGAACTGGGAGTGACTGGGTGCATGCTGGGGGTGATTGGAAGCAACTGGACTTATACTGGGATGAACTGGGGTCATGCTGGAGGTGACTGGGATCATACTGGCAGTGAGTGTGACTACACTGAGGCTGACTGGGAGTGGTTGTGAGCAAATGGGATCATGCTGGAAGGAACTGGGGTACACTGAGAGAGACTTGGAGTGACTGGAAGAGATGTGAGGGTGAAAGGGAGCAACTGGAACCATGTGGGGTGCAACTGGTTCATACTGGCAGTGACTGGGACCACGCTGGGCTCATCTTTGGATTATATTGGGAGTGACTGGACTAATACTGGGAGTGACTGGACTAATACTGGGAGTATCTGAGAGTGGCTGGGAACATACCCTGCACATCATCCCCCATACTGGGGATGACTGGGAGCAACTGGGAGCACGCTGGGAGCAAATGGCATCATACTGGGACTGAGGGGGTTGATCTAGCTGGAGGCAACTGGGACCATACTGGGAGTGATTGGAAGGAACTAGTGAATCATGATTTTAAAGAGTTAAGATTTTGGCTAAGGTTAGAAGCAATTCATATTGATCAGAATGTAAGTTAGTTAAAAAAGCTGGGAGGTTCATAATTATCAGTTTCTTAAGCTCAAGCTAATTGATGCATTGTTCGCCATTATGAGCTCATTTTAGTTTTGTTTTTAGAAGGAAATGGAGGAAGTGAACTGTATAAGACAGATTGAAACCAGTAAGAACAATGACCAGCATCTGGACTTTATATCAATCAATCACAAAGCAGGGGACCTTGAGTAGTGCCAGAGGGTCACAGAGACCTAATGAAGACTCTCCTGACTTCATTGTTTGAGACCACTGACCCAACTTGAGACCACCGACCCAATTCAAGAGAAGAATTGCACACACATGAAGGACTGATAGCCTCATTTAATACAGAGCGGGGATGGGAGGTGCTGGGGTTATGCACATGTATTTTATGTAAGATCTTGGGAAATAAATAGAGGGCAAAGGACCTTGGATGATGTGGTCACGCCATTGGAGACAACTCCATGCCGCCCGCTGGTGTTAATAAACATACCATTTGTAACTTTAACTACTTAGATGTAGCGGTGCGTTTTATACCTTTTATTATTGTTAATATAATAAGTTTGTAATGTTTGTCCCAAGTTCCCCCCTTCCTTGCTTGATCACAGTTGGTCTGTCCCTTCCAGAACCTACTGTTTCCCTGACAACCCTCCTGCCTATCAACTGTCCCCTCCCCACCAGAGCCTGTCTGTCTTTCAGGAGGCCTCTCCCCCTTCTGGAAAGGTCTGAGAGGTTGGCCCCTGATTGGGACAGGTTCTGGAAATCCCCTACTCCTTCCCAGGGATTGGACCATTGTGCATTACCCCACCCCCTAACTCCTCCCCTGGTTTTGTTCTATTGGCCAGTTGCGTTGGACACACCCCAAACCCCTGTGCCTCTTAAACCTCGCACGTGAAACGTGCTCAGACTCTATCTGGACTCACTCTGGCTCTGTGGGGTCTCTCTCTGGGGATGTTTCCCCGAATAAACCCATCCTTGTAACACCCAGAAAGAGTCTCCTTCTCCTCCTTCGCCGAAGCTGCATTCTCACCAACACCGACTGCTCGTGGACCAAGGACCCACCGGGTGGGCTCCTGCGGATCCGCTCCGCGGGGCCCTACCGAAGCTGCGCACGCTTCCTGCCAGGGCTGCCGGGCAAGGCTGGAACCGCGGTAGAGCGGTTCAGAGGAAGCGAA
>JAJEOU010001603.1:0-28144 GCA_021534815.1 Acrocephalus arundinaceus
GGCAGGGATTGGGGGGATATTTGGGATTTGGGGGCCTGCAGGTGTCACCTCAGGTACCTGTGCCAGGTGTGTCCCTCCCCAGCCAGGGACATCCCAGGATCGGTGACTTCAGGGATGCACAAAATTCCAGGATGATTTTGGGTCTATTCCCATACGATTTCATAAAAAATTGTGGATTGCAGGGATTCTGCTCTCCCCACAAATCTCATCTGAAATCCTCCCTCAATCCCAAATCTCCTCCAAGATCCCACCCCCCACTTTACACCCCAGATCACAAATTCTGCCCCGTCCTGATCCCGGATTCTTTGCTGGATCCAGGGATCTCCCCCTTATACCAAAAATCCCCCCAAATCCCTCCCCCAATCCCAACTCTCCCCCTCCTTCCCAACCCTCCCAGACCCCCAAATTCCCAGTTTTTCACCGCATGGAGGCACTTGAGCATTTTTGGGGTGCCTTAGCGGGTGCAAGGATCCTCTTTGCTCCTGGCTCAGATTTTCTCTTTTGCTTGGTGCAGTTTATTTTTGTCTTTATTAAAACATTTTGATTTACAAAGCACTCCCATCAATGCCATCTCTGCCAATATTTTAAAGCCATTTCTGGGGCTGCCGGACACCCTCAGATCTCCGAGGGATCTCTGTGGAGATAATAAGATCTGGCCCCATGCAGATTCCATCCTGGGTGCAGCACTGGGCTGGAATGGGGAAATTTGGGCAAAAATGAGTGGAAAGGGGCAGGAATGGTGGGAATGGGGCTGATCCTTGGTGTCTCTGAGGGCTTGGGGCCAGTGGGAGAACTGGTCTAACTGGGGGAGACTGCAGGGTGGGAGTGACGCTGGGATGTGAAATGGGATAAACCAGTTACAATGGTTACATTGGAGAAATAAACCAGTTAAACCAGTTCCAGTGTAGGAATCAGTTAAATCAGTTACGTTGCAGAGTCAAACCAGCAGTGCCAGATACAGCAATTGAACATGTGTCTGCGGTTATGTAACCAAAAAATGCGTATTGTATTTCATCTGTTGAAAGCAGTTGAGATGTTTTTTTTCTTTATCTCTTGTAACTCCAGGGGGTGGGGAGCAGATCCCTTCTGATAATGGCCCAGCTGTTAATGCCAGGTGGGGCAGTGTTTGTTATCTCTGTCACCACCCGTCCATCCTCCGGGGGAGATCTGCTGATAATGGGCCATGAAGGCTCACCAATGACATCACACATGACATCATCGGGGATATCTGCTGATAATGGGCCATGAGGGCTCACCAGTGACATCACACATGACATCATCAGAGATATCTGCTGATAATGGGCCATGGAGGCTCACCAATGACATCACACATGACATCATCAGAGATATCTACTGATAATGGGCCATGAAGGCTCACCAGTGACATCACACATGACATCATCAGGGATATCTGCTGATAATGGGCCATGGAGGCTCACCAATGACATCACACATGACATCATCGGGGATATCTGCTGATAATGGGCCATGAGGGCTCACCAGTGACATCACACATGACATCATCAGAGATATCTGCTGATAATGGGCCATGGAGGCTCACCAATGACATCACACATGACATCATCAGAGATATCTACTGATAATGGGCCATGAAGGCTCACCAATGACATCACACATGACATCATCGGGGATATCTGCTGATAATGGGCCATGAGGGCTCACCAGTGACATCACACATGACATCATCAGAGATATCTGCTGATAATGGGCCATGGAGGCTCACCAATGACATCACACATGACATCATCAGAGATATCTACTGATAATGGGCCATGAAGGCTCACCAGTGACATCACACATGACATCATCGGGGATATCTGCTGATAATGGGCCATGAGGGCTCACCAGTGACATCACACATGACATCATCGGGGATATCTGCTGATAACAGACCATGAAGGCTCACCAGTGACATCACACATGACATCATCAGGGATATCTGCTGATAACAGACCATGAAGGTTCACCAGTGACATCACACATGACATCATCGGGGATATTTGCTGATAACAGACCATGAAGGTTCACCAGTGACATCACACATGACATCATCAGGGATATCTGCTGATAACAGACCATGAAGGTTCACCAGTGACATCACACATGACATCATCAGGGATATCTGCTGATAACAGACCATGAAGGTTCACCAGTGACATCACACATGACATCATCAGGGATATCTGCTGATAACAGACCATGAAGGCTCACCAGTGACATCACACATGACATCATCGGGGATATCTGCTGATAACAGACCATGAAGGCTCACCAGTGACATCACACATGACATCATCGGGGATATCTGCTGATAACGGGCCATGGAGGCTCACCAATGACATCACACATGACATCATCAGAGATATCTGCTGATAATGGGCCATGAAGGCTCACCAGTGACATCACACATGACATCATCAGGGATATCTGCTGATAACAGACCATGAAGGTTCACCAGTGACATCACACATGACATCATCGGGGATATCTGCTGATAATGGGCCATGAAGGCTCACCAATGACATCACACATGACATCATCAGAGATATCTGCTGATAATGGGCCATGAAGGCTCACCAGTGACATCACACATGACATCATCAGGGATATCTGCTGATAATGGGCCATGAAGGCTCACCAATGACATCACACATGACATCATCAGAGATATCTGCTGATAATGGGCCATGAAGGCTCACCAGTGACATCACACATGACATCATCAGGGATATCTGCTGATAATGGGCCATGAAGGCTCACCAGTGACATCACACATGACATCATCGGGGATATCTGCTGATAACAGACCATGAAGGCTCACCAATGACATCACACATGACATCATCAGAGATATCTGCTGATAATGGGCCATGAAGGCTCACCAGTGACATCACACATGACATCATCAGGGATATCTGCTGATAATGGGCCATGAAGGCTCACCAGTGACATCACACATGACATCATCGAGGATATCTGCTGATAATGGGCCATGAGGGCTCACCAGTGACATCACACATGACATCATCAGGGATATCTGCTGATAACAGACCATGAAGGCTCACCAATGACATCACACATGACATCATCGGGGATATCTGCTGATAACAGACCATGAAGGCTCACCAGTGACATCACACATGACATCATCGGAGATATCTGCTGATAACAGACCATGAAGGCTCACCAGTGACATCACACATGACATCATCGGAGATATCTGCTGATAACAGACCATGAAGGCTCACCAGTGACATCACACATGACATCATCAGGGATATCTGCTGATAATGGGCCATGAAGGCTCACCAGTGACATCACACATGACATCATCGGAGATATCTGCTGATAACAGACCATGAAGGCTCACCAGTGATGACACATTACATCACCCCATTGTATATCTTCTGTTAATGGGCCATTAATGCTCACCAATGATGTGACACATTACATCATCCCATTGGGAGATGCTTCACCCAAGGAGGGGAAAGACAACTGTTCCTACCTAGATAGAAACTGGGACTCAGAAACACCAAGCATCCAGGGATCCGGCTTTCCACTAGGCTCCACGTGGAAGACCGGACCTATCTCGTCACCACTGGACTTTCTACAGGATCATCTCTACTCCACAGAACCACATCTGTTACTCCAGGAAGATTTATTTGGATTGCTTCCAACACCCTGACCAACAGGGTGTCAGGTCATATCCCTGACTCTGTCAGGGTTTACCAGGATTTCTGTTTGCTTGTTTGCTTGTCCTTTTGTACTACTATGATTGTATTTTTTTTTTTAATACTCCTAGTAAAGAACTGTTACTCCTATTCCCATACCTTGGCCTGAAAGCCCCTAATTGCAAAATTATAATAATTTGGAGGGAAGGTGATTTACATTCTCCATTCCAAGGGAAGCTCTAGCTTTCCCTGGCAGACAACTGTACTTCACAACCAAGAGAGGAAGTTATATAAGAGAATTAAACAAGTTATACTACTTATATTGGAGAATTAAACCAGTCAAACCAGTTAACCCAGTTATCCCAGTTAACTCCATTCCATGACCCTTAGAGTGACCTTAGACCTGCCCCCAGAGCACGCCCAGGTACCTGCCCCAGGTGTGTCCCTCCCAAGCCAGGGACATCCTGGGATCGGTGGTAACTTCCAGGATGCACAAAGTTCCAGGAAGTTTCTCTGCACTTGGAATTCTGTCATGGTGCCAAAGTTCAATGTGGAGAATGGAGCTGGGCAGGTAAAGTTCCCGCTGAAATCGAAAGCTGTCATTTTCTGAGAAATCAGCTTCTGATTTTGGTCACTTCGATCTCATGCTGGTTGTTTTGGTGGAGGGAAACGGCCCCGGCTGTGCTGAGAACAGCAAGAGGAGACCCCCGAGTGAGGGGAGAAGGGTCGGGAGGCAGGGAGAGCCCAGAGCTGAGGAAGAGATTCCAGGGCTGACTAGATTCCGGAGCTGAGCAGATCCGGAGCCAGGATGGGGGCATTGGTGAGCCACTTTCTGGGGACTGGGATAGCTGGGAATATCCTGAACTTCATCCTGAACATGATGAGGTCGTTACTGAGCCGCTCTGTGGAGATCGAGATCTCCAACAAGACCCGGAACATCACCCTGAGGAACCCCAGGTGAGGCTGGGGGGGCATTAGCGGGGACCCTCGGGGTGCAGCTCTGTGTGGGATCTCCATCCCATGGAGGGATCAGCTCCCAGGGGTTGTTCCATCCCCTACTGGTCCCACCAGCATCTCCCACTGATCCCACCCCATTTCTCCCACCAGGACCTACTCGGACTGTGGCCGCTGCTCTGTGCCCCCCCTGCCAGAGCTGTCCCCCGGCTCCAGTGACACCTGTCACTTCCGGGGCAGATACTGGCTGTGGGGCGTGGCGGGGGTCTTGGTCTACGAGGCCAAGTCCTTCACCTCGGCCATCCACTTCTCCAACCCCATTAACTACATCAAATATCCCATGGAGCTGGGCCTGGAGCTGTCCCCAGGTAGGGCCCACCTGGGCAGGCTGGAGGACACCTACACCCGCATGGCCGACAGCCCCAACTCTGCATCCCGCCTGGGCATCAAATTTAACCGTGCTGTCGTGGTGGACAAGAGCGGTGGGACCATCCAGGTGAGCGATGGCCCCGTCACACTCAGAGCCACCATGTCCAGTGACACCCACTCCATCCTCAGGGTGGTGCTGGATGAACAGGAGGGATCAGGGGAGGAAGCCAGGACAGACAGCCCCCGTCGAAGGGAACGCGTCCAGAAGAGAGAACCTGCAGGATCATAAGGAGGACCTTATGGACAGCCCTGGAACTGAATGGATGGCCTGAGAACCCTGCAGACATCTCCAGAACCCCAGAGACACCTCTAAAACCCAATAGACACCTTTAGAACTCAGCAGAAACCTCTAGAACTCTGTAGACACCTCTAGAACTCCATGGACATCTCTCAAAACCCATAGATGCCTTCAAAACCCCATAGACATCTCTAGAACCCCATAGATGACTTCAAATCCACTAGACACCTCTAGGACCCCATAAACACGTGTAGAACCCCATAAGTTCCTTTAGAACCTAGTAGACACCTCGAAAACCCCATAGACACCTCTAGAACCCCATAAGTGCATCCAGAGCTCCACAGGCAGCTCTGGAACCCCTCACACACCAGAGGAACCTCCAGCAGAACCTCCTGGGCACCAGCAGAACCTCAGAGAAACCACCGGCACCTCCTGGACACACCTGGACCCTCCTGGACACCCCGAGGTTGGGGTGGCCCCGTCCCCCTCTCTGGTTTTTGGGTCCCCACCCCGACCTCTGTCACCCCTTTCTTTGCTCTGCTCAATAAAACTGGGATTTGGGATCCACGGAGTTGGGGAGGGGGCAGCAAGGGCTGCACCCCAAACCCCTCCAGGACCCCCTCAAATCCCCCCAAAAATCCCCCAGATCCCCCCCAAGCTCCCCCAGACCAGGCTCTGCTGCCGCTGCTGCTCCTCCATGATCCCGACCAGCGCCAGGCCTGGGCTCACCTGGGTGAGGGGCACAGGGGGGTCGGGGGGGCTCCAAGGATGATCCCCCCCAAATCCCATTTGAAACCACCTCAAATCTCACAGAAACAACCTCAAATGGAAACGTGAGGGGGAAAGAGCAGGAAATGTGAGGGGAGAAAATGGAGGCGAATGTGAGGGGAGAGAAGAGCGGGAAATGTGAGGGGAAAAGGGCGGGAAACCTGAGGGGGAAATGGGAGGGAAAATACAAGAAAAAAAGGCAGTAATTGTGAGGAAAAAAGAGTGGGAAACCTGTGAGGAAAAATGGCAGAAAAGATGAGAGAACAAAAGAGTGGGAAATATGAGGTTAAAAATGGGGGAAATGTGCATCCCAATCCCTCAGGTGCCCCCTCCCCTAAATGAAGCTCAGACTGTGGAAGTTACTCAGACCCTTCATTTCTGAGGGGGCTCACGGGGCCTTCCTCACCCACACCCTCTTCTTCCTCACCACCACGGCCTTCTGGCTGTGCAGGATGGCGCTGGCCCAGTGCAGAGCAGCCTGGAGGGGACAAAAATGGGGGTCAGCACCCCAAAAATAACAGGGAACCCTTGGGTGTGGAGTGAGGTTTAGTGAGTGTTTATTTCTTCCACTGAAGAAATAAACCAGTTAAACAAGTTCCACGGGAGAAATAACCAGTTAAGCCAGTTCCACTGGAGCTTAGACCAGTTTAGAAAGTTCCATAGGAGAAATAAACCAGTTAAACCAGTTCCATTGGAGAGTTTAACCAGTTAAACCAGTTCCACTGGAGATTAGACAATTTAAACCAGATGCATTGGGGAAATAAACCAGTTAAACCAGCTCCACTGGGGAAATAAACCAGTCAAACCAGTTCCATTGCAGAGTTAAACCAGCAACACCAGTTACACCAGTTAAACCTGTGACATTAGAGAATTAAACCAGTTATATTGGAGAATTAAATCAGCAAATTGTTTGGTCAAACCAGTTACTCCAGTTAACCCAGTTAACCCCATTCCGTGCCCCTTAGAGGGACCCCAGACCCCTTCCCCCCAGAGCACACCCGGGGACCTGCCCCAGGTGTGTCACTCCCAAGCCAGGGACATCCGATGCCAGGAGCCAGGATCAGCGATGACTTCAGGGATGTTCAAAACTTCAGGAAGTTTCTCTGCACACGGAATTCTGTCACGATGGCAAGGTTCCATGGGAAGGGAGGGGCCGGCGAAGGAGGAAGTGGAGCCTCTATTTTCAGAGGAATCAGCTGCTGGTTTTGGTCACTCGATCTCAAGCTGAAACAGCACCTTCTCTGTGCCGAGAACAGCAGGAGGAGACCCTGGAATGTGGGGAGAAGGGTCTTGAGCCAGGGAGAGATTTCAGAGCTGAGCAGATTCCAGAGCTGAGATTTCCGGAGCTGAGGAAGAGATTCCAGAGCTGAGAAGATCCCGAGCCAGGATGAGGTCGTTACTGAGCCGCTCTGTGGAGATCCGGATCACCAACAAGACCCAGAGCATCACCCTGAGGAACCCCAGGTGAGGCTGGGGGGGCATTGGGGGGTCCCTCAGGGGGCAGCTCCGGGTGGGATCTCCATCCCATGGAGGGATCAGCTCCCAGGGCTTGTTCCATTCCATACTGATCCCACTGACATCTCCCACTGATCCCATCCTGTTCCTCCCCCCAGGATCTACTTGTGCTGTGGCCGCTGCTCTGCTGCCCCTAAACCAGAGCTGTCCCCAGGCTCCAGTGCCATCTGCCACTTCCCGGGCAGTTATCCATTGTGGGGCGTGGCAGGGATCCTGGTCTACACAGCCGAGTCCTTCACCTTGGCCATCCATTTCTCCAAAGCCATCAACTACAACAAATTTTCCATGGTGCTGGGCCCAAAGCTGTCCCCAGGTAAGGCCCACCTGGGCAGGCGTGCGGGCACCCACGCCCGCATGGCCAAGGGCTCCTACTCCAGCTCCTGCCCAGACACCAAATTCGACTTCAGCAGCATGGTGGGCAAGAACCATGGGACCGTCCGGCTGAGCCATGGCCCCATCAAGGTGACGGCTACCATGTTCAGTGCCATCGACTCCCGCCTCAGGGTGGTGCTGGAGGAACAGAAGGGGTTGGGAAAGAAAACCAGGATAGGGAAACCCTGTCGAAAGAGATACTCCCAGGAGAAGTGAGAAGCTGTGAGACCATCAGGGAGACCTCATGGACAGTCCTGGAATCGCATGGATGGCCTGAGCACCCAGCAGACATCCCCAGAACCATGCAGACACATCTAGAGCCTGACAGGCACCTTTCAAAACCCATAGGCACCTCTAGAAACCCCATAGACACATCTACAACACTACAGAAACATCTAGAACTTCACAGGTACCTCTCAAAACCCATAAGAACCTCTCACAGGCCATAGACACCTCCAGAATACCATAGGGACATCTAGAACCCCATCAGTGCATCTAGAACCCCATAGACACCACCAGAAGCCCAATAGGTGCACCTAGAACCCTGGGGATACCTCTAGAACCTTGTACGACCCTCTAGAACCCCACAGGCACCTCGAGAGCCCCTCACACACCAGAGGAAGCTCCAGCAGAACCTCCTGGGCACCAGCAGAACCTCAGAGAAACCACCGGCGCCTCCTGGACACGCCTGGACCCTCCTGGACACCCCGAGGTTGGGGTGGCCCCGTCCCCCTCTCTGGTTTTCGGGTCCCCACCCCGACCTCTGTCACCCCTTTTTTTGCTCTGCTCAATAAAACTGGGATTTGGGATCCATGGAGTTGGAAATGGGGATTTGGGGTCTGGAGGGGTCTGGGATAGGAGGGTGGGGAAATTTGGGATGGGGGTGAGTGTGGGAATTGGGGTGAAAGGTGGGGGCTGGAGTGGGAATTTTGGGGGATGGACCCTGGATCTGGGAAAAATAATCTGGGATCTGGGGGGCTCAGGGATTGGGGGGGATATTTGGGTTTTGGGGGGCCTGCAGGTGTCACCTCAGGTACCTGTCCCAGGTGTGTCCGTCCCCAGCCATGGACATCCTGGGACTGGCGACTTCAGAGATGCCCAAAATTTCAGGAAGTTTTGGGTCTATTCACACAGAATTGTGTACCTAACACTGCATAAAATTCGGGGGGAAGAAAGGGACCTTGTTTGTGACATCCGCAGTGAAACCAAAAGCTTTTGTTACTGACAAATCAGCTGCTGGTTTTGGTCACTTTGATGTCATGCTGGTTGTTTTGGGGGGGAGGAAACAGCCCCGGCTGTGCTGAGAGCAGCAGGAGGAGACGCCAGAGTGAGAGAAGAAGGGCCTGGTGCCAGGGAGAGCCCAGAGCTGAGGAAGAGATTCCGGAGCTGAGGAGATCCAGGAGCTAAGTAGATCCTGAGCCAGGATGGGGGCATTGGTGGGCCGCTTTCTGGGGGCTGGGATAGCCGGGAATATCCTGGACATCATCCTGAAGACAATGAGGTTGATACTGAGCCGCTCTGTGGAGATCGAGATCTCCAACCATACCCAGAACATCACCCTGAGGAACCCCAGGTGAGACTGGGAGGGCATCAGGGGGACCTTCAGGGTGCAGGGGTGGGATCTCCATCCCATGGAGGGATCAGCTCTCAGGGGTTGTTCCATCCCCTACTGCTCCCACCAGCATTTCTCATTGATCCCATCCTATTCCTCCCACCAGGATCCACTTCAACTGCGGCCACTGCTCTGTTCCCCCCCTGCCGGAGCTGCCCCCAGGTTCCAGTGGCACCTGTCACTTCCGGGGCAGATACTGGCTGTGGGGCGTGGCGGGGGTCCTGGTCTACGAGGCCGAGTCCTTCACCTTGGCCATCCACTTCTCCAACCCCATTAACTACATCAAATATCCCAGGGAGCTGGGCCTGGAGCTGTCCCCAAGTAAGGCCCACCTGGGCAGGCTGGAGGACACCTACACCCGCATGGCCGACAGCCCCAAATCCGCATCCCGCCTGGACATCACATTTGACCGTGCTGTCATCGTGGACAAGAGCGGTGTGACCGTCCAGGTGAGCGATGGCCCCGTCACACTCAGAGCCATCATGTCCAGCGACACCTACTCCTGCCTCAAGGTGTCGCTGGACGAACAGGAGGGATCAGGGGAAGCAGCTGGGACGGAGAACCCCTGTCGAAGGAGACGCATCAAGGAGGAGTGAGAACCTGCGGAACCTCCTTTGGGACCTCATGGACAGCCCTGGAACCTCATGGGTGGATTGAGAACTCTGCAGACATCTCCAGAATCCCACAGACTCTTCTAGAACCCCATAAGTGCCTTAGAAACCCATAGACACATGTGGAACCCCATAAGTGCATTTAGAACCCCACAGACAAGTCTAGAAACCCACAGACACCTTTAGAACCCCATAAGTGCATCCAAAACGACACAGACACCTCTAGAATCCCAGAGACACCTCTCAAATCCCATAGATCTCTTTAAAACCCCATAAACACCTCTAGAACCACAAAGATGACTCTGGAATCCAGTAGACACCTCTAGAACTCTGTAGACACCTCTGGAACCCCATAGGCACATGTAGACCCCCATAAGTGCCTCTAGAACCCCATAGACACCTCTCAAATCCCATAGATCCGTTAAAAACCCCATAGATACCTCTAGAGCCCCATAAGTGCATCCAGAACCCCACAAAGACCTCCAGAGCCCCTCACACACCAGAGGAACCTCCAGGAGAACCCCCTGGGCACCAGCAGAACCTCAGAGAAACCACCGGCACCTCCTGGACACACCTGGACCCTCCTGGACACCCCGAGGTTGGGGTGGCCCCGTCCCCCTCTCTGGTTTTCGGGTCCCCACCCCGACCTCTGTCACCCCTTTCTTTGCTCTGCTCAATAAAACTGGGATTTGGGATCCACGGAGTTGGAAATGGGGATTTGGGGTCTGGAGGGGTGTGGGATGGGAGGGTGGGGATGGGGAAATTTGGGATGGGGTGAGTGTGGGAATTGGGGTGAGAGGTGGGGGCTGGGGTGGGGGATTTGGGGGGATGGACCCTGGATCTGGGAAAAATAATCTGGGATCTGAGAGGTTTCAGGGATTGGGGGAATATTTGGGATTTGGGGGGGTCTGCAGGTGTCACATCAGGTACATGTCCCAGGTGTGTCCCTCCCGAGCCAGGGACATCCCCGGGACAGCAACTTCAAGGATGCACAAAATTTCAGGAAGTTTTGGGTCTATTCACACAGAATGCTGTAAAGGTGCACAAAGTTCTGTGGGAACAAAGGGACCTGGCTTGTGACATCCGCAGCGAAAACAAAAGCTCTTTTTCTGAGAATTCAGCTGCTGGTTTTGGTCATTTTGATGTCAGGTTGGTTGTTTGTGGGGTGGAAGTGGCCCCGGGTGAGCTGAGAGCAGCAGGAGGAGACGCCTGAGTGAGGGGAGAAGGGTCTGGAGGCAGGGAGAGCCCGGAGCTGAGGAAGAGATTCCAGAGCTGAGGAGATCCTGAACCAGGATGAGCTCGTTACTGAGTTGCTCTGTGGAGATCAAGATCTCCAACAAGACCCAGAACATCACCCTGAGGAACCCCAGGTGAGGCTGGGGGGGCATCGGGGGGACCCTTGGGGTGCAGCTCTGGCTGGGATCTCCATCCCATGGAGGGATCAGCTCCCAGGGGTTGTTCCATCCCCTACTGCTCCCACCGGCATCTCCCACTGATCCCACGCCGTTTCTCCCACCAGGACCTACTCGGACTGTGGCCGCTGCTCTGTGCCCCCCCTGCCAGAGCTGTCCCCCGGCTCCAGTGACACCTGTCACTTCCGGGGCAGATACTGGCTGTGGGGCGTGGCGGGGGTCCTGGTCTACGAGGCCGAGTCCTTCACCTTGGCCATCCACTTCTCCAACCCCATTAACTACATCAAATATTCCATAGAGCTGGGGCTGGAGCTGTCCCCAGGTAGGGCCCACCTGGGCAGGCTGGAGGACACCTACACCCGCATGGCCGACAGCCCCAACTCTGCATCCCGCCTGGGCATCAAATTTAACCGTGCTGTCGTGGTGGACAAGAGCGGTGGGACCATCCAGGTGAGCGATGGCCCCGTCACACTCAGAGCCATCATGTCCAGTGACACCCACTCCATCCTCAGGGTGGTGCTGGATGAACAGGAGGGATCAGGGGAGGAAGCCAGGACAGAGAACCCCCGTCGAAAGGGATGCATCCAGAAGGAGTGAGAACCCACAGGACCTTCTTTGGGAACTCGTGGAGAGCCCTGGAACTGCATGGATGGCCTGAGAACCCTGCAGACATCCCCAGAACCCCACAGACACATCCAGAACCCCACAGACACCTCTAGAGCCCCACAAGTGCATCGAGAACCCCACAGGCACCTCGAGAGCCCGTCACACACCAAAGGAAGTTCCAGCAGAACCTCCTGGGCACCAGCAGAACCTCAGAGAAACCACCGGCGCCTCCTGGACACACCTGGACCCTCATGGACACCCCGAGGTTGGGGTGGCCCCGTCCCCCTCTCTGGTTTTCGGGTCCCAACCCCGACCTCTGTCACCCCTTTCTTTGCTCTGCTCAATAAAACTGGGATTTGGGATCCACGGAGTTGGGGAGGGGGCAGCAAGGGCTGCACCCCAAACCCCTCCAGGACCTCCTCAAATCCCCCCAAAAACCCCCAGATCCCCCAAGCTCCCCCAGACCAGGCTCTGCTGCCGCTGCTGCTCCTCCATGATCCCGACCTGTGCCAGGCCTGGGCTCACCTGGGTGAGGGGCACAGGGGGGTCAGGGGGGGCTCCAAGGATGATCCCCCCCAAATCCCATTTGAAACCGCCTCAAATGGAAACGTGAGGGGGAAAAGAGCGGGAAATGTGAGGGGAGAAAATGGGGGGGAATGTGAGGGAAAAAGAGCGGGAAATGTGAGGGGAGAAAAAGGGCGGGAAAGGTGAGGGGAGAAAAGAGCAGGAAAGGTGAGAGGAGAAAAGGGAGGGAAATAAAAAGAAAAAAAGCTAGGAAATGTGAGGAAAAAAGAGTGGGAAACCTGTGAGTAAAAATGGCACAAAACATGAGAGAACAAAAGCATTGGAAATGTGGGAGTAAAAATGGGGGAAATGTGCATCCCAATCCCTCAGGTTCCCAAAATGAAGCTCAGACTGTGGAAGTTACTCAGACCCTTCATTTCTGGGGGGGCTCACGGGGCCTTCCTCACCCACACCCTCTTCTTCCTCACCCCCACGGCCTTCTGGCTGTGCAGGATGGCGCTGGCCCAGTGCAGAGCAGCCTGGAGGGGACAAAAATGGGGGTCAGCACCCCAAAAATAACAGGGAAACTCTGGGTGTGGAGTGAGGTTTAGTGAGTGTTTATTTCTTCCACTGAAGAAATAAACCAGTTAAACCAGTTCCACGGGAGAAATAACCAGTTAAGCCAGTTCCACTGGAGCTTAGACCAGTTTAGAAAGTTCCATAGGAGAAATAAACCAGTTAAACTAGTTCTATTGGAGAGTTTAACCAGTTAAACCAGTTCCACTGGAGATTAGACAAGTTAAACCAGATCCATTGGGGGAATAAACCAGTTAAACCAGTTCCATTGCAGAGTTAAACCAGCAACACCAGTTACACCAGTTAAACCTGTGACATTAGAGAATTAAACCAGTTATATTGGAGAATTAAATCAGCAAATTGTTTGGTCAAACCAGTTACTCCAGTTAACCCAGTTAACCCCATTCCGTGCCCCTTAGAGGGACCCCAGACCCCTTCCCCCCAGAGCACACCCGGGGACCTGCCCCAGGTGTGTCCCTCCCCAGCCAGGGACATCCTGGGATCGATGGTAACTTCCAGGATGCACAAAGTTCCAGGAAGTTTCTCTGCACTTGGAATTCTGTCATGGTGCCAAAGTTCAATGTGGAGAATGGAGCTGGGCAGGTAAAGTTCCCGCTGAAATCGAAAGCTGTCATTTTCTGAGAAATCATCTTCTGGTTTTGGTCACTTCGATCTCATGCTGGTTGTTTTGGTGGAGGGAAACGGCCCCGGCTGTGCTGAGAACAGCAAGAGGAGACCCCCGAGTGAGGGGAGAAGGGTCGGGAGGCAGGGAGAGCCCAGAGCTGAGGAAGAGATTCCAGAGCTGACTAGATTCCGGAGCTGAGCAGATCCGGAGCCAGGATGGGGGCATTGGTGAGCCACTTTCTGGGGACTGGGATAGCTGGGAATATCCTGAACTTCATCCTGAACATGATGAGGTCGTTACTGAGCCGCTCTGTGGAGATCGAGATCTCCAACAAGACCCGGAATATCACCCTGAGGAACCCCAGGTGAGGCTGGGGGGGCATTGGGGGGACCCTTGGGGTGCAGCTCCAGATGGGATCTCCATCCCATGGAGGGATCAGCTCCCAGGGGTTGTTCCATCCCCTGCTGCTCCCACCGGCATCTCCCACTGATCCCACGCCGTTTCTCCCACCAGGACCTACTCGGACTGTGGCCGCTGCTCTGTGCCCCCCCTGCCAGAGCTGTCCCCCGGCTCCAGTGACACCTGTCACTTCCGGGGCAGATACTGGCTGTGGGGTGTGGCGGGGGTCTTGGTCTACGAGGCCGAGTCCTTCACCTCGGCCATCCACTTCTCCAACCCCATTAACTACATCAAATATTCCATAGAGCTGGGCCTGGAGCTGTCCCCAGGTAGGGCCCACCTGGGCAGGCTGGAGGACACCTACACCCGCATGGCCGACAGCCCCAACTCTGCATCCCGCCTGGGCATCAAATTTAACCGTGCTGTCGTGGTGGACAAGAGCGGTGGGACCATCCAGGTGAGCGATGGCCCCGTCACACTCAGAGCCACCATGTCCAGTGACACCCACTCCATCCTCAGGGTGGTGCTGGATGAACAGGAGGGACCAGGGGAGGAAGCCAGGACAGACAGCCCCCGTCGAAGGGAACGCGTCCAGAAGAGATAACCTGCAGGATCATAAGGAGGACCTTATGGACAGCCCTGGAACTGCATGGATGGCTTGAGAACCCTGCAGACATCTCCAGAACCCCAGAGACACCTCTAAAACCCAATAGATACCTTTAGAACTCAGCAGAAACCTCTAGAACTCTGTAGACACCTCTAGAACTCCATGGACATCTCTCAAAACCCATAGATGCCTTCAAAACCCCATAGACATCTCTAGAACCCCATAGATGACTTCAGAATCCACTAGACACCTCTAGAACCCCATAAACACGTGTAGAACCCCTTAGATGCCTTTAGAACCTAGTAGACACCTCAAAAACCCCATAGACACCTCTAGAACCCCATAAGTGCATCCAGAGCTCCACAGGCAGCTCTGGAACCCCTCACACAGCAGAGGAAGCTCCAGCAGAACCTCCTGGGCACCAGCAGAACCTCAGAGAAACCACCGGCACCTCCTGGACACACCTGGACCCTCCTGGACACCCCGAGGTTGGGGTGGCCTCGTCCCCCTCTCTGGTTTTCGGGTCCCCACCCCGACCTTTGTCACCCCTTTCTTTGCTCTGCTCAATAAAACTGGGATTTGGGATCCACGGAGTTGGGGAAGGGGATTTGGGGTCTGGAGGGGTCTGGGATGGGAGGGTGGGGGTGGGGAAATTTGGGATGGGGGTGAGTGTGGGAATTGGGGTGAGAGGTGGGGGCTGGGGTGGGGATTTGGGGGAATGGACCCTGGATCTGGGAAAAATAATCTGGGATCTGGGGTGGTTCAGGGATTGGAGGAGATATTTGGGATTTGGGGGCCTGCAGGTGTCACCTCAGGTACCTGCCCCAGGTGTGTCCGTCCCCAGCCGGGGACATCCCGGGACAGCAACTTCTGAGATGAACAAAATTTCAGGAAGTTTTGGGTTTATTCACACGAAATTCTGTAATGGTGCACAAAGTTCTGTGGGAAGAAAGGGACCTGGCTTGTGACATCCGCAGTGAAAACGAAAGCTCTTTTTCTGAGAATTCAGCTGCTGGTTTTGGTCATTTTGCTGTCAGGTTGGTTGTTTGTGGGATGGAAGTGGCCCCGGGTGAGCTGAGAGCAGCAGGAGGAGACGCCTGAGTGAGGGGAGAAGGGTCTGGAGGCAGGGAGAGCCCGGAGCTGAGGAAGAGATTCCAGAGCTGAGCAGATCCTGAACCAGGATGAGCTCGTTACTGAGTTGCTCTGTGGAGATCAAGATCTCCAACAACACCCAGAACATCACCCTGAGGAACCCCAGGTGAGGCTGGGGGGGCATCGGGGGGACCCTCAGGGTGCAGCTCTGGGTGGGATCCTCATCCCATGGAGGGATCAGCTCCCAGGGGTTGTTCCATCCCCTACTGATCCCACTGACATCTCCCACTGATCCCGCCCCGTTCTTCCCCCAAGAATCTATTTGGACTGTGGCAGCCACTCTGTTCCTCCGCTGCCACAGCTATCCCCAAGCGCTGCTGACACCTGCGGCTTCCCAGGCTGATACTGGCTGTGGGGTTTGACAGGGGTCCTGGTCTACGAGGCCGAGTCCTTCACCTTGGCCATCCACTTCTGCAACCCCATTGACAACAGCAGATATTCCACGGATCTGAGCCTGGAGCTGTCCCCAGGTAAGGCCCACCTGGGCAGCCTGGAGGACACCTACGCCTGCATGACCAAGGGCAACAGCTCCAGCTCCTGCCCAGACACCAAATTCGACTTCAGCAGCATGGTGGGGAACAACCACGGGACCATCCAGCTGAGCAATGGCTCCATCAAGGTGATGGCTACCATGGCCAGTACTACCAAAACTTGTGTCAAGGTGGTGCTGGAGAAAGAGGAGGCATTGGGGAAGGAACCTGGGACACAAAACCTTTGTGGAGTGAGACACTACCAGGAGAAGTGAGAACCTGCGGGACCGTAAGGGGGACCTCATGGACAGCCCTGGAACCACACGGATGGCTTGAGAACCACTGGGACCTCCTGGACACACCTGGACCCTCCTGGACACCCCCAGGGTGTGGTGGCCCCATCCCCCTCTCTGGTTTTCGGGTTCCCACCCCGACCTCTGTCACCCCTTTCTTTACTCTGCTCAATAAAACTGGGATTTGGGATCCATGGAGTTCGGGAGGGAGCAGCAAGGGCTGCATCCCAAACCCCTCCAGGACCCCCTCAAATCCCCCCAAACCCCCCAGACCTCCCCCAGGCTCCCCCAGACCAGGCTCTGCTGCCGCTGCTGCTCCTCCATGATCCCGACCAGCGCCAGGCCTGGGCTCACCTGGGTGAGGGGCACAGGGGGTCGGGGGGGCTCCAAGGATGATCCCCCAAATCCCATTTGAAACCACCTCAAATCCCTCAGAAATAACCTCAAATGGAAACGTGAGGGGGAAAGACCAGGAACCATGAGGGGAAAAAAGTATGGGCAACATGAGGGGAGAAAATGGCGGGAAACGTGAGGGGAGAAAAGGGCGGGAAACGTGAGGGGGGGAAAATGGAGGAAAATAGAAGGAAAACAGGCAGTAAAAGTAAGGAAAAAAGAGTGGGAAACCTGTGAGGAAAAATGGCAGAAAAGATGAGAGAACAAAAGAGTGGGAAGTATGCACGTAAAAATGGGGGAAATGTGCATCCCAATCCCTCAGGTGCCCCCTCCCCTAAATGAAGCTCAGACTGTGGAAGTTACTCAGACCCTTCATTTCTGGGGGGGCTCACGGGGCCTTCCTCACCCACACCCTCTTCTTCCTCACCACCACGGCCTTCTGGCTGTGCAGGATGGCGCTGGCCCAGTGCAGAGCAGCCTGGAGGGGACAAAAATGGGGGTCAGCACCCCAAAAATAACAGGGAACCCTGGGTGTGGAGTGAGGTTTAGTGAGTGTTTATTTCTTCCACTAAAGAAATAAACCAGTTAAACCAGTTCTATTGGGGAAATAAACAAGTTAAACCAGTTCCACTGAAGCTTAGACCAGTTTAGAAAGTTCCATAGGAGAAATATACCAGTTAAACTAGTTCCGTTGGAGAGTTTAACCAGTTAAACAAGTTTCACAGGAGAAAAAACCAGTTAAACCTCTTCCAGTGGAGAAATAAACCAGTTAAATCAGTTCCATTGCAGAGTTAAACCAGCAACACCAGTTACACCAGTTAAATGTGTGACATTAGAGAATTAAACCAGTTATATTGGAGAATTAAATCAGCAAACTGTTTGGTCAAACTGTTACACCAGTTAACCCAGTTATCCCAGTTAACTCCTTCCATGACCTTAGAGTGACAGTACTCGCGCCCCCAGAGCACGCCCAGGTACCTGCCCCAGGTGTGTCCCTCCCCAGCCAGGGACATCCTGGATCGGCAGGACTTCCAGGATGCACAAAGTTCCAGGAGGTTTTCTGCACACAGAATGCTGTCGTGGTGCCAAAGTTTCTATGGGAAGGACAGGGCTGGGCGGGCAAAGTCCCCAACTGACAGCTAAAGCTTTCATTTCTGGGAAATCAGCTGCTGGTTTTGGTCACTTCGATCTCAAGCTGGTTGTTTTGGTGAAGGGAAACGGCCTCGGCTGTGCCCAGACCACCAGGAGGAGACCCCGGAGTGGGGGGAGAAGTGTCTGGAGCCAGGGAAAGCCCGGAGCTGAGGAAGAGATTTCAGAGCTGAAGAAATCCTGAGCCAAGATGGAGTGGATAGTGTTGGGCCCTATGGCAGTCATGGCCGCCACACGTATAGGTGAATTCGCCTGGACCTTTGTTAAGGGGTTAGTGAGTTCCTCTGTGGAGATCCGAGTCTCCAACAAGACCCGGAACATCACCCTGCGGAACCCCAGGTGAGGCTGGGGGGGAATCGGGGGGACCCTTGGGGTGCAGCTCTGGGTGGGATCTCCATCCCATGGAGGGATCAGCTCCCAGGGGTTGTTCCATCCCCTGCTGCTCCCACCGGCATCTCCCACTGATCCCACCTCTGTTTCTCCCCACAGGACCTACTTCAACTGTGGGAAATGCTCTGATGCCCCCAAGCCAGAGCTGTCCCCTGGTTCCAGTGACACCTGTCGCTTCCCGGGCACCTACCCGTCGTGGGATGTGGCAGGGGTCCTGGTCTACGAGGCCGAGTCCTTCACCTTGGCCATCCACTTCTCCAACCCCGTTGAGAAAAGATTCCCCACAGAGATGGGCCTGGAGCTGTCCCCAGCTAAGGCCCACCTGGGCCGCCTGGAGGACACCTACACCCGAATGTCCAAGGGCACCTATTCCTGCTCCGGCCAGGACATCAAATTCGACCGTGGCGTTGTGCGCTTTTACAGGACTGCCCAGCTGAGCCATGGCCCCATCAAAGTGATGGCCGCCATGTCCAGCGACTTCAACTCCTGCCTCAAGGTGGTGCTGGAGGAACAGGGAGGATGGGGGGAGGAAGCCGGGACAGAGAACCCCTGTAGAAACCGACACTACCAGGAGAAGTGAGAACCTGTGGGACCTTTGTGGGACCTTGTGGAAAGACCTGGAACGGCATGGATGGCCTGAGAACCCTGCAGACATCCCCAGGACCCCATAGACTCACTTAGAACCCCATAAGTGCATCCAGAACCCCACAGACACCTCTGAAACCCCTCACACACCAGAGGAACCTCCAGCAGAACCTCTGGGCACCAGCAGAACCTCAGAGAAACCACCGGCACCTCCTGGACACCCCCAGACCCTCCTGGACACCCCGAGGTTGGGGTGGCCCGTCCCCCTCTCTGGTTTTCGGGTCCCCACCCCGACCTCTGTCACCCCTTGCTTTGCTCTGCTCAATAAAACTGGGATTTGGGATCCACGGAGTTGGAAATGGGGATTTGGGGTCTGGGATGGGAGGGTGGGGGTGGGGAAATTTGGGATGGGGGTGAGTGTGGGAATTGGGGTGAGAGGTGGGGGCTGGGGTGGGGATTTGGTGGGATGGACCCTGGATCTGGGAAAAATAATCTGGGGGGTGGGGGGGCTCAGGGATTGGGGGGGGATATTTGGGATTAGGGGGTCTGCAGGTGTCACTTCAGGTACCTGTGCCAGGTGTGTCCCTCCCCAGCCAGGGACATCCCGGGACTGGTGAGCTAGGGTATGCACAGAACTCCAGGAAGTTCCTCTGCACACAGAATTCTGTCAGGGTGCCAAAGTTCGATGTGAAGGGTAGGGCTGGGCAGGCAAAGTCCCCGCTGAAAGCCAAAGCTCTCATTTCTGACAAATCAGCTGCTGGTTTTGGTCACTTTGAACTCAAGCTGGTTGTTTTGGGGAAGGGAAACAACCCCGGCTGTGCTGAGGAGGAGACCCCAGAGTGGGGGGAGAAGGGTCTGGAGCCAGGGAGAGGCTGGAGCTGAAGAGGAGTTTCCAGAGCTGAGGAGATCCAGAAGCTGAGGAGATTCTGAGCCAGGATGGCGATGTTAGTGAGGCGCTCTGTGGAGATGGAGATTCCAACAAGACCCACAGCATCACCCTGAGGAAGCCAGGTGAGGCTGGGGGGACATCAGGGGGACCCTCAGGGTGCAGCTCTGGGTGGGATCTCCATGCCATGGAGGGATCAGCTCCCAGGGGTTGTTCCATCCCCTGCCGATTACACCGGCATCTCCCACTGATCCCACCCCGTCTCTCCCCTCAGGGCCTACTTTGACTGTGGCTACTGCTCTGTTCCTCCCCTGCCAGAGCTGTCCCCTGGCTCCAGTGACACCTGCCTCTTCTTGGGCAGATTCTTCTCGGGCGTGGTGGGGATCCTGGTCTACAAGGCCGAGTCCTTCACCTTGGCCATCCACTTCTCCAACCCCATTGATTACAAAAAATTTCCCATGGAGCTGGGGCTGGAGCTGTCCCCAGGTAAGGCCCACCTGGGCAGCCTGGAGGACACCTACACTCGAATGACCAAGGGAACCTACTCCAGCTCCTGTGCAGACATTAAATTCGATCGTGGCGTTGTGGTAGGAAAGAGCCAAAAGATTTTCCAGCTGAGCCATGGCCTATCAGAGGACGGCCACCATGTCTGATGGCACCGACTCCCGCCTCAAGGTGGTGCTGGAGGAACAGGGGGAATCGGGGGAGGAAGCTGGGACAGAGAACCCCTGTCGAAACCGACACTACCAGGAGAAGTGAGAACCTGTGGGACCTTCAGGAGGGACCTCGTGAGCAGCCCTGGAACCACATGCATGGCACGAGAACCCTGCAGATATTCCCAGAACCACACAGACACCTCTAGAACCCCATAGATGCCTTTAGAATACAGTAGTGACCTCTAGAATGCTGTAGACACTTCTAGAGCCCCAGAGACACCTCTAGAACCCCATAGAAATCTAGAACTTTATAGACTCCTCTAGAACCCCATAATTGCATTTAGAGCCCCACAGACACCTCGAGAGCCCCTCACACAGCAGAGGAACCTCCAGCAGAACCTCCTGGGCACCAGCAGAACCTCAGAGAAACCACCGGCACCTCCTGGACACACCTGGACCCTCCTGGACACCCCGAGGTTGGGGTGGCCCCGTCCCCCTCTCTGCTTTTCGGGTCCCCACCCCGACCTCTGTCACCCCTTTCTTTGCTCTGCTCAATAAAACTGGGATTTGGGATCCACGGAGTTGGGGAGGGGGCAGCAGGGGCTGCACCCCAAACCCCTCCAGGACCCCCTCAAATCCCCCCAAAACCCCCAGACCTCCCCCAGGCTCCCCCAGACCAGGCTCTGCTGCCGCTGCTGCTCCTCCATGATCCCGACCTGTGCCAGGCCTGGGCTCACCTGGGTGAGGGGCACAGGGGGGTCAGGGGGGCTCCAAGGATGATCCCCCCAAATCCCATTTGAAACCACCTCAAATCTCACAGAAATAACCTCAAATGGAAACGTGAGGGGGAAAAGAGCAGGAATGTGAGGGGGAGAAAAGGAAGCGGGAAATGTGAGGGGGAAAAGAGCGGGAAACGTGAGGGGAGAAAAGGGCGGGAAACCTGAGCGGAGAAAAGGGCGGGAAACGTGAGGGGAGAAAATGGAGGAAAATAGAAGGAAAAAAGGCAGTAAATGTGAGGAAAAAAAGAGTGGGAAACCTGTGAGGAAAAATGGCACAAAACATGAGAGAAGTGTGGGAAATATGAGGTTAAAAATGGGGGAAATGTGCATCCCAATCCCTCAGGTGCCCCCTCCCCAAAATGAAGCTCAGACTGTGGAAGTTACTCAGACCCTTCATTTCTGGGGGGGCTCACGGGGCCTTCCTCACCCACACCCTCTTCTTCCTCACCACCACGGCCCTCTGGCTGCGCAGGATGGCGCTGGCCCAGTGCAGAGCAGCCTGGAGGGGACAAAAATGGGGGTCAGCACCCCAAAAATAACAGGGAACCCCTAGTTGTGGAGTGGGCCTGCACCCTAAATTGTCCCTCTGAGCAACCCCAGGTAAGTTTTGAGGATCCCTCAAAAACCACAGCCAGTTTTGGGGATCCCTCTCCTGGTTCCATGAGGGTTACAAGGACCTTCCACTCTCCCTGCTTTTGGGATTTCCATTTTTAAGCCACCTCAAGAGATTTCAAGGGTCCCTCCATTTTTGGGGGGTTCTTCCAGGGTGTTCAGGACTCCTGCCAGGGTGTGAGACCCTCACAAAGCTCTGGATCCCTTGCCACATTTCAGGACCCCTTCCCCCAGATTTTAGGCTCTCTTCAGGTTTTTGAGTTTCTCAGCAGTTTTAGGGTCACCCCCCAGATTTTTGGGGACCCCCCGTGTAATTGTACCCCCCACCTCTGGGGAATCCTCCAGTGTAACTGGTGTAACTGGTTCATTTCTTTACCAGAACTGGTTTAAATGGTTTATCCCTCCAACAGAGCTGGAGTAACTGGTGTAAGTGGTTTATGCAGTAGTATTCCACCACCCAGTGATTCTGAGGTTCCCCCCATGTCCCATTTGTCCCTTCCCTGCTCCCCCCTTATCTCCAGATCCAGGGTTCCCCCCTCAATCCCAGATCTCTCCCTCCCAAATCCCTGATAACCTTGGACCTTCCCATTCCCAAATTTCCCCAATCCCAAATCCCAAGACCCTTCCAGATCCCAAATCCCGGGTTCTTCACTCCACGGATCAAGTTCTAAACTTCTCCTTTTATTAACGGAAGTGAAGAGCGGGCAAGAGAGGTCTGGGGGAGCGGGGTGGGGGGGGGAAATTCCAAAAAAAGAGACTGGGACATCCCAACCCTGGCTGTCCACTGAAGGTCCTGCACGTTCTCACTTCTCCTGGACGTGTCTTGCTCGGCACGGGGTCTCCATCCTGGCTTTATTGCCTGGGTTCCTCTGTTCCTCTACCTCCACCACGATCACAGCATTTCGGGATCTGGACATGGTGGCCGTCACCCTGACGGGGCCGGCGCTCAGCTGGACTTGCTCTTCCGATTCCTTGAGGATGACGGAGGGGAACATGGGGTTTTGGTTGGAGAGTCTTGAGATCCTGACCAGGCGGTCGTAGGCTGTCTTCAGGTCCTTCTTGTGAACCTTGTCCTGAGACACCTCCAGGCCCATCTCCACAGAAAATCTGTTATAATCGATGGGGTTGGAGAAGTAAATGGCCAAAGTGAAGGACTTGGCCTCGAAGGCCAGGACCCCGTTACAGCCCCAGAACGGGTCTTGTTTGTGAACTTGCAGGTGTCAGAGGAGCCGGGGGGCACCTTAGGCTGGGGGGAGCTGAGGCTGTAGCCACTGTAGAAATAGGTCCTGGAGAGAGGAATTTGAGGGGTGGGGTCAGAGGAGCAGTGGGAAATTATCCCACCACCACTGGGAGGTGCAGGGACCTGATCCCAACCTGGAGATGATCCCAGCCCAGGATGGAGATCCCACCCGGAGCTGCCCCCCTGCAACCCAAGGGTCCCCCCGATGCCCCCCCCGGCCTCACCTGGGGTTCCTCAGGGTGATGTTCCGGGTCTTGTTGGAGATCTGGATCTCCACAGTGCGGCTGACGTTCGACCCCATCCTGGCTTGGGATCTCCTCAGCTCCTGGATCTCCTCAGCTCTGGGCTCTCCCTGCCTCCAGACCCTTCTCTCCCCACTCCAGGGTCTCCTTCCGGTGTTCTCAGCAAGCAGGGGCCGTTTCCTCCCCACCAAAACAACCAACTTGAGATGGAAGTGAGCAAAATCAGCTGCTGATTTCTCCAAAAGAAGAGCTTTCACTTTTGCTTTCTCTGGGGACTTCGCACACCCAGACCCTTCCTTCCCATCGAATTTTGGCACCGTGACAGAATTCTGTGTGAATAGACCTAAAACTTCCTGGAATTTTGTGCATCCTGGAAGTTGCCAGTCCTGGGATGTCCCTGGCTTGGGAGGGACACACCTGGGGCAGGTACCTGGGGGTGCAGCACTGGGCTGGAATGGGGAAATTTGGGCAAAAATGAGTGGAAATGGGCAGGAATGGTGGGAATGGGGCTGATCCTTGGTGTCTCTGAGGGCTTGGGGCCAGTGGGAGAACTGGTGTAACTGGGGGAGACTGCGGGGTGGGAGTGACGCTGGGATGTGAAATGGGATAAACCAGTTACAACTGGAGAAATAGACCAGTTATACCAGTTCCACTAGAGAAATAAACCAGTTAAACCAGTTCTACTGGAGATTCTACCCAGTTAAACCGGTTCTACTGGAGAAATAAACCAGTCAAATCAGTTCCACTGGAGAAATAAACCAGTTAAACCAGTTCTACTGGAGAAATAAACCAGTTAAACCAGTTTCACTGAAGAGTATAGCCAGTTAAACCAGTTCCACTGGAGAAATAAACCAGTTAAACCAGTTCCACTGCAGAAATAAACCAGTTAAATCAGTTCCATTGCAGAGTTAAACCAGCAACACCAGTTACATCAGTTGAATGTGTGACATTAGAGAATTAAACCAGTTAAACCAGTAATATTGGAGAATTAAACCAGTCAAACCAGTTAACCCAGCCAACCCAGTTAACCCAGTTAACCCCATTCCGTGCCCCTTAGAGGGACCCTACACCCACCCCCACAGCACCCCCGGGTACCTGTCCCAGGTGTGTCCCTCCCGAGCCAGAGACATCCCGGGATCAGCCATTTCAGGGATGCACAAAACTCCAGGCAGATTTTGGGTCTATTCCCGTATGATTCCGTCAAAAATTCATGGAGTGCAGGAATCTCACTCCTCCCACAAATCTCATCCCAAATTCCCCCCCTCAATCCCAAATCTCCCCCCTGGATCCCACCCCACCCTTCCCACCCCAGATCCCAAATTCCATCCCTGTCCTGATCCCAGATTCTTTGCTGGATCCAGGGATCCCTCCCCTTATCCCAAAAATCCCCCCAAATCCCTCCCCACAATCCCAAATCCCCCCAGTCCTCCCAGACCCCAAAATTCCCAATTTTTCACCCCATGGATCAAGTGCAAAATTTCAGTTTTATTCAGCAAAGCCAAAAAAGAAAAGAAGGGAAGGGGGCAAAGGTTGGGGTCACTGGGGGTGATTTGGGGGTCCTGGGGGGGTCTCCCCAAATTTTGGGGACTCCCCCCCATGGGGTCTCCCCCTCCATCGCTCTGAGGGTCAGCAAATGCCTGATTTGGGGGATCCATTTGTGTTTTGAGGCTCTTCGGGGGAATTTTGGGGGGCTCCAGGGATGTTTTGGGGTCTTGGCGGGGGGACTTTGGGGGTTCCAAGGGAGGTCTCCCCAAATTTTGGGGATCCCCCCCAATAAGGTTTATCCAGGTCTCCCCCTCCAGTCTGCAGATCCCTGATTTGGGGGGATTCTGGCGACATTTTAGGGGGTTCTGGAGGTGTTTTGGGGTCTCAGGGCGGTGTTTTGGGGTTTCCACCCCCGAATTTTGGGGTCCCACCCCCAAATTTTGGGATCCCCCCTTGGATGAGGTCCATCAAGATGTCCTCCTCCATCACCCTGAGGGTCTGCAGATCCCTGATTTGGGGGGGTCCCTTGGTGTTTTTGGGGTCTTTGAGGGAATTTTGAGGGATATTTTGGGATCTCGGGAGCTGTTTGGGGTTCCCACCCCCGAATTTTGGGGTCCACCCCAAATTTTGGGGTCCCCTCTTAGATGAGGTCCATCAGGATGTCCTCCTCCATCACCCTGAGGGTCTGCAGACCCTGATTTGGGGGGGTCCCTTGGTGTTTTTGGGGTCTTTGAGGGTATTTTTGGGGTTTTTGAGGGTTAATTTGGGATCTCAGGAGTTGTTTTGGGGTTCCCACCCCCGAATTTTGGGGTCCCCCCAAATTTTGGGGTCCCCCCTTAGATGAGGTCCATCAGGATGTCCTCCTCCATCACGCTGGGGGTCTGCACGGGCTGGAGCCCCCCCGGGGGGACGGGGCCCCGGGGGCCGGGGGGCAGCAGCATCTGCCCTGGGGGGGCACAGAGGGGTCAGGGGGGACCCCAAAACCAGGGGGGTCCCAGGGGTGTTTTGGGGCATCCCAGGGATGGTTTTGGGGTCCCGGGGGTGGTTTTGGGGGTCCCAGGGATGGTTTGAGGGGGTTTCTGGGGGTGTTTTGGGGGTCCCAGGGGTAGTTTGGGGGCATCCCAGGGGCATTTTGGGGATCCCAGACGTGTTTTGGGGCACCCTAGGGGCGTTTTGGGGGTCCCAGGAGTGATTTGGGGCATCCCAGGAGTGGTTTGGGGTGTTCTAAGGGTGGTTTTGGGCGGCTCCTGGGAGCATTTTGGGGTCCCCAGCTTAAATTGGGGGGTCCCAGGGGCAGTTTGGGCTACTCGGGGCTATTTTGGTGATCCCAGGGGTGGTTTGGGGGTCCTAGAGGTGTTTTGGGGCATCCCAGGGGGGATTTTGGGGTCCCAGGGTGGTTTGGGGTGTCCCAGGGGTGGTTTTGGGGGTCCCAGGAGTGGTTTGGGGGTCCCAGGGGTGGTTTTGGGGGTCCCAGGGGTGGTTTTGGGGGGTTTCTGGGGGTGTTTTGGGGTTCCCAGCATAAATTGTGGGGTCCCAGGGGTGGTTTTGGGGTCCCAGGAGTGGTTTAGGGGTCCCAGGGGTGGTTTTGGGGGATCCCTGGGGAGGTTTGGGGGATCCCTGGGATGGTTTGTGGTTCCCAGAGTTGTTTTTTGGGGTTCCAGGCTTGGGTTTTAGGGTTCCCAGGGGTGCATTCTCAGGGGATTTGGGATTCCCAGAAAAACTTGGAGAGTTCCCAGACAATTTTGGGGGGTTCCCAGGGTGGTTTTTTGGGGATTTTTGGGGTTCCCAGTGTATTTTTAGGGGTTCCCAGCAGATTTTGGGGGTTCCCAATGGATTTTTTGGTGCTCCCAGCAGATTTTTGGGGTTCCTGGGGTGGTTTTTTGGGGGGATTTTGGGATTCCCAGCCAATTTTTGGGGTTCCCAGGGTGGGTTCTTTTTGGGATTTTGGGGTTCCCAGCAGATTTTTGGGGTTCCCGGGGTGGGTTTTTTGGGGGATTTTTGGGGTTCCCCAGGTGGGTTTTTTTGGGGATTTTTGGGATTCCCAGCAGATTTTCGGGGTCCCCCGGGGTGGGGTTTTTTTGGGATTCCCAGCGGATTTTTGGGGTTCCCCGGTGGGGTTTTTTTTGGGATTTTTGGGGTTCCCAGGGTGGTTTTTTTGGGGATTTTGGGATTCCCAGCAGATTTTTAAGGTTCCCTGGTGGGTTTTTTTGGGGATTTTTGGGGTTCCCAGGGTGGTTTTTTTGGGGGGATTTTGGGATTCCCAGCAGATTTTTAAGGTTCCCTGGGTGGGTTTTTTTTGGGATTTTTGGGGTTCCCAGGGTGGTTTTTTTGGGGGATTTTGGGATTCCCAGCAGATTTTTAAGGTTCCCTGGTGGGGTTTTTTTTGGGATTTTTGGGGTTCCCAGGGTGGTTTTTTGGGGGGATTTTGGGATTCCCAGCAGATTTTTAAGGTTCCCTGGGTGGGTTTTTTTTGGGATTTTTGGGGTTCCCAGGGTGGTTTTTTTGGGGGATTTTGGGATTCCCAGCAGATTTTTAAGGTTCCCTGGGTGGGTTTTTTGGGGGATTTTTGGGGATCCCAGGGTGGTTTTTTTGGGGATTTTTGGGATTCCCAGCAGATTTTGGGGGTCCGCCGGGGTGGGGTTTTTTTGGGATTCCCAGCGGATTTTTGGGGTTCCCCGGTGGGGTTTTTTTTGGGATTTTTGGGGTTCCCAGGGTGGTTTTTTGGGGGATTTTGGGATTCCCAGCGGATTTTTGGGGTTCCCTGGTGGAGTTTTTTTGGGGATTTTTGGGGTTCCCAGGGTGGTTTTTTGGGGGGATTTTGGGATTCCCAGCAGATTTTTAAGGTTCCCTGGGTGGGTTTTTTTTGGGGATTTTTGGGGATCCAGGGTGGTT
>JAJEOU010001603.1:28169-83234 GCA_021534815.1 Acrocephalus arundinaceus
TTCCTAGAGTGTCTAGTGGATTTGAAGTCATCTATGGGGTTCAGAGATGTCTATGGGTTTTTGAAGGCATCTATGGGTTTTGAGAGATGTCATGGAGTTCTAGAGGTGTCTACAAGTTCTTAGAGGTTTCTGCTGAGTTCTTAAAGGTGTCTATTGGGTTTTAGAGGTGTCTCTGGGGATCTGGAGATGTCTGCAGGGTTCTCAGGCCATCCATGCAGTTCCAGGGCTGTCCATAAGGTCCTCCTTATGATCCTGCAGGTTATCTCTTCTGGACGCGTTCCCTTCGACGGGGGCTGTCTGTCCTGGCTTCCTCCCTGGTCCTCCTGTTCATCCAGACCACCCTGAGGATGGAGTGGGTGTCACTGGACATGGTGGCTCTGAGTGTGACGGGGCCATCGCTCACCTGGATGGTCCCACCGCTCTTGTCCACCACGACAGCACGGTTAAATTTGATGCCCAGGCGGGATGCAGAGTTGGGGCTGTCGGCCATGCGGGTGTAGGTGTCCTCCAGCCTGCCCAGGTGGGCCCTACCTGGGGACAGCTCCAGCCCCAGCTCTATGGAATATTTGATGTAGTTAATGGGGTTGGAGAAGTGGATGGCCGAGGTGAAGGACTCGGCCTCGTAGACCAAGACCCCCGCCACGCCCCACAGCCAGTATCTGCCCCGGAAGTGACAGGTGTCACTGGAGCCGGGGGACAGCTCTGGCAGGGGGGGCACAGAGCAGCGGCCACAGTCCGAGTAGGTCCTGGTGGGAGAAACGGCGTGGGATCAGTGGGAGATGCTGGTGGGACCAGTAGGGGATGGAACAACCCCTGGGAGCTGATTCCTCCATGGGATAGAGATCCCACCTGGAGCTGCACCCCAAGGGTCCCCCCGATGTCCCCCAGCCTCACCTGGGGTTCCTCAGGGTGATATTCCGGGTCTTGTTGGAGATCTCGATCTCCACAGAGCGGCTCAGTACGACCTCATCATGTTCAGGATGAAGTTCAGGATACTCCCAGCTATCCCAGTCCCAGAAAGTGGCTCACCAATGCCCCATCCTGGCTCAGGATCTGCTCAGCTCCGGAATCTAGTCAGCTCTGGAATCTCTTCCTCAGCTCTGGGCTCTCCCTGCCTCCCGACCCTTCTCCCCTCACTCGGGGGTCTCCTCTTGCTGTTCTCAGCACAGCCGGGGCCGTTTCCCTCCACCAAAACAACCAGCATGAGATCGAAGTGACCAAAACCAGAAGCTGATTTCTCAGAAAATGACAGCTTTCGATTTCAGCGGGAACTTTACCTGCCCAGCTCCATTCTCCACATTGAACTTTGGCACCATGACAGAATTCCAAGTGCAGAGAAACTTCCTGGAACTTTGTGCATCCTGGAAGTTACCATCGATCCCAGGATGTCCCTGGCTGGGAGGGACACACCTGGGGCAGGTACCTGGGCGTGCTCTGAGGGGAAGGGGTCTGGGGTCCCTCTAAGGGGCACGGAATGGGGTTAACTGGGTTAACTGGAGTAACTGGTTTGACCAAACAATTTGCTGATTTAATTCTCCAATATAACTGGTTTAATTCTCTAATGTCACAGGTTTAACTGGTGTAACTGGTGTTGCTGGTTTAACTCTGCAATGGAACTGGTTTAACTGGTTTATTCCCCCAATGGATCTGGTTTAACTTGTCTAATCTCCAGTGGAACTGGTTTAACTGGTTAAACTCTCCAATAGAACTAGTTTAACTGGTTTATTTCTCCTATGGAACTTTCTAAACTGGTCTAAGCTCCAGTGGAACTGGCTTAACTGGTTATTTCTCCCGTGGAACTGGTTTAACTGGTTTATTTCTTCAGTGGAAGAAATAAACACTCACTAAACCTCACTCCACACCCAGGGGTTCCCTGTTATTTTTGGGGTGCTGACCCCCATTTTTGTCCCCTCCAGGCTGCTCTGCACTGGGCCAGCGCCATCCTGCACAGCCAGAAGGCCGTGGGGGTGAGGAAGAAGAGGGTGTGGGTGAGGAAGGCCCCGTGAGCCCCCCCAGAAATGAAGGGTCTGAGTAACTTCCACAGTCTGAGCTTCATTTTGGGGACCTGAGGGATTGGGATGCACATTTCCCCCATTTTTAACCTCATATTTCCCACGCTTTTGTTCTCTCATGTTTTGTGCCATTTTTCCTCACAGGTTTCCCACTCTTTTTTCCTCACAATTACTGCCTTTTTTCCTTGTATTTTCCCTCCCATTTCCCCCTCAGGTTTCCCGCCCTTTTCCCCTCACATTTCCCGCTCTTTTCTCCCCTCACATTCGCCTCCATTTTCTCCCCTCACATTTCCTGCTCTTTCCCCCTCACGTTTCCATTTGAGGTTGTTTCTGTGAGATTTGAGGTGGTTTCAAATGGGATTTGGGGGATCATCCTTGGAGCCCCCCCTGATCCCCCTGTGCCCCTCACCCAGGTGAGCCCAGGACTGGCGCAGGTCGGGATCATGGAGGAGCAGCAGCGGCAGCAGAGCCTGGTCTGGGGGAGCTTGGGGGGGATCTGGGGGGTTTGGGGGGGATTTGAGGGGGTCCTGGAGGGGTTTGGGGTGCAGCCCTTGCTGCCCCCTCCCCAACTCCGTGGATCCCAAATCCCAGTTTTATTGAGCAGAGCAAAGAAAGGGGTGACAGAGGTCGGTTGGGGACCCAAAAACCAGAGAGGGGGACGGGGCCACCCCTACCTCGGGGTGTCCAGGAGGGTCCAGGTGTGTCCAGGAGGTGCCGGTGGTTTCTCTGAGGTTCTGCTGGTGCCCAGGAGGTTCTGCTGGAGCTTCCTCTGGTGTGTG
The DNA here is from genome assembly GCA_021534815.1 of Acrocephalus arundinaceus. Classification (NCBI taxonomy): domain Eukaryota; kingdom Metazoa; phylum Chordata; class Aves; order Passeriformes; family Sylviidae; genus Acrocephalus; species Acrocephalus arundinaceus. Next base: position 30,961 of record JAJEOU010001603.1, read on the forward strand.
AGGGGTTCCAGAGCTGCCTGTGGAGCTCTGGATGCACTTATGGGGTTCTGGAGGTATCTATGGGGTTTTCGAGGTGTCTACTAGGTTCTAAAGGAACTTATGGGGTTCTACACGTGTTTATGGGGTCCTAGAGGTGTCTAGTGGATTTGAAGTCATCTATGGGGTTCTAGAGATGTCTATGGGGTTTTGAAGGCATCTATGGGTTTTGAGAGATGTCCATGGAGTTCTAGAGGTGTCTACAGAGTTCTAGAGGTTTCTGCTGAGTTCTAAAGGTGTCTATTGGGTTTTAGAGGTGTCTCTGGGGTTCTGGAGATGTCTGCAGGGTTCTCAAGCCATCCATTCAGTTCCAGGGCTGTCCATAAGATCCTCCTTATGATCCTGCAGGTTCTCTCTTCTGGACGCGTTCCCTTCGACGGGGGCTGTCTGTCCTGGCTTCCTCCCCTGATCCCTCCTGTTCATCCAGCACCACCCTGAGGATGGAGTGGGTGTCACTGGACATGGTGGCTCTGAGTGTGACGGGGCCATCGCTCACCTGGATGGTCCCACCGCTCTTGTCCACCACGACAGCACGGTTAAATTTGATGCCCAGGCGGGATGCAGAGTTGGGGCTGTCGGCCATGCGGGTGTAGGTGTCCTCCAGCCTGCCCAGGTGGGCCCTACCTGGGGACAGCTCCAGCCCCAGCTCTATGGAATATTTGATGTAGTTAATGGGGTTGGAGAAGTGGATGGCCGAGGTGAAGGACTCGGCCTCGTAGACCAGGACCCCCGCCACGCCCCACAGCCAGTATCTCCCCGGGAATCGGCAGGTGTCACTGGAGCCAGGGGACAGCTCTGGCAGGGGGGGAACAGAGCAGCGGCCACAGTCCAAGTAGGTCCTGGTGGGAGAAACGGCGTGGGATCAGTGGGAGATGCTGGTGGGACCAGCAGGGGATGGAACAAACCCTGGGAGCTGATCCCTCCATGGGATGAGGATCCCACCCAGAGCTGCACCCCAAGGGTCCCCCCGATGCCCTCCCAGCCTCACCTGGGGTTCCTCAGGGTGATGTTCCGGGTCTTGTTGGAGATCTCGATCTCCACAGAGCGGCTCAGTAACGACCTCATCATGTTCAGGATGAAGTTCAGGATACTCCCAGCTATCCCAGTCCCCAGAAAGTGGCTCACCAATGCCCCCATCCTGGCTCCGGATCTGCTCAGCTCCGGAATCTAGTCAGCTCTGGAATCTCTTCCTCAGCTCTGGGCTCTCCCTGCCTCCCGACCCTTCTCCCCTCACTCGGGGGTCTCCTCTTGCTGTTCTCAGCACAGCCGGGGCCGTTTCCCTCCACCAAAACAACCAGCATGAGATCGAAGTGACCAAAACCAGAAGCTGATTTCTCAGAAAATGACAGCTTTCGATTTCAGCGGGAACTTTACCTGCCCAGCTCCATTCTCCACATTGAACTTTGGCACCATGACAGAATTCCAAGTGCAGAGAAACTTCCTGGAACTTTGTGCATCCTGGAAGTTACCATCGATCCCAGGATGTCCCTGGCTGGGGAGGGACACACCTGGGGCAGGTCCCCGGGTGTGCTCTGGGGGGAAGGGGTCTGGGGTCCCTCTAAGGGGCACGGAATGGGGTTAACTGGGTTAACTGGAGTAACTGGTATGACTGGTTTAATTCTCCAATATAACTGGTGTAACTGGTTTAATTCTCTAATGTCACAGGTTTAACTGGTGTTGCTGGTTTAACTCTGCAATGGAACTGGTTTGACTGGTTTATTTCTCCAGTGGAACTGGTTTAACTGGTTTATTCCCCCAATGGATCTGGTTTAACTTGTCTAATCTCCAGTGGAACTGGTTTAACTGGTTAAACTCTCCAATAGAACTGGTTTAACTGGTTTATTTCTCCTATGGAACTTTCTAAACTGGTCTAAGCTCCAGTGGAACTGGCTTAACTGGTTATTTCTCCCGTGGAACTGGTTTAACTGGTTTATTTCTTCAGTGGAAGAAATAAACACTCACTAAACCTCACTCCACACCCAGAGTTTCCCTGTTATTTTTGGGGTGCTGACCCCCATTTTTGTCCCCTCCAGGCTGCTCTGCACTGGGCCAGCGCCATCCTGCACAGCCAGAAGGCCGTGGGGGTGAGGAAGAAGAGGGTGTGGGTGAGGAAGGCCCCGTGAGCCCCCCAGAAATGAAGGGTCTGAGTAACTTCCACAGTCTGAGCTTCATTTTGGGAACCTGAGGGATTGGGATGCACATTTCCCCCATTTTTACTCCCACATTTCCAATGCTTTTGTTCTCTCATGTTTTGTGCCATTTTTACTCACAGGTTTCCCACTCTTTTTTCCTCACATTTCCTAGCTTTTTTTCTTTTTATTTCCCTCCCTTTTCTCCTCTCACCTTTCCTGCTCTTTTCTCCCCTCACCTTTCCCGCCCTTTTTCTCCCCTCACATTCGCCTCCATTTTCTCCCCTCACATTTCCCGCTCTTTTCCCCCTCACATTCCCCCCCATTTTCTCCCCTCACATTTCCCGCTCTTTTCCCCCTCACGTTTCCATTTGAGGCGGTTTCAAATGGGATTTGGGGGGGATCATCCTTGGAGCCCCCCCTGACCCCCCTGTGCCCCTCACCCAGGTGAGCCCAGGCCTGGCACAGGTCGGGATCATGGAGGAGCAGCAGCGGCAGCAGAGCCTGGTCTGGGGGAGCTTGGGGGATCTGGGGGTTTTTGGGGGGATTTGAGGAGGTCCTGGAGGGGTTTGGGGTGCAGCCCTTGCTGCCCCCTCCCCAACTCCGTGGATCCCAAATCCCAGTTTTATTGAGCAGAGCAAAGAAAGGGGTGACAGAGGTCGGGGTTGGGACCCGAAAACCAGAGAGGGGGACGGGGCCACCCCAACCTCGGGGTGTCCAGGAGGGTCCAGGTGTGTCCAGGAGGCGCCGGTGGTTTCTCTGAGGTTCTGCTGGTGCCCAGGAGGTTCTGCTGGAACTTCCTTTGGTGTGTGACGGGCTCTCGAGGTGCCTGTGGGGTTCTCGATGCACTTGTGGGGCTCTAGAGGTGTCTGTGGGGTTCTGGATGTGTCTGTGGGGTTCTGGGGATGTCTGCAGGGTTCTCAGGCCATCCATGCAGTTCCAGGGCTCTCCACGAGTTCCCAAAGAAGGTCCTGTGGGTTCTCACTCCTTCTGGATGCATCCCTTTCGACGGGGGTTCTCTGTCCTGGCTTCCTCCCCTGGTCCCTCCTGTTCATCCAGCACCACCCTGAGGATGGAGTGGGTGTCACTGGACATGGTGGCTCTGAGTGTGACGGGGCCATCGCTCACCTGGATGGTCCCACCGCTCTTGTCCACCACGACAGCACGGTTAAATTTGATGTCCAGGCGGGATGCAGAGTTGGGGCTGTCGGCCATGCGGGTGTAGGTGTCCTCCAGCCTGCCCAGGTGGGCCCTACCTGGGGACAGCTCCAGCCCCAGCTCTATGGAATATTTGATGTAGTTAATGGGGTTGGAGAAGTGGATGGCCGAGGTGAAGGACTCGGCCTCGTAGACCAGGACCCCCGCCACGCCCCACAGCCAGTATCTGCCCCGGAAGTGACAGGTGTCACTAGAGCCGGGGGACAGCTCTGGCAGGGGGGGCACAGAGCAGCGGCCACAGTCCAAGTAGGTCCTGGTGGGAGAAACGGCGTGGGATCAGTGGGAGATGCTGGTGGGAGCAGTAGGGGATGGAACAACCCCTGGGAGCTGATCCCTCCATGGGATGGAGATCCCACCCAGAGCTGCACCCCAAGGGTCCCCCCGATGCCCCCCCAGCCTCACCTGGGGTTCCTCAGGGTGATGTTCTGGGTCTTGTTGGAGATCTGGATCTCCACAGAGCAACTCAGTAACGAGCTCGTCCTGGTTCAGGATCTGCTCAGCTCTGGAATCTCTTCCTCAGCTCCGGGCTCTCCCTGCCTCCAGACCCTTCTCCCCTCACTCAGGCGTCTCCTCCTGCTGCTCTCAGCTCACCCGGGGCCACTTCCACCCCACAAACAACCAACCTGACATCAAAATGACCAAAACCAGCAGCTGAATTCTCAGAAAAAGAGCTTTTGTTTTCGCTGCGGATGTCACAAGCCAGGTCCCTTTGTTCCCACAGAACTTTGTGCACCTTTACAGCATTCTGTGTGAATAGACCCAAAACTTCCTGAAATTTTGTGCATCCCTGAAGTTGCTGTCCCGGGGATGTCCCTGGCTCGGGAGGGACACACCTGGGACATGTACCTGATGTGACACCTGCAGACCCCCCCCAAATCCCAAATATTCCCCCAATCCCTGAAACCTCTCAGATCCCAGATTATTTTTCCCAGATCCAGGGTCCATCCCCCCAAAGCCCCCACCCCAGCCCCCACCTCTCACCCCAATTCCCACACTCACCCCATCCCAAATTTCCCCATCCCCACCCTCCCATCCCACACCCCTCCAGACCCCAAATCCCCATTTCCAACTCCGTGGATCCCAAATCCCAGTTTTATTGAGCAGAGCAAAGAAAGGGGTGACACAGGTCGGGGTGGGGACCCGAAAACCAGAGAGGGGGACGGGGCCACCCCAACCTCGGGGTGTCCAGGAGGGTCCAGGTGTGTCCAGGAGGTGCCGGTGGTTTCTCTGAGGTTCTGCTGGTGCCCAGGGGGTTCTCCTGGAGGTTCCTCTGGTGTGTGAGGGGCTCTGGAGGTCTTTGTGGGGTTCTGGATGAACTTATGGGGCTCTAGAGGTATCTATGGGGTTTTTAACGGATCTATGGGATTTGAGAGGTGTCTATGGGGTTCTAGAGGCACTTATGGGGGTCTACATGTGCCTATGGGGTTCCAGAGGTGTCTACAGAGTTCTAGAGGTGTCTACTGGATTCCAGAGTCATCTTTGTGGTTCTAGAGGTGTTTATGGGGTTTTAAAGAGATCTATGGGATTTGAGAGGTGTCTCTGGGATTCTAGAGGTGTCTGTGTCGTTTTGGATGCACTTATGGGGTTCTAAAGGTGTCTGTGGGTTTCTAGACTTGTCTGTGGGGTTCTAAATGCACTTATGGGGTTCCACATGTGTCTATGGGTTTCTAAGGCACTTATGGGGTTCTAGAAGAGTCTGTGGGATTCTGGAGATGTCTGCAGAGTTCTCAATCCACCCATGAGGTTCCAGGGCTGTCCATGAGGTCCCAAAGAAGGTTCCGCAGGTTCTCACTCCTCCTTGATGCGTCTCCTTCGACAGGGGTTCTCCGTCCCAGCTGCTTCCCCTGATCCCTCCTGTTCGTCCAGCGACACCTTGAGGCAGGAGTAGGTGTCGCTGGACATGATGGCTCTGAGTGTGACGGGGCCATCGCTCACCTGGACGGTCACACCGCTCTTGTCCACGATGACAGCACGGTCAAATGTGATGTCCAGGCGGGATGCGGATTTGGGGCTGTCGGCCATGCGGGTGTAGGTGTCCTCCAGCCTGCCCAGGTGGGCCTTACTTGGGGACAGCTCCAGGCCCAGCTCCCTGGGATATTTGATGTAGTTAATGGGGTTGGAGAAGTGGATGGCCAAGGTGAAGGACTCGGCCTCGTAGACCAGGACCCCCGCCACGCCCCACAGCCAGTATCTGCCCCGGAAGTGACAGGTGCCACTGGAACCTGGGGACAGCTCCGGCAGGGGGGGAACAGAGCAGTGGCCGCAGTTGAAGTGGATCCTGGTGGGAGGAATAGGATGGGATCAATGAGAAATGCTGGTGGGAGCAGTAGGGGATGGAACAACCCCTGAGAGCTGATCCCTCCATGGGATGGAGATCCCACCCCCTGCACCCTGAAGGTCCCCCTGATGCCCTCCCAGTCTCACCTGGGGTTCCTCAGGGTGATGTTCTGGGTATGGTTGGAGATCTCGATCTCCACAGAGCGGCTCAGTATCAACCTCATTGTCTTCAGGATGATGTCCAGGATATTCCCGGCTATCCCAGCCCCCAGAAAGCGGCCCACCAATGCCCCCATCCTGGCTCAGGATCTACTTAGCTCCTGGATCTCCTCAGCTCCGGAATCTCTTCCTCAGCTCTGGGCTCTCCCTGGCACCAGGCCCTTCTTCTCTCACTCTGGCGTCTCCTCCTGCTGCTCTCAGCACAGCCGGGGCTGTTTCCTCCCCCCCAAAACAACCAGCATGACATCAAAGTGACCAAAACCAGCAGCTGATTTGTCAGTAACAAAAGCTTTTGGTTTCACTGCGGATGTCACAAACCAGGTCCCTTTCTTCCCCCCGAATTTTATGCAGTGTTAGGTACACAATTCTGTGTGAATAGACCCAAAACTTCCTGAAATTTTGGGCATCTCTGAAGTCGCCAGTCCCAGGATGTCCCTGGCTGGGGACGGACACACCTGGGACAGGTACCTGAGGTGACACCTGCAGGCCCCCCAAAACCCAAATATCCCCCCCCAATCCCTGAGCCCCCCAGATCCCAGATTATTTTTCCCAGATCCAGGGTCCATCCCCCAAAATCCCCACTCCAGCCCCCACCTTTCACCCCAATTCCCACACTCACCCCCATCCCAAATTTCCCCACCCTCCTATCCCAGACCCCTCCAGACCCCAAATCCCCATTTCCAACTCCGTGGATCCCAAATCCCAGTTTTATTGAGCAGAGCAAAAAAAGGGGTGACACAGGTCGGGGTGGGGACCCGAAAAGCAGAGAGGGGGACGGGGCCACCCCAACCTCGGGGTGTCCAGGAGGGTCCAGGTGTGTCCAGGAGGTGCCGGTGGTTTCTCTGAGGTTCTGCTGGTGCCCAGGAGGTTCTGCTGGAGGTTCCTCTGGTGTGTGAGGGGCTCTCGAGGTGCCTGTGGGGTTCTAGAGGGTCGTACAAGGTTCTAGAGGTATCCCCAGGGTTCTAGGTGCACCTATTGGGCTTCTGGTGGTGTCTATGGGGTTCTAGATGCACTGATGGGGTTCTAGATGTCCCTATGGTATTCTGGAGGTGTCTATGGCCTGTGAGAGGTTCTTACGGGTTTTGAGAGGTACCTGTGAAGTTCTAGATGTTTCTGTAGTGTTGTAGATGTGTCTATGGGGTTTCTAGAGGTGCCTATGGGTTTTGAAAGGTGCCTGTGAGGCTCTAGATGTGTCTGCATGGTTCTGGGGATGTCTGCTGGGTGCTCAGGCCATCCATGCGATTCCAGGACTGTCCATGCGGTCTCCCTGATGGTCTCACAGCTTCTCACTTCTCCTGGGAGTATCTCTTTCGACAGGGTTTCCCTATCCTGGTTTTCTTTCCCAACCCCTTCTGTTCCTCCAGCACCACCCTGAGGCGGGAGTCGATGGCACTGAACATGGTAGCCATCACCTTGATGGGGCCATGGCTCAGCCGGACGGTCCCATGGTTCTTGCCCACCATGCTGCTGAAGTTGAATTTGGTGTCTGGGCAGGAGCTGGAGTAGGAGCCCTTGGCCATGCGGGCGTAGGTGCCCGCACGCCTGCCCAGGTGGGCCTTACCTGGGGACAGCTTTGGGCCCAGCACCATGGAAAATTTGTTGTAGTTGATGGCTTTGGAGAAATGGATGGCCAAGGTGAAGGACTCGGCTGTGTAGACCAGGATCCCTGCCACGCCCCACAATGGATAACTGCCCAGGAAGTGGCAGATGTCACTGGAGCCTGGGGACAGCTCTGGTTTAGGGGCAGCAGAGCAGCGGCCACAGCACAAGTAGATCCTGGGGGGAGGAACAGGATGGGATCAGTGGGAGATGGCAGTGGGAGCAGTATGGAATGGAACAAGCCCTGGGAGCTGATCCCTCCATGGGATGGAGATCCCACCCAGAGCTGCCCCCTGAGGGACCCCCCAATGCCCCCCCAGCCTCACCTGGGGTTCCTCAGGGTGATGCTCTGGGTCTGGTTGGTGATCCGGATCTCCACAGAGCGGCTCAGTAACGAGCTCATCCTGGCTCGGGATCTTCTCAGCTCTGGAATCTTCCTCGGCTCCGGAAATCTCAGCTCTGGAATCTGCTCAGCTCTGAAATCTCTCCCTGGCTCAAGACCCTTCTCCCCACATTCCAGGGTCTCCTCCTGCTGTTCTCGGCACAGAGAAGGTGCTGTTTCAGCTTGAGATCGAGTGACCAAAACCAGCAGCTGATTCCTCTGAAAATAGAGGCTCCACTTCCTCCTTCGCCGGCCCCTCCCTTCCCATGGAACCTTGCCATCGTGACAGAATTCCGTGTGCAGAGAAACTTCCTGAAGTTTTGAACATCCCTGAAGTCATCGCTGATCCTGACTCCTGGCATCGGATGTCCCTGGCTTGAGAGTGACACACCTGGGGCAGGTCCCCGGGTGTGCTCTGGGGGGAAGGGGTCTGGGGTCCCTCTAAGGGGCACGGAATGGGGTTAACTGGGTTAACTGGAGTAACTGGTTTGACCAAACAATTTGCTGATTTAATTCTCCAATATAACTGGTTTAATTCTCTAATGTCACAGGTTTAACTGGTGTAACTGGTGTTGCTGGTTTAACTCTGCAATGGAACTGGTTTGACTGGTTTATTTCTCCAGTGGAACTGGTTTAACTGGTTTATTTCCCCAATGGATCTGGTTTAAATTGTCTAATCTCCAGTGGAACTGGTTTAACTGGTTAAACTCTCCAATGGAACTGGTTTAACTGGTTTATTTCTCCTATGGAACTTTCTAAACTGGTCTAAGCTCCAGTGGAACTGGCTTAACTGGTTATTTCTCCCGTGGAACTGGTTTAACTGGTTTATTTCTTCAGTGGAAGAAATAAACACTCACTAAACCTCACTCCACACCCAAGGGTTCCCTGTTATTTTTGGGGTGCTGACCCCCATTTTTGTCCCCTCCAGGCTGCTCTGCACTGGGCCAGCGCCATCCTGCACAGCCAGAAGGCCGTGGGGGTGAGGAAGAAGAGGGTGTGGGTGAGGAAGGCCCCGTGAACCTCCCAGAAATGAAGGGTCTGAGTAACTTCCACAGTCTGAGCTTCATTTTGGGGAGGGGGCACCTGAGGGTTTGGGATGCACATTTCCCCCATTTTTAACCTCATATTTCCCACTCTTTTGTTCTCTCATCTTTTCTGCCATTTTTCCTCACAGGTTTCCCACTCTTTTTTCCTCACAATTACTGCCTTTTTTCCTTGTATTTTCCCTCCCATTTCCCCCTCAGGTTTCCCGCCCTTTCCCCTCACATTTCCCGCCCTTTTCTCCCCTCACATTCGCCTCCATTTTCTCCCCTCACATTTCCCGCTCTTTTCTCCCCTCACATTCGCCTCCATTTTCTCCCCTCACATTTCCTGCTCTTTCCCCCTCACGTTTCCATTTGAGGTTGTTTCTGTGAGATTTGAGGTGGTTTCAAATGGGATTTGGGGGGATCATCCTTGGAGCCCCCCCCGACCCCCCTGTGCCCCTCACCCAGGTGAGCCCAGGCCTGGCACAGGTCGGGATCATGGAGGAGCAGCAGCGGCAGCAGAGCCTGGTCTGGGGGAGCTTGGGGGGGATCTGGGGGATTTTTGGGGGGATTTGAGGAGGTCCTGGAGGGGTTTGGGGTGCAGCCCTTGCTGCCCCCTCCCCAACTCCATGGATCCCAAATCCCAGTTTTATTGAGCAGAGCAAAGAAAGGGGTGACAGAGGTCGGGGTGGGGACCCAAAAACCAGAGAGGGGGACGGGGCCACCCCAACCTCGGGGTGTCCATGAGGGTCCAGGTGTGTCCAGGAGGTGCCGGTGGTTTCTCTGAGGTTCTGCTGGTGCCCAGGAGGTTCTGCTGGAGGTTCCTCTGGTGTGTTAGGGGTTCCAGAGCTGCCTGTGGAGCTCTGGATGCACTTATGGGGTTCTAGAGGTATCTATGGGGTTTTCGAGGTGTCTACTAGGTTCTAAAGGAACTTATGTGGTTCTACACGTGTTTATGGGGTTCTAGAGGTGTCTAGTGGATTTAAAGTCATCTATGGGGTTCTAGAGATGTCTATGGGGTTTTGAAGGCATCTATGGGTTTTGAGAGATGTCCATGGAGTTCTAGAGGTGTCTACAGAGTTCTAGAGGTTTCTGCTGAGTTCTAAAGGTGTCTATTGGGTTTTAGAGGTGTCTCTGGGGTTCTGGAGATGTCTGCAGGGTTCTCAGGCCATCCATGCAGTTCCAGGGCTGTCCATAAGATCCTCCTTATGATCCTGCAGGTTCTCTCTTCTGGACGCGTTCCCTTCGACGGGGGCTGTCTGTCCTGGCTTCCTCCCCTGATCCCTCCTGTTCATCCAGCACCACCCTGAGGATGGAGTGGGTGTCACTGGACATGGTGGCTCTGAGTGTGACGGGGCCATCGCTCACCTGGATGGTCCCACCGCTCTTGTCCACCACGACAGCACGGTTAAATTTGATGCCCAGGCGGGATGCAGAGTTGGGGCTGTCGGCCATGCGGGTGTAGGTGTCCTCCAGCCTGCCCAGGTGGGCCCTACCTGGGGACAGCTCCAGCCCCAGCTCTATGGAATATTTGATGTAGTTAATGGGGTTGGAGAAATGGATGGCCAAGGTGAAGGACTCGGCCTCGTAGACCAAGACCCCCGCCACGCCCCACAGCCAGTATCTGCCCCGGAAGTGACAGGTGTCACTGGAGCCGGGGGACAGCTCTGGCAGGGGGGAAACAAAGCAGCGGCCACAGTCCAAGTAGGTCCTGGTGGGAGAAACGGCGTGGGATCAGTGGGAGATGCTGGTGGGACCAGCAGGGGATGGAACAAACCCTGGGAGCTGATCCCTCCATGGGATGGAGATCCCATCTGGAGCTGCACCCCAAGGGTCCCCCCAATGCCCCCCCAGCCTCACCTGGGGTTCCTCAGGGTGATGTTCCGGGTCTTGTTGGAGATCTGAATCTCCACAGAGAAACTCAGTAATGAGCTCATCCTGGCTCAGGATCTGCTCAGCTCTGGAATCTCTTCCTCAGCTCCGGGCTCTCCCTGCCTCCAGACCCTTCTCCCCTCACTCAGGCGTCTCCTCCTGCTGCTCTCAGCTCACCCGGGGCCACTTCCACCCCACAAACAACCAACCTGACATCAAAATGACCAAAACCAGCAGCTGAATTCTCAGAAAAAGAGCTTTTGTTTTCGCTGCGGATGTCACAAGCCAGGTCCCTTTCTTCCCACTGAATTTTGTGCACCTTTACAGCATTCTGTGTGAATAGACCCAAAACTTCCTGAAATTTTGTGCATCCTTGAAGTTGCTGTCCCGGGGATGTCCCTGGCTCGGGAGGGACACACCTGGGACATGTACCTGAGGTGACACCTGCAGACCCCCCCCAAATCCCAAATATTCCCCCAATCCCTGAAACCTCTCAGATCCCAGATTATTTTTCCCAGATCCAGGGTCCATCCCCCCAAATCCCCCACCCCAGCCCCCACCTCTCACCCCAATTCCCACACTCACCCCCATCCCAAATTTCCCCATCCCCACCCTCCCATCCCAGACCCCTCCAGACCCCAAATCCCCATTTCCAACTCCGTGGATCCCAAATCCCAGTTTTATTGAGCAGAGCAAAGAAAGGGGTGACAGAGGTCGGGGTGGGGACGCGAAAACCAGAGAGGGGGACGGGGCCACCCCAACCTCGGGGTGTCCAGGAGGGTCCAGGTGTGTCCAGGAGGTGCCGGTGGTTTCTCTGAGGTTCTGCTGGTGCCCAGGGGGTTCTCCTGGAGGTTCCTCTGGTGTGTGAGGGGCTCTGGAGGTCTTTGTGGGGTTCTGGATGAACTTATGGGGCTCTAGAGGTATCTATGGGGTTTTTAACGGATCTATGGGATTTGAGAGGTGTCTATGGGGTTCTAGAGGCACTTATGGGGGTCTACATGTGCCTATGGGGTTCCAGAGGTGTCTACAGAGTTCTAGAGGTGTCTACTGGATTCCAGAGTCATCTTTGTGGTTCTAGAGGTGTTTATGGGGTTTTAAAGAGATCTATGGGATTTGAGAGGTGTCTCTGGGATTCTAGAGGTGTCTGTGTCGTTTTGGATGCACTTATGGGGTTCTAAAGGTGTCTGTGGGTTTCTAGACTTGTCTGTGGGGTTCTAAATGCACTTATGGGGTTCCACATGTGTCTATGGGTTTCTAAGGCACTTATGGGGTTCTAGAAGAGTCTGTGGGATTCTGGAGATGTCTGCAGAGTTCTCAATCCACCCATGAGGTTCCAGGGCTGTCCATGAGGTCCCAAAGGAGGTTCCGCAGGTTCTCACTCCTCCTTGATGCGTCTCCTTCGACAGGGGTTCTCCGTCCCAGCTGCTTCCCCTGATCCCTCCTGTTCGTCCAGCGACACCTTGAGGCAGGAGTAGGTGTCGCTGGACATGATGGCTCTGAGTGTGACGGGGCCATCGCTCACCTGGACGGTCACACCGCTCTTGTCCACGATGACAGCACGGTCAAATGTGATGTCCAGGCGGGATGCGGATTTGGGGCTGTCGGCCATGCGGGTGTAGGTGTCCTCCAGCCTGCCCAGGTGGGCCTTACTTGGGGACAGCTCCAGGCCCAGCTCCCTGGGATATTTGATGTAGTTAATGGGGTTGGAGAAGTGGATGGCCAAGGTGAAGGACTCGGCCTCGTAGACCAGGACCCCCGCCACGCCCCACAGCCAGTATCTGCCCCGGAAGTGACAGGTGCCACTGGAACCTGGGGACAGCTCCGGCAGGGGGGAACAGAGCAGTGGCCGCAGTTGAAGTGGATCCTGGTGGGAGGAATAGGATGGGATCAATGAGAAATGCTGGTGGGAGCAGTAGGGGATGGAACAACCCCTGAGAGCTGATCCCTCCATGGGATGGAGATCCCACCCCCTGCACCCTGAAGGTCCCCCTGATGCCCTCCCAGTCTCACCTGGGGTTCCTCAGGGTGATGTTCTGGGTATGGTTGGAGATCTCGATCTCCACAGAGCGGCTCAGTATCAACCTCATTGTCTTCAGGATGATGTCCAGGATATTCCCGGCTATCCCAGCCCCCAGAAAGCGGCCCACCAATGCCCCCATCCTGGCTCAGGATCTACTTAGCTCCTGGATCTCCTCAGCTCCGGAATCTCTTCCTCAGCTCTGGGCTCTCCCTGGCACCAGGCCCTTCTTCTCTCACTCTGGCGTCTCCTCCTGCTGCTCTCAGCACAGCCGGGGCTGTTTCCTCCCCCCCAAAACAACCAGCATGACATCAAAGTGACCAAAACCAGCAGCTGATTTGTCAGTAACAAAAGCTTTTGGTTTCACTGCGGATGTCACAAACCAGGTCCCTTTCTTCCCCCCGAATTTTATGCAGTGTTAGGTACACAATTCTGTGTGAATAGACCCAAAACTTCCTGAAATTTTGGGCATCTCTGAAGTCGCCAGTCCCAGGATGTCCCTGGCTGGGGACGGACACACCTGGGACAGGTACCTGAGGTGACACCTGCAGGCCCCCCAAAACCCAAATATCCCCCCCCAATCCCTGAGCCCCCCAGATCCCAGATTATTTTTCCCAGATCCAGGGTCCATCCCCCCAAATCCCCCACCCCAGCCCCCACCTTTCACCCCAATTCCCACACTCACCCCCATCCCAAATTTCCCCACCCTCCCATCCCAGACCCCTCCAGACCCCAAATCCCCATTTCCAACTCCGTGGATCCCAAATCCCAGTTTTATTGAGCAGAGCAAAGCAAGGGGTGACAGAGGTCGGGGTGGGGACCCGAAAAGCAGAGAGGGGGACGGGGCCACCCCAACCTCGGGGTGTCCATGAGGGTCCAGGTGTGTCCAGGAGGTGCCGGTGGTTTCTCTGAGGTTCTGCTGGTGCCCAGGAGGTTCTGCTGGAGGTTCCTCTGGTGTGTGAGGGGCTCTCGAGGTGCCTGTGGGGTTCTAGAGGGTCGTACAAGGTTCTAGAGGTATCCCCAGGGTTCTAGGTGCACCTATTGGGCTTCTGGTGGTGTCTATGGGGTTCTAGATGCACTGATGGGGTTCTAGATGTCCCTATGGTATTCTGGAGGTGTCTATGGCCTGTGAGAGGTTCTTATGGGTTTTGAGAGGTACCTGTGAAGTTCTAGATGTTTCTGTAGTGTTGTAGATGTGTCTATGGGGTTTCTAGAGGTGCCTATGGGTTTTGAAAGGTGCCTGTGAGGCTCTAGATGTGTCTGCATGGTTCTGGGGATGTCTGCTGGGTGCTCAGGCCATCCATGCGATTCCAGGACTGTCCATGAGGTCTCCCTGATGGTCTCACAGCTTCTCACTTCTCCTGGGAGTATCTCTTTCGACAGGGTTTCCCTATCCTGGTTTTCTTTCCCAACCCCTTCTGTTCCTCCAGCACCACCCTGAGGCGGGAGTCGATGGCACTGAACATGGTAGCCATCACCTTGATGGGGCCATGGCTCAGCCGGACGGTCCCATGGTTCTTGCCCACCATGCTGCTGAAGTTGAATTTGGTGTCTGGGCAGGAGCTGGAGTAGGAGCCCTTGGCCATGCGGGCGTAGGTGCCCGCACGCCTGCCCAGGTGGGCCTTACCTGGGGACAGCTTTGGGCCCAGCACCATGGAAAATTTGTTGTAGTTGATGGCTTTGGAGAAATGGATGGCCAAGGTGAAGGACTCGGCTGTGTAGACCAGGATCCCTGCCACGCCCCACAATGGATAACTGCCCGGGAAGTGGCAGATGTCACTGGAGCCTGGGGACAGCTCTGGTTTAGGGGCAGCAGAGCAGCGGCCACAGCACAAGTAGATCCTGGGGGGAGGAACAGGATGGGATCAGTGGGAGATGTCAGTGGGATCAGTATGGAATGGAACAAGCCCTGGGAGCTGATCCCTCCATGGGATGGAGATCCCACCCAGAGCTGCCCCCTGAGGGACCCCCCAATGCCCCCCCAGCCTCACCTGGGGTTCCTCAGGGTGATGCTCTGGGTCTGGTTGGTGATCCGGATCTCCACAGAGCGGCTCAGTAACGAGCTCATCCTGGCTCGGGATCTTCTCAGCTCTGGAATCTTCCTCGGCTCCGGAAATCTCAGCTCTGGAATCTGCTCAGCTCTGAAATCTCTCCCTGGCTCAAGACCCTTCTCCCCACATTCCAGGGTCTCCTCCTGCTGTTCTCGGCACAGAGAAGGTGCTGTTTCAGCTTGAGATCGAGTGACCAAAACCAGCAGCTGATTCCTCTGAAAATAGAGGCTCCACTTCCTCCTTCGCCGGCCCCTCCCTTCCCATGGAACCTTGCCATCGTGACAGAATTCCGTGTGCAGAGAAACTTCCTGAAGTTTTGAACATCCCTGAAGTCATCGCTGATCCTGACTCCTGGCATCGGATGTCCCTGGCTTGAGAGTGACACACCTGGGGCAGGTCCCCGGGTGTGCTCTGGGGGGAAGGGGTCTGGGGTCCCTCTAAGGGGCACGGAATGGGGTTAACTGGGTTAACTGGAGTAACTGGTTTGACCAAACAATTTGCTGATTTAATTCTCCAATATAACTGGTTTAATTCTCTAATGTCACAGGTTTAACTGGTGTAACTGGTGTTGCTGGTTTAACTCTGCAATGGAACTGGTTTGACTGGTTTATTTCTCCAGTGGAACTGGTTTAACTGGTTTATTCCCCCAATGGATCTGGTTTAACTTGTCTAATCTCCAGTGGAACTGGTTTAACTGGTTAAACTCTCCAATGGAACTGGTTTAACTGGTTTATTTCTCCTATGGAACTTTCTAAACTGGTCTAAGCTCCAGTGGAACTGGCTTAACTGGTTATTTCTCCCGTGGAACTGGTTTAACTGGTTTATTTCTTCAGTGGAAGAAATAAACACTCACTAAACCTCACTCCACACCCAAGGGTTCCCTGTTATTTTTGGGGTGCTGACCCCCATTTTTGTCCCCTCCAGGCTGCTCTGCACTGGGCCAGCGCCATCCTGCACAGCCAGAAGGCCGTGGGGGTGAGGAAGAAGAGGGTGTGGGTGAGGAAGGCCCCGTGAACCTCCCAGAAATGAAGGGTCTGAGTAACTTCCACAGTCTGAGCTTCATTTTGGGGAGGGGGCACCTGAGGGTTTGGGATGCACATTTCCCCCATTTTTAACCTCATATTTCCCACTCTTTTGTTCTCTCATCTTTTCTGCCATTTTTCCTCACAGGTTTCCCACTCTTTTTTCCTCACAATTACTGCCTTTTTTCCTTGTATTTTCCCTCCCATTTCCCCCTCAGGTTTCCCGCCCTTTTCCCCTCACATTTCCCGCCCTTTTCTCCCCTCACATTCGCCTCCATTTTCTCCCCTCACATTTCCCGCTCTTTTCTCCCCTCACATTCGCCTCCATTTTCTCCCCTCACATTTCCTGCTCTTTCCCCCTCACGTTTCCATTTGAGGTTGTTTCTGTGAGATTTGAGGTGGTTTCAAATGGGATTTGGGGGGATCATCCTTGGAGCCCCCCCCGACCCCCCTGTGCCCCTCACCCAGGTGAGCCCAGGCCTGGCACAGGTCGGGATCATGGAGGAGCAGCAGCGGCAGCAGAGCCTGGTCTGGGGGAGCTTGGGGGGGATCTGGGGGGTTTGGGGGGATTTGAGGAGGTCCTGGAGGGGTTTGGGGTGCAGCCCTTGCTGCCCCCTCCCCAACTCCATGGATCCCAAATCCCAGTTTTATTGAGCAGAGCAAAGAAAGGGGTGACAGAGGTCGGGGTGGGGACCCAAAAACCAGAGAGGGGGACGGGGCCACCCCAACCTCGGGGTGTCCATGAGGGTCCAGGTGTGTCCAGGAGGTGCCGGTGGTTTCTCTGAGGTTCTGCTGGTGCCCAGGAGGTTCTGCTGGAGGTTCCTCTGGTGTGTTAGGGGTTCCAGAGCTGCCTGTGGAGCTCTGGATGCACTTATGGGGTTCTAGAGGTATCTATGGGGTTTTCGAGGTGTCTACTAGGTTCTAAAGGAACTTATGTGGTTCTACACGTGTTTATGGGGTTCTAGAGGTGTCTAGTGGATTTAAAGTCATCTATGGGGTTCTAGAGATGTCTATGGGGTTTTGAAGGCATCTATGGGTTTTGAGAGATGTCCATGGAGTTCTAGAGGTGTCTACAGAGTTCTAGAGGTTTCTGCTGAGTTCTAAAGGTGTCTATTGGGTTTTAGAGGTGTCTCTGGGGTTCTGGAGATGTCTGTAGGGTTCTCAGGCCATCCATTCAGTTCCAGGGCTGTCCATAAGATCCTCCTTATGATCCTGCAGGTTCTCTCTTCTGGACGCGTTCCCTTCGACGGGGGCTGTCTGTCCTGGCTTCCTCCCCTGATCCCTCCTGTTCATCCAGCACCACCCTGAGGATGGAGTGGGTGTCACTGGACATGGTGGCTCTGAGTGTGACGGGGCCATCGCTCACCTGGATGGTCCCACCGCTCTTGTCCACCACGACAGCACGGTTAAATTTGATGCCCAGGCGGGATGCAGAGTTGGGGCTGTCGGCCATGCGGGTGTAGGTGTCCTCCAGCCTGCCCAGGTGGGCCCTACCTGGGGACAGCTCCAGGCCCAGCTCTATGGAATATTTGATGTAGTTAATGGGGTTGGAGAAATGGATGGCCAAGGTGAAGGACTCGGCCTCGTAGACCAAGACCCCCGCCACGCCCCACAGCCAGTATCTGCCCCGGAAGTGACAGGTGTCACTGGAGCCGGGGGACAGCTCTGGCAGGGGGGGCACAGAGCAGCGGCCACAGTCCGAGTAGGTCCTGGTGGGAGAAACGGCGTGGGATCAGTGGGAGATGCCGGTGGGAGCAGCAGGGGATGGAACAAACCCTGGGAGCTGATCCCTCCATGGGATGAGGATCCCACCCAGAGCTGCACCCCGAGGGTCCCCCCGATGCCCTCCCAGCCTCACCTGGGGTTCCTCAGGGTGATGTTCCGGGTCTTGTTGGAGATCTCGATCTCCACAGAGCGGCTCAGTAACGACCTCATCATGTTCAGGATGAAGTTCAGGATACTCCCAGCTATCCCAGTCCCCAGAAAGTGGCTCACCAATGCCCCCATCCTGGCTCCGGATCTGCTCAGCTCCGGAATCTAGTCAGCCCTGGAATCTCTTCCTCAGCTCTGGGCTCTCCCTGCCTCCCGACCCTTCTCCCCTCACTCGGGGGTCTCCTCTTGCTGTTCTCAGCACAGCCGGGGCCGTTTCCCTCCACCAAAACAACCAGCATGAGATCGAAGTGACCAAAACCAGAAGATGATTTCTCAGAAAATGACAGCTTTCGATTTCAGCGGGAACTTTACCTGCCCAGCTCCATTCTCCACATTGAACTTTGGCACCATGACAGAATTCCAAGTGCAGAGAAACTTCCTGGAACTTTGTGCATCCTGGAAGTTACCACCGATCCCAGGATGTCCCTGGCTGGGGAGGGACACACCTGGGGCAGGTACCTGGGCGTGCTCTGGGGGCAGGTCTAAGGTCACTCTAAGGGTCATGGAATGGAGTTAACTGGGATAACTGGGTTAACTGGTTTGACTGGTTTAATTCTCCAATATAAGTAGTATAACTTGTTTAATTCTCTTATATAACTTCCTCTCTTGGTTGTGAAATACAGTTGTCTGCCAGGGAAAGCTAGAGCTTCCCTTGGAATGGAGAATGTAAATCACCTTCCCTCCAAATTATTATAATTTTGCAATTAGGGGCTTTCAGGCCAAGGTATGGGAATAGGAGTAACAGTTCTTTACTAGGAGTATTAAAAAAAAAAATACAATCATAGTAGTACAAAAGGACAAGCAAACAAGCAAACAGAAATCCTGGTAAACCCTGACAGAGTCAGGGATATGACCTGACACCCTGTTGGTCAGGGTGTTGGAAGCAATCCAAATAAATCCTCCTGGAGTAACAGATGTGGTTCTGTGGAGTAGAGATGAACCTGTAGAAAGTCCAGTGGTGACGAAAGAGGTCCGGTCTTCCACGTGGAGCCTAGTGGAAAGCCGGATCCCTGGATGCTTGGTGTTCCCGAGTCCCAGTTTCTATCTAGGTAGGAACAGTTGTCTTCCCCCTCCTTGGGTGAAGCATCTCCCAATGGGATGATGTAATGTGTCACATCATTGGTGAGCATTAATGGCCCATTAACAGAAGATATACAATGGGGTGATGTAATGTGTCATCACTGGTGAGCCTTCATGGTCTGTTATCAGCAGATATCCCTGATGATGTCATGTGTGATGTCACTGGTGAGCCCTCATGGCCCATTATCAGCAGATATCCTCGATGATGTCATGTGTGATGTCACTGGTGAGCCTTCATGGTCTGTTATCAGCAGATATCCCCGATGATGTCATGTGTGATGTCACTGGTGAGCCTTCATGGCCCATTATCAGCAGATATCCTCGATGATGTCATGTGTGATGTCACTGGTGAGCCTTCATGGCCCATTATCAGCAGATATCCTCGATGATGTCATGTGTGATGTCACTGGTGAGCCTTCATGGCCCATTATCAGCAGATATCCCTGATGATGTCATGTGTGATGTCACTGGTGAGCCTTCATGGTCTGTTATCAGCAGATGTCCCCGATGATGTCATGTGTGATGTCATTGGTGAGCCTTCATGGCCCATTATCAGCAGATATCCCCAATGATGTCATGTGTGATGTCACTGGTGAGCCCTCATGGCCCATTATCAGCAGATATCCCTGATGATGTCATGTGTGATGTCACTGGTGAGCCTTCATGGTCTGTTATCAGCACATATCCCTGATGATGTCATGTGTGATGTCACTGGTGAGCCCTCATGGCCCATTATCAGCAGATATCCCTGATGATGTCATGTGTGATGTCACTGGTGAGCCTTCATGGTCTGTTATCAGCAGATATCTCTGATGATGTCATGTGTGATGTCACTGGTGAGCCTTCATGGCCCATTATCAGCAGATATCCCCGATGATGTCATGAGTGATGTCATTGATAAGCCTTCATGGCCCATTATCAGCAGATATCCTCGATGATGTCATGAGTGATGTCATTGGTGAGCCTTCATGGCCCGTTATCAGCAGATATCCCCGATGATGTCATGTGTGATGTCATTGGTGAGCCTTCATGGTCTGTTATCAGCAGATATCCCTGATGATGTCATGTGTGATGTCACTGGTGAGCCTTCATGGTCTGTTATCAGCAGATATCTCTGATGATGTCATGTGTGATGTCATTGGTGAGCCTTCATGGCCCATTATCAGCAGATATCTCTGATGATGTCATGTGTGATGTCATTGGTGAGCCTTCATGGCCCATTATCAGCAGATCTCCCCCAGAGGATGGACGGGTGGTGACAGAGATAACAAACACTGCCCCAGCTGCTTTAACAGCTGGGCCATTATCAGAAGGGATCTGCCCCCCTCCCCCTGGAGTTACAAGAGATAAAGAAAAAAACCATCTCAACTGCTTTCAACAGATGAAATACAATACGCATTTTTTGGTTACATAACCCCAGACACATGTTCAATTGCTGTATCTGGCACTGCTGGTTTGACTCTGCAACGTAACTGATTTAACTGATTCCTACACTGGAACTGGTTTAACTCCTTTATTTCTCCAACGGTAACCATTGTAACTGGTTTATCCCATTTCACATCCCAGCGTCACTCCCACCCCGCAGTCTCCCCCAGTTACACCAGTTCTCCCACTGGCCCCAAGCCCTCAGAGACACCAAGGATCAGCCCCATTCCCACCATTCCTGCCCCTTTCCACTCATTTTTGCCCAAATTTCCCCATTCCAGCCCAGTGCTGCACCCAGGATGGAATCTGCATGGGGCCAGATCTTATTATCTCCACAGAGATCCCTCAGAGGTCCGAGGGCATCCAGCAGCCCCAGAAATGGCTTTAAAATACTGGCAGAGATGGCATTGATGGGAGTGCTTTGTAAATCAAAATGTTTTAATAAAGACAAAAATAAACTGCACCAAGCAAAAGAGAAAATCTGAGCCAGGAGCAAAGAGGATCCTTGCACCCGCTAAGGCACCCCAAAAATGCTCAAGTGCCTCCATGCGGTGAAAAACTGGGAATTTGGGGGTCTGGGAGGGTTGGGAAGGAGGGGGAGAGTTGGGATTGGGGGAGGGATTTGGGGGGATTTTTGGTATAAGGGGGAGATCCCTGGATCCAGCAAAGAATCCGGGATCAGGACGGGGCAGAATTTGTGATCTGGGGTGTAAAGTGGGGGGTGGGATCTTGGAGGAGATTTGGGATTGAGGGAGGATTTCAGATGAGATTTGTGGGGAGAGCAGAATCCCTGCAATCCACAATTTTTTATGAAATCGTATGGGAATAGACCCAAAATCATCCTGGAATTTTGTGCATCCCTGAAGTCACCGATCCTGGGATGTCCCTGGCTGGGGAGGGACACACCTGGCACAGGTACCTGAGGTGACACCTGCAGGCCCCCAAATCCCAAATATCTCCCCCAATCCCTGAACCACCCCAGATCCCAGATTATTTTTCCCAGATCCAGGGTCCATCCCCCCAAATCCCCACCCCAGCCCCCACCTCTCACCCCGATTCCCACACTCACCCCCATCCCAAATTCCCCACCCCCACCCTCCCATCCCAGACCCCTCCAGACCCCAAATCCCCATTTCCAACTCCGTGGATCCCAAATCCCAGTTTTATTGAGCAGAGCAAAGAAGGGGGTGACAGAGGTCGGGGTGGGGACCCGAAAACCAGAGAGGGGGACGGGGCCACCCCAACCTCGGGGTGTCCAGGAGGGTCCAGGTGTGTCCAGGAGGTCCCGGTGGTTTCTCTGAGGTTCTGCTGGTGCCCAGGGGGTTCTGCTGGAGGTTCCTCTGCTGTGTGAGGGGCTCTCCAGGTGTCTGTGGGGTTCTGGATGCACTTATGGGGTTCTGGAGGTGTCTGTGGGGTTCTAAAGGCACTTATGGGGTTCTAGAGTTGTCTATTATGTTCTAGAGGTGTCTATGATGTTCTAGAGGTGCCTACTGGGCTCTAAAGCATCTATGGGGTTCTGGGGCTGTCTGCAGGATTCTCAAGCCATCCATGCAGTTCTAGGGATGACCACGAGGTCACCCTGAAGGTCCCACAGGTTCTCACTTCTCCTGGTAGTGTCGGTTTCGACAGGGGTTCTCTGTCCTGGCTTCCTCCCCCCATTCCCTCTGTTCCTCCAGCACCACCTTGAGACAGGAGTCGGTGGCACTGGACATGGTGGCCGTCACCTTGATGGGGCCATGGCTGAGCTGGACGATCCCATGGTCCTTTCCCACCACAATGCCACGGTCGAATTTGATGTCCAGGCTGGAGCTGGAGTAGGTACCATGGGCCATGCGGGTGTAGGTGTCTGCCAGCCTGCCCCGGTGGGCCTTACCTGGGGACAGCTCCAGCCCCAGCTCCATGCGGAATTTGTTGTAGTCAATGGGGTTGGAGAAGTGGATGGCCAAGGTGAAGGACTCGGCCTCGTAGACCAGGACCCCGGCCACGCCCCAGAACGGGAAACTGCCTGGGAAGTGGCAGGTGTCACTGGAGCCTGGGGACAGCTCTGAGGGGGAAACAGAGCAGCTGCCGCAGTCCAAGTAGGTCCTGGGGGGAGAAATGGGGTGGGATCAGTGGGAGATGGAACAACCACTGAGAGCTGATCCACCCATGGGATGGAGATCCCACCCAGAGCTGCACCCCAAGGGTCCCCTCGCTGCCCCCCAGCCTCACCTGGGGTTCTCCAGAGCGGTGTTCCGGGTCCTGTTGGTGATCCGGATCTCCACAGAGCGGCTCAGTAATGACCCCATCCTGGCTCAGGATCTCCTCAGCTCTGGGATTTCCTGAACTCTGGAATCTCTTCCTCAGCTCCGAAGTCTCCTCCTCAGCTCTGGACTCTCCCTGCCTCCAGACCCTTCTCCCCTCACTCCGGGGGCTTCTCCTCAGCACAGCCGGGGCTGTTTCCCCCCCTCAAAAACGACCAAATTTTGATCAGTGACAACCAGCAGCTGATTTCCCAGAAAACGAGAGCTTTCGGTTTCACTGGGAGCATTGCCTACCCAGCCCTTTCCTTCCTATCGAGCTTTGGCACCGTGACAGAATTCCGTGCAAATAGGCCCAAAACCTCCTGGAGTTTTGTGCATCCCTGAAGTCGCTGCCGATCCCACGATGTCCCTGGCTGGGGAGGGACACACCTGGCACAGGTACTCGGGGGTGCTCTGGGGGGAAGGGGTCTGGGGTCCGTCTAAGGGGCACGGAATGGGGTTAACTGGGTTAACTGGTGTAACTGATTTGACTGGTTTAATTCTCCAATATAACTGGTTTAACTTGTTTATTCCCTAATGTAACACATTCAACTGGTGTAACTGGTGCTGCTGGTTTAACTCTGCAATGTAACTGATTTAACTGGGTTTTTTTTCTCCAGTGGAACTGGTTTAACTGGTTTATTTCTCCAGTGGAACTGATTTGACTCGTTTATTTCTCCAGTAGAACCGGTTTAACTGGGTAGAATCTCCAGTAGAACTGGTTTAACTGGTTTATTTCTCTAGTGGAACTGGTATAACTGGTCTATTTCTCCAGTTGTAACTGGTTTATCCCATTTCACCTCCCAGGGTCACTCCCACCCTCTCTCCCAGTTACACCAGTTCTCCCACCGGCCCCAAGCCCTCAGAGACACCAAGGATCAGCCCCGTTCCCACCATTCCTGCCCTTTTCCACTCATTTTTGCCCAAATTTCCCCATTCCAGCCCAGTGCTGCACCCAGGATGGAATCTGCATGGGGCCAGATCTTATTATCTCCACAGAGATCCCTCGGAGATCTGAGGGTGTCTGGCAGTCCCAGAAAAGGCTTAAAAATATCAGCTGAGACAGCATCGATGGGAGTTCTTTGAAAAGCAAAAGGTTTTAATAAAGACAAAAATAAACAACACCGAGCAAAAGAGAAAAACTGTGCCAGGTGCGAGGAGAATCACTCTGAGGGTCAGCAAATGCCTGATTGGGGGGGGGGTTCCCTTTGTGTTTTGAGTGTCTTTGGGGGAATTTTGGGGGGCTCTGGGGATGTTTTGGGGTCTGTGGGGGTATTTTGGGGGTCCCAGGGTCAGTTTGGGGTACCTGGGGATGGTTTGGGGAATCCCAGGGATGGTTTAGGGGTCCCAGTAGAAATCTGGGATTCCTAGTGTTGTTTTTTGGGGTTCCAGGATCAGTTTTTTGATTCCCAGGATAGGTTTGGGGTTCCAGGTTGGGTTTGGGGGTTCCCAGGGGTGGCTTCTCCGTGGATTTTGGGATTCCCAGAAAAACTGGGGAGGGTTCCCAGCAGAATTTTGGGGTTCTCAGAGGATTTTGGGTTTCCAGAAAAATCTGTGAGGGTCCTCACAGGATTTTGGAGGTCCCTGGGGTGGTTTTTGGGGTCACTCTCCTGGAATAGGGGTGCAAGGCGCCTCCAGCTGCCCCAGCCAGGGATGCCCTGGGGGGGGGGTTGCAGGAGGGGCAGCTGCCACCCATGCCCCCAGGGTATGGTGGGGAGGGGGCAGCAGGGGCTGCACCCCAAACCCCTCCAGGACCTCCTCAAATCCCCCCAAAAACCCCCAGATCCCCCCAAGCTCCCCCAGACCAGGCTCTGCTGCCGCTGCTGCTCCTCCATGATCCCGACCTGCGCCAGGCCTGGGCTCACCTGGGTGAGGGGCACAGGGGGGTCAGGGGGGGCTCCAAGGATGATCCCCCCAAATCCCATTTGAAACCACCTCAAATCCCACAGAAATAACCTCAAATGGAAACGTGAGGGGGAAAGAGCAGGAAATGTGAGGGCAGAAAAAGGGCGGGAAACGTGAGGGGAGAAAAGGGCGGGAAACGTGAGGGGACAAAAAGGGCGGGAAACGTGAGGGGAGAAAAGGGAGGAAAATTGAAGGAAAAAAGGCAGTAAATTTGAGGAAAAAAGAGTGGGAAACCTGTGAGTAAAAATGGCAGAAAACATGAGAGAACACAGGCGTGGAAAATGTGGGGGTAAAAATGGGGGAAATGTGCATCCCAATCCCTCAGGTCCCCAAAATGAAGCTCAGACTGTGGAAGTTACTCAGACCCTTCATTTCTGAGGGGGCTCACGGGGCCTTCCTCACCCACACCCTCTTCTTCCTCACCACCACGGCCCTCTGGCTGTGCAGGATGGCGCTGGCCCAGTGCAGAGCAGCCTGGAGGGGACAAAAATGGGGGTCGGCACCCCAAAAATAACAGGGAACCCCTGGGTGTGGAGTGAGGTTTAGTGAGTGTTTATTTCTTCCACTAAAGAAATAAACCAGTTAAACCAGTTCCACGGGAGAAATAACCAGTTAAGCCAGTTCCACTGGAGCTTAGACCAGTTTAGAAAGTTCCATAGGAGAAATAAACCAGTTAAACCAGTTCCATTGGAGAGTTTAACCAGTTAAACCAGTTCTACTGGAGATTAGACAATTTAAACCAGATCCATTGGGGAAATAAACCAGTTAAACCAGTTCCACTGGAGAAATAAACCAGTCAAACCAGTTCCATTGCAGAGTTAAACCAGCAACACCAGTTACACCAGTTAAACCTGTGACATTAGAGAATTAAACCAGTTATATTGGAGAATTAAATCAGCAAATTGTTTGGTCAAACCAGTTACTCCAGTTAACCCAGTTAACCCCATTCCATGCCCCTTAGAGGGACCCCAGACCCCTTCCCCCCAGAGCACACCCGGGGACCTGCCCCAGGTGTGTCACTCCCAGCCAGGGACATCCGATGCCAGGAGCCAGGATCAGCGATGACTTCAGGGATGTTCAAAACTTCAGGAAGTTTCTCTGCACACGGAATTCTGTCACGATGGCAAGGTTCCATGGGATGGGAGGGGCCGGCGAAGGAGGAAGTGGAGCCTCTATTTTCAGAGGAATCAGCTGCTGGTTTTGGTCACTCGATCTCAAGCTGAAACAGCACCTTCTCTGTGCCGAGAACAGCAGGAGGAGACCCTGGAATGTGGGGAGAAGGGTCTTGAGCCAGGGAGAGATTTCAGAGCTGAGCAGATTCCAGAGCTGAGATTTCCGGAGCTGAGGAAGATTCCAGAGCTGAGAAGATCCCGAGCCAGGATGAGCTCGTTACTGAGCCGCTCTGTGGAGATCCGGATCACCAACAAGACCCAGAGCATCACCCTGAGGAACCCCAGGTGAGGCTGGGGGGGCATTGGGGGGTCCCTCAGGGGGCAGCTCCGGGTGGGATCTCCATCCCATGGAGGGATCAGCTCCCAGGGCTTGTTCCATTCCATACTGATCCCACTGACATCTCCCACTGATCCCATCCTGTTCCTCCCCCCAGGATCTACTTGTGCTGTGGCCGCTGCTCTGCTGCCCCTAAACCAGAGCTGTCCCCAGGCTCCAGTCACATCTGCCACTTCCCGGGCAGTTATCCATTGTGGGGCGTGGCAGGGATCCTGGTCTACACAGCCGAGTCCTTCACCTTGGCCATCCATTTCTCCAAAGCCATCAACTACAACAAATTTTCCATGGTGCTGGGCCCAAAGCTGTCCCCAGGTAAGGCCCACCTGGGCAGGCGTGCGGGCACCCACGCCCGCATGGCCAAGGGCTCCTACTCCAGCTCCTGCCCAGACACCAAATTCAACTTCAGCAGCATGGTGGGCAAGAACCATGGGACCGTCCGGCTGAGCCATGGCCCCATCAAGGTGACGGCCACCATGTTCAGTGCCATCGACTCCCGCCTCAGGGTGGTGCTGGAGGAACAGAAGGGGTTGGGAAAGAAAACCAGGATAGGGAAACCCTGTCGAAAGAGATACTCCCAGGAGAAGTGAGAAGCTGTGAGACCATCAGGGAGACCTCATGGACAGTCCTGGAATCGCATGGATGGCCTGAGCACCCAGCAGACATCCCCAGAACCATGCAGACACATCTAGAGCCTCACAGGCACCTTTCAAAACCCATAGGCACCTCTAGAAACCCCATAGACACATCTACAACACTACAGAAACATCTAGAACCTCACAGGTACCTCTCAAAACCCATAAGAACCTCTCACAGGCCATAGACACCTCCAGAATACCATAGGGACATCTAGAACCCCATCGGTGCATCTAGAACCCCATAGACACCACCAGAAGCCCAATAGGTGCACCTAGAACCCTGGGGATACCTCTAGAACCTTGTACGACCCTCTACAACCCCGCATCACCTCGAGAGCCCCTCACACACCAGAGGAACCTCCAGCAGAACCTCCTGGGCACCAGCAGAACCTCAGAGAAACCACCGGCACCTCCTGGACACGCCCGGACCCTCCTGGACACCCTGAGGTTGGGGTGGCCTCGTCCCCCTCTCTGGTTTTCGGGTCCCCACCCCGACCTCTGTCACCCCTTGCTTTGCTCTGCTCAATAAAAGTGGGATTTGGGATCCACGGAGTTGGAAATGGGGATTTGGGGTCTGGAGGGGTCTGGGATGGGAGGGTGGGGGTGGGGAAATTTGGGATGGGGTGAGTGTAGGAATTGGGGTGAGAGGTGGGGGCTGGGGTGGGGATTTTGGGGGAATGGACCCTGGATCTGGGAAAAATAATCTGGGGATTGGGGGTGTTCAGGGATTGAGGGGGATATTTGGGATTGGGGGGTCTGCAGGTGTCACCTCAGGTACCTGTCCCAGGTGTGTCCCTCCTCAGCCAGGGAAATCCCGGGACTGGTGACTTCAGGGATGCCCAAAATTTCAGGAGGTTTTGGGTCTATTCACACGGAATTGTGTAACAAACACTGCACAAAATTTGATGTGAAGAAAGGGGCAGGGCTTGAGACATCCCCAGTGAAACTGAAAGCTTTTGTTTGCTGAGAAATCAGTCCCTGGTTCTGGTCACTCAATCTCAAGTTGCCTGTGTTGAGGGGGAGGAAACAGCCCCGGCTGTGCTGAGAGCACCGGGAGGACACATTGGAGTGGGGAGAGAAGGGTCTGGAGCCAGGGAGAGCCCAGAGCTGAGGAGATTCCGGAGCTGAGCAGATCCCAAGCCAAGATGGGGTCGTTACTGGTTCGCCCCGTTGTGATCCCAGACTTCAGCATTACCCCGAGGGTAGAAAGGAAACCGTCAGTGCCTTTTCTGATCCGCTCTGTGGAGATCGACATCTCCAACAAGACCCAGAACATCACCCTGAGGAACCCCAGGTGAGGCCAAGGGGGCATCGGGGGGACCCTCGGGGTGCAGCTCTGGGTGGGATCTCCATCCCATGGAGGGATCAGCTCCCAGGGGTTGTTCCTTCCCCTGCTGTTCCCACCGGCATCTCCCACTGATCCCACCTCGTTTCTTCCCCCAGGATCTATTTGGACTGTGGCTGCCGCTCTGTTCCCCCCCGGCCAGAGCTGTCCCCCGGTGCTGCTGACATCATCCGCTTCCTGGAAAGCGACCCATACTGGGGCGTGGCAGGGGTCCTGGTCTACGAGGCCGAGTTCTTCACCTTGGCCATCCACTTCTCCAACCCCATCGACTGCAAAAAATATTCCACGGATCTGAGCCTGGAGCTGTCCCCAGGTAAGGCCCACCTGGGCAGCCTGGAGGACACCTACACCCGCATGGCCAAGGGCACCGGCTCCAGCTCCCACCTGGGCATCAAATTTGACCGCGCTGTTGTGGTGGCCACAAACCACCGGATCGCCCTGCTGAGCCATGGCCCCATCAAGGTGACGGCCACCATGTGCAGTGCTGAGAAATCGTGTGTCAAGGTAGTGCTGGAGGAAGAGGAGGGATTGCAGGAAGAAGCTGAGATAGGGAACCTCTGTAGAGGGAGACCGAACTAGGAGAAGTGAGAACCCTCAGGACCTTCTTTGAAACCTCGTGGACAGCCCTGGAACCACAAGGATGGCCTGAGAACCCTTCAGACATCCCCAGAACCACACAGACGCCTCTAGAACCCCATAAGTGCATCCAGAACACCACAGGCATCTCGAGAGCCCCTCACACCTCCAGCAGAACCTCTGGGCACCAGCAGAACCTCAGAGAAACCACCGGCACCTCCTGGACACGCCCGGACCCTCCTGGACACCCTGAGGTTGGGGTGGCCCCGTCCCCCTCTCTGGTTTTTGGGTCTCCACCCCGACCTCTGTCACCCCTTTCTTTGCTCTGCTCAATAAAACTGGGATTTGTGATCCACGGAGTTGGAAATGGGGATTTGGGGTCTGGAGGGGTCTGGGATGGGAGGGTGGGGGTGGGGAAATTTGGGATGGGGGTGAGTGTGGGAATTGGGGTGAGAGGTGGGGGCTGGGGTGGGGATTTGGGGGGATGGACCCTGGATCTGGGAAAAATAATCTGGTGGGTGGGGGAGTTCAGGGATTGGGGGGGGATATGTGGGACTGGGGGGGGTCTGCAGGTGTCACATCAGGTACCTGTCCCAGGTGAGTCCCTCCCCAGCCAGGGACATACCAGGACTGGCAACTGCAGAGATGCACAAAATTCCTGGAAGTCTTAGGGCTATTCACATGGAATTCTGTAACAGTGCACAAAATTCAGTGGGAAGGAAAGGGCGGGGTTTGTGAAATTCCCAGCAATATTGAAAGCTCTCGTTTCTGGGAAATCAGCTGCTGGGTTTGGTCACTTCGATCTCAAGCTGGGTGTTTGTGGGGCAGAAAAGGCCCTGGTTGTGCTGAGAACAGCAGAAGGAAACGCCGGAGTGAGGGGAGAAGGGTCTGGAGCAGGGAGAGCCCGGAGTGAGGAGATACCAGGGCAGGAGAGATCCTGAGCCAAGATGGCATTGATACTGGCGGGCCCTGCGGCAGCCTTTGTTGGCAAAAAAGCCAGTGACTTCACCCAGACCTGTTTGAAGGGGTTAGTGAGGCGCACTGTGGAGTTGCGGATCTCCAACAAGACCCAGAACGTCACCCTGAGGAACCCAAGGTGAGGCCAAGGGAGCATCAGGGGTGACCCTTGGGGGCAGCTCCCGGTGCAATCTCCACCCCATGGAGGGATCAGCTCCCAGGGGTTGTTCCATCCCCTGCCGGTCCCACCAGCATCTCCTGCTTATTCCACCCTGTTTCTTCCCCCAGGACTCACTTCAGCTGTGGGAAATGCTCTGATGCCCCCAAGCCAGAGCTGTCCCCAGGTTCCAGTGACACCTGTCGCTTCCCGGGCACCTACCCGTCATGGAACGTGGCAGGGGTCCTGGTCTATGAGGCCGAGTCCTTCACCTTGGCCATCCACTTCTCCAACCCAACTGATGAAAAATTCTCCATGGAGCTGGGGCTGGAGCTGTCCCCAGGTAAGGCCCACCGGGGCAGGCTGGCAGACACCTACACCCGCATGGCCCATGGAACCTACTCCAGCTTGCGTCAGGACATCCAATTCGACCGCGTCATCCTGGACAAGTACTACGGGACTGCCCTGCTGAGGCATGGCCCCATCAAGGTGATGGCCACCATGTCCAACGCCACCAACTCCATCCTTAAGGTGGTGCTGGAGGAAGAGGGGGGATGGGGATGCTCTTCCTCCGCAGGGAGGAAGGCGGGACACAGAATCTGTGTCTAGGGAGACCCCACTGGGAGAAGTAGAACCTGCGGGACCTTCACGGGGACCTCATAGACAGACCTGGAACCGCATGGATGGCTTGAGAACCCTGCACACATCCCCAGAACCCCATAGATGCCTTTAGAACCTCACAGGTGCCTCTTCAATCCCATAGACACCTCTACAAACCTGCAGACACCTCTAGAACCCCACAGACACCTCTAGAACCCCATAGAGGCCTTTAGAAGCCAGTAGACACCTCTAGAACTGCAAGGACTTCTAAAGCCTCTTAGACTAATCTAGAACGCCATATGCGCATCTAGAACCTTGTAGACACCTCCAGAACCCCATAAGTGCATCCAGAACCCACAGGCACCTCGAGAGCCCCTCACACACCAGAGGAACCTCCAGCAGAACCTCTGGACACCAGCAGAACCTCAGAGAAACCACCGGCACCTCCTGGACACACCTGGACCCTCCTGGACACCCCGAGGTTGGGGTGGCCCCATCCCCCTCCCTGTTTTTGGGTCCCCACCCCGACCTCTGTCACCCCTTTCTTTGCTCTGCTCAATAAAAGTGGGATTTGGGATCCACGGAGTTGGAAATGGGGATTTGGGGTCTGGAGGGGTCTGGGATGGGAGGGTGGGGGTGAGTGTGGGAATTGGGGTGAGAGGTGGGGGCTGGGGTGGGGATTTGGGGGATGGACCCTGGATCTGGGAAAAATAATCTGGGGGGTGGGGGGTCTCAGGGATTGGGGGGGTATATGTGGGACTGGGGGGGTCTGCAGGTGTCACATCAGGTACCTGTCCCAGGTGAGTCCCTCCCCAGCCAGGGACATCCCGGGACTGGTGACTTCAGGGATGCAGAAAATTCCTGGAAGTCTTAGGGCTATTCACATGGAATTCTGTAACAGTGCACAAAATTCAGTGGGAAGGAAAGGGCGGGGTTTGTGAAATTCCCAACAATACTGTAAGCCCTCGTTTCTGGGAAATCAGCTGCTGGGTTTGGTCACTTCGATCTCAAGCTGGGTGTTTGTGGGGCAGAAAAGGCTCCGGCTGTGCTGAAAACAGCAGGAAGAGACCCCAGGGTGAGGGGAGAAGGGTCTGGAGGCAGGGAGAGCCCGGAGCTGAGGAAGAGATCCCGGAGCTGAGATCCTGAGCCAGGATGGTGATGTTAGTGAGGCGCTCTGTGGAGATCGAGATCTCCAACAAGACCCGGGACATCACCCTGAGGAACCCCAGGTGAGGCTGGGGGGGCATCGGGGGGACCCTTGGGGTGCAGCTCTGGGTGGGATCTCCATCCCATGGAGGGATCAGCTCCCAGGGGTTGTTCCATCCCCTACTGATCCCACCGGCATCTCCCACTGATCCCACCTCGTTTCTTTCCCCAGGACTCACTTGGGCTGTGGCCGCTGCTCTGTTTCCCCCCTGCCAGAGCTGTCCCCTTGCTCCAGTGACACCTGTCGCTTCCTGGGCAGCTCCCTGGTCAAAGGTGTGGCAGGGGTCCTGGTCTACGAGGCCGAGTCTTTCACCTTGGCCATCTACTTCTCCAACCCCTTCAATTACATCAAATATTCCATGGAGCTGGGGTTGGAGTTGTCCCCACGTAAGACCCACCTGAACAGCTTGGAGGACACCTACACCCGTGTGGCCAACAGCCACAACTCCAGCTCCCGCCGGGACATCAGATTGGACCGTGCTGTCATTGTGGACAGGAGGCCCGGGACTGTCCAGGTGAGCCATGGCCCCATCACAGTCAGAGCCACCATGTCCAGCGACACCCACTGCCACCTCAAGGTGGTGATGGCGGAAGAGGGCAGATGGGGGAAGAAAGCTGGGATAGAGAGCACCCCTGCAGTGAGACCCGACCAGGAGAAGTGAGAACCTGCAGGACCTTCTTTGCGAACTCATGGACAGCCCTGGAACCGTATGGATGGCTTGAGAATCCTGCAGACATCCCCAGAACCCCACAGACACTTCTAGAATCCCAGAGACACCTCTAGAACACCATAGATGCCTTTGGAATGCAGTAGACACCTCTAGAACTCTGTAGACACCTCTGGAACCCCATAGACACAAGTAGAACCCCATAAGTGCCTTTAGAACCCCATAGACACCTCTCAAATCCCATAAATCCCTTTAAAAACCCAAAGACACCTCTAGAACCCCATAAGTGCATCCAGAACCCCACAGGCACCTCGAGAGCCCCTCACACACCAGAGGAAGCTCCAGCAGAACCTCCTGGGCACCAGCAGAACCTCAGAGAAACCACCGGCACCTCCTGGACACCCCCAGACCCTCCTGGACACCCCGAGGTTGGGGTGGCCCCGTCCCCCTCTCTGGTTTTTGGGTCCCCACCCCGACCTCTGTCACCCCTTTCTTTGCTCTGCTCAATAAAACTGGGATTTGGGATCCACGGAGTTGGAAATGGGGATTTGGGGTCTGGAGGGGTCTGGGATGGGAGGGTGGGGGTGGGGAAATTTGGGATGGGGGTGAGTGTGGGAATTGGGGTGAGAGGTGGGGGCTGGGGTGGGGATTTGGGGGGATGGATCCTGGTCATGGGAAAAATAATCTGGGGGGTGGGGGGTTCAGGGATTGGGGGGGATATTTGCGATTTGGGGGAAATATTTGGGATTGGGGGGGGATATTTGGGATTGGGGGATTCAGGGATTGGGGGGGATATTTGGGACTGGGGGGGTCTGCAGGTGTCACCTCAGGTACCTGCCCTGGGTGTGTCCCTCTCGAGCCGGAGACATCCCGGGATCAGCCATTTTAGGGATGCACAAAATTCCTGGCAGATTTTGGGTCTATTCCCATAAGATTCCATCAAAATTCACAGAGTCCAGGGATCTCGCTCCCCCCACAAATCTCATCCCAAATTTCCCCCCTCAATTCCAAAACTCCCCCCTGGATCCCATCCCTCGCTTTCCACCCCAGATCCCAAATTCTGCGCCCTTCCCGATCCCAGATTCTTTACTGGATCCAGGGATCCCCTCCACCCTCATCCCAAAAATTCCCCTAAATCCCTCCCCCCCCAACCCAAATTTCCCCAACCCCCCCAAACCCCAAAATTCCCAGTTTCTCACCGCATTATTCAAGCGCAAAAAATTCAGTTTTATTCAGCAAATCAAAAAAAGAAAAAGGGAGGGGGGCCCAAGGTTGGGGTCACTGGGGGTGATTTGGGGGTCCTGGGGGGGTCTCCCCAAATTTTGGGGACTCCCCCCCATGGGAGTCTCCCCCTCCATCACTCTGAGGGTCAGCAAATGCCTGATTTGGGGGGGGTTCCTTTGTGTTTTGAGTGTCTTTGGGGGAATTTTGGGGGGCTCTGGGGATGTTTGGGGTCTGTGGGGGTATGTTGGGGGTCCCAGGGTCAGTTTGGGGTACCTGGGGATGGTTTGGGGCATCCCAGGGATGGTTAGGGGTCCCAGCAGCACTTTGGTGTTCCGAGTGTTATTTTTTGGGGTTCCAGGATCAGTTTTTGGATTCCCAGGATGGGTTTGGGGTTCCAGGCTTGGGTTTGGGGGTTCCCAGGGGTGGCTTCTCCGTGGATTTTGGGATTCCCAGAAAAACTGGGGAGGGTTCCCAGCAGAATTTTGGGGTTCTCAGAGGATTTTGGGTTTCCAGAAAAATCTGTGAGGGTCCTCACAGGATTTTGGAGGTCCCTGGGGTGGTTTTTTGGGGTCACTCTCCTGGAATAGGGGTGCAAGGCACCTCCAGCTGCCCCAGCCAGGGATGCCCTGGTGGGAGGGGGGGGTTGCAGGAGGGGGAGCTGCTCCCCCCTGCCCCCAGGGTATGGTGGGGAGGGGGCAGCAGGGGCTGCACCCCAAACCCCTCCAGGACCCCCTCAAATCCCCCAAACCCCCAGATCCCCCCCAAGCTCCCCCAGACCAGGCTCTGCTGCCGCTGCTGCTCCTCCATGATCCCGACCTGTGCCAGGCCTGGGCTCACCTGGGTGAGGGGCACAGGGGGGTCAGGGGGGGCTCCAAGGATGATCCCCCCCAAATCCCATTTGAAACCACCTCAAATCCCACAGAAACAACCTCAAATGGAAACGTGAGGGGGAAAGAGCAGGAAATGTGAGGGGAGAAAAAGGGCGGGAAACGTGAGGGGAGAAAAGGGAGGAAAATTGAAGGAAAAAAGGCAGTAAATGTGAGGAAAAAAGAGCGGGAAACCTATGAGGAAAAATGGCAGAAAAGATAAGAGAACAAACGCGTGGAAAATGCGGGGGTAAGAATGGGGGAAATGTGCATCCCAATCCCTCAGGTGCCCCCTCCCCAAAATGAAGCTCAGACTGTGGAAGTTACTCAGACCCTTCATTTCTGGGGGGGCTCACGGGGCCTTCCTCACCCACACCCTCTTCTTCCTCACCACCACGGCCTTCTGGCTGTGCAGGATGGCGCTGGCCCAGTGCAGAGCAGCCTGGAGGGGACAAAAATGGGGGTCAGCACCCCAAAAATAACAGGGAACCCCTGGGTGTGGAGTGGGCCTGCACCCTAAATTATCCCTCTGAGCAACCCCAGGTAAGTTTTGAGGATCCCTCAAAAACCAGCCCCAGTTTTGGGGATCCCTCTCCTGGTTCCATGAGGGTTACAAGGACCTTCCTCTCTCCCTGCTTTTGGTATTTCTATTTTTAAGCAACCTCAAGAGATTTCAAGGGTCCCTCCATTTTTGGGGGGTTCTTCCAGGGTGTTCAGGACTCCTGTCAGGGTGTGAGACCCTCACAAATCTCTGGATCCCTTGACACATTTCAGGACCCCTTCCCCCAGATTTTAGGCTCTCTTCAGGTTTTTGTGTTTCTCCCTAGTTTTAGGGTCACCCCCCAGATTTTTGGGGACCCCCCGTGTAATTGTACCCCCCACCTCTGGGGAATCCTCCAGTGTAACTGGTGTAACTGGTTCATTTCTTTACCAGAACTGGTTTAAATGGTTTATCCCTCCAACAGAGCCGGAGTAACTGGTGTAAGTGGTTTATGCAGTAGCATTCCACCCAGTGATTCTGAGGTTCCCCCCATGTCCCATTTGTCCCTTCCCTGCTCCCCCCTTATCTCCAGATCCAGGGTTCCCCCCTCAATCCCAGATCTCTCCCTCCCAAATCCCTGATAACCTTGGACCTTCCCATTCCCAAATTTCCCCAATCCCAAATCCCAAGACCCTTCCAGATCCCAGATCCCGGGTTCTTCACTCCACAGATCAAGTTCTAAACTTCTCCTTTTATTAAGGGAAGTGAAGAGCGGGCAAGAGAGGTCTGGGGGCAGGGGGGGCACTCCAAAAGAGGGGCTGGGACATCCCAACCCTGGGATGTCCCTGAGGGTCCAGGGGTGTACAGACAGTCCCAGAGGTTCTTCTGGTGCTCAAGAGGTTCTGCTGAAGGTTCTTCTGGAGAGTCTGCAGCGTTCCAGAGGTGCAAACAAGTTTCTAGAATTGTCTGTGGGGTTCTAGATGTGTCTGAGGGTTTCTGGGGTGTCTGCATTGTTCTCAGGCCATCCTTGAGGTACCAGCACTGTCCACAAGGTCCCACTGAAGGTCCTGCAGGTTCTCACTTCTCCTGGAAGTGTCTTGCTCTGCACGGGGTCTCCATCTTGTCTTCATTGACTAAGTTCTTCTTTTGCTTGGTAACACCTTGTTCCACCTTCACCTTGATCACAGCATTTCGGGATCTGGACATGGTGGCCGTCACCTTGACGGGGCCGGCGCTCAGCTGGACTTGCTCTTCCGATTCCTTGAGGATGATGGAGGGGAACATGGGGTTTTGGTTGGAGACTTTGGAGATCCCAACCAGGCGGGCGTAGGCTGTCTTCAGG
Organism: Acrocephalus arundinaceus; assembly: GCA_021534815.1. NCBI lineage: Eukaryota > Metazoa > Chordata > Aves > Passeriformes > Sylviidae > Acrocephalus > Acrocephalus arundinaceus. The sequence goes on from JAJEOU010001603.1 coordinate 66,998, forward strand.
TCCACCCTGTGAACCTTGTCCAGCGACAGCTCCAGGCCCATCTCCGGAGAAAACAAGTTGTAGTCCATGGGGTTGGAGAAGTAAATGGCCAAAGTGAAGGACTTGGCCTCGAAGGCCAGGACCCCGTTACAGCCCCAGAACTGGGTCTTGTTTGTGAACTTGCAGGTGTCAGAGGAGCCGGGGGGCACCTTAGGCTGGGGGGAGCTGAGGCTGTAGCCACTGTAGAAATAGGTCCTGGAGAGAGGAATTTGAGGGGTGGGGTCAGAGAGGGGCAGTGGGAAATTATCCCACCACCACTGGGAGGTGCAGGGGCCTGATCCCAGCCTGGAGATGATCCCAGCCAGGGATGGAGATCCCACCTAGAGTTGCCCACCGAGGGTCCCCCCGATGCTCCCCCAGCCTCACCTGGGGTTCTTCAGGGTGATGTTCCGGGTGTTGTTGGAGATCCGGATCTCCACAGTGCGGCTGGCGTTTGACCCCATCCTGGCTCGGGATCTCCTCAGCTCTGAAATCTCAGCTCTGGAATCTTCCTCAGCTCTGAAATCTCCTCAGCTCCTGGATCTCCTCAGCTCTGGGCTCTCCCTGCCTCCAGACCCTTCTCCCCCTATACTCAGACCCTTAATTTCTAGGGGGCTTATGGGGCCTTCCTCACCCACACCCTCTTCTTCCTCACCACCGCAGCCTTCTGGCTGTGCAGGATGGCGCTGGCCCAGTGCAGAGCAGCCTGGAGGGGACAAAAATGGGGGTCAGCACCCCAAAAATAACAGGGAACCCTTGGGTGTGGAGTGAGGTTTAGTGAGTGTTTATTTCTTCCACTAAAGAAATAAACCAGTTAAACAAGTTCTATTGGGGAAATAAACCGGTTAAGCCAATTTCACTGGAGAAATAAACCAGTTAAATCAGTTCCATTGCAGAGTCAAACCAGCAACACCAGTTACACCAGTTAAACGTGTTACGTTAGAGAATTAAACCAGTTAAACCAGTTATATTGGAGAATTAAACCAGTCAAATCAGTTACACCAGTTAAACCAGTCCCATTGGAGAAATAAACTGTTCAAACCATTACACCAGTTAACCCAGTTAACCCCATTCCGTGCCCCTTAGAGGGACCCCAGACCCGCCCCCAGAGCACCCCTGGGTACCTGCCCCAGGTGTGTCCCTCCCCAGCCAGGAACATCCCAGGATTTGCTTCAGTCATGCATAAAATTCCAAGAGGTTTCTCTGCACACGGAATTATGTCACGGTGCCAAAGTTTGATGCAAAGGATGGGGCTGGGTGGTTAAAATCCCCAGAGAACGCAAAAGCTCTCGTTTCTGGAAAATCAGCTGCTGGGTTTGGTCACTTCAATCACAAGTTGGTTGTTTGTGAGGTGGAAACAGCCCCGGCTGTGCTGAGAGCACCAGGAGAAGACCCCAAGGTGGGGGGAGAAGGGTCTGGAGGCAGGGAGAGCCCGGAGCTGAGGAGATCCCAGAGCTGAGGAGATGCTGAGCCAGGATGGGGTCGTTACTGATTCGCCCCTTGGTGATCCTGGCCTCCAGCACTACCCCGAACACGTCCATGAAGATGACGGGGTCGTTTCTGACCCACTCTGTGGAGATCGAGATCTCCAACAACACCCGGAACATCACCCTGAGGAACCCCAGGTGAGGCCAAGGGGGCATTGAGGGAACCCTCGGGGTGCAGGGGGAGCAGGTCTGGGTGGGATCTCCATCCTGGGCTGGGATCATCTTCAGGGTTTGTTCCATCCCCTGCTGCTCCCACCGGCATCTCCCACTGATCCCACCCTGTTCCTCCCCCCAGGACCTACTTGGAATGTGGCCGCTCTTCTGTTGTCCCCCTGCCAGAGCTGTCCCCTGGTTCCAGTGACACCTGCACTTCTTGAGCACCTACCCTCTGCACTGGGGCGTGGCGGGAGTCCTGGTCTATGAGGCCGAGTCCTTCACCTTGGTCATCCACTTCTCCAACCCCATTGATTACAAAAAATTCTCCACGGAGCTGGGGCTGGAGCTGTCCCCAGGTAAGGCCCACCTGGGCAGGCTGGAGGACACCTACACCCGCATGGCCAAGGGCACCTACACCAGCTCCTGCGCAGATATCAAATTCGACTGTGGTTTTGTGAAAAGCAGCCACAGGACCGTCCAGGTGAGCACCAGACCCATCAAGGTGACGGCCACCATGTTCGGTGTCATTGACTCCCACCTCAGAGCGGTGCTGGAGGAAGAGGAGGGATCGGAGGAGGAAGCTGAGATAGGGAACCCCAGTCGAGGGAGACCAAAGTAGAAGAACTGAAAACCCACAGAACCTTCTTTGGGACCTTGTGGACAACCCTGAAACCACAAGGATGGCCAGAAAACCCTGCAGACATCCCCAGAACCCTGCAGACAATTCTAGAACACCATAAACATCTCTAGAACCCTGTAGATGGCTTTAGAACCCAGTAGACACCTCTAGAACTCTGCAGACACATCTAGAACCCCATAGACACAAGTAGAACCCCATAATTGCCTTTAAAACTCCACAAACACCTCTAGAACCCCATAAGTGCATCCAGAGCTCCACGGGCACCTCGAGAGCCCCTCACACACCAGAGGAACCTCCAGCAGAACCTCCTGGGCACCAGCAGAACCTCAGAGAAACCACCGGCACCTCCTGGACACGCCTGGACCCTCCTGGACACCCCGAGGTTGGGGTGGCCCCGTCCCCCTCTCTGGTTTTCGGGTCCCCACCCCGACCTCTGTCACCCCTTGCTTTGCTCTGCTCAATAAAACTGGGATTTGGGATCCACGGAGTTGGAAATGGGGATTTGGGGTCTGGAGGGGTGTGGGATGGGAGGGTGGGGGTGGGGAAATTTGGGATGGGGGTGAGTGTGGGAATTGGGGTGAGAGGTGGGGGCTGGGGTGGGGATTTTGAGGGGATATCTGGGATTTGGGGGCCTGCAGGTGTCACATCAGGTACATGTCCCAGGTGTGTCCCTCCCGAGCCAGGGACATCCCGGGACTGGCAACTTCAGGGATGCACAAAATTTCAGGAAGTTTTGGGTTTATTCACACAGAATGCTGTAAAGGTGCACAAAATTCGATGAGAACAAAGGCACCTGGTTTGTGACATCCGCAGTGAAACTGAAAGCTTTTGTTACTGACAAATCAGCTGCTGGTTTTGGTCACTTTTGATGTCAGGTTGGGTGTTTGTGGGGGGGAGGAAACAGCCCCGGCTGTGCTGAGAACAGCAGGAGGAGACGCAGAGTGAGGGGAGAAGGGTCTGGAGTCAGGGAGAGCCCGGAGCCTACGAGAACCCTGAGCTGAGGAGATTCTGGAGTTGAGGAGGTCCAGGAGCTGAGATCTTGAGACAGCATGGGGCAGTTTCTGAGTCACCCTTTGGTGAGCATGATCTCCAGCAATATCCCGAGCATCATCCAGAACGTCACAGGGGTATTAGTGAACCGCTCTGTGGAGATCAAGATCTCCAACAAGACCCAGAACATCACCCTGGAGAACTCAAGGTGAGGCTCGGGGGGGCATTAGGGGGGACCCTCGGGGTGCAGCTCTGGGTGGGATCTCCATCCCATGGAGGGATCAGCTCCCAGGGGTTGTTCCATCGCCTGCTGATCCCACCGGCATCTCCCACTGATCCCACCTCTGTTTCTCCCACCAGGACCTACTTGGACTGTGGCCGCTGCTCTGTTTCCCCCCTGCCAGAGCTGTCCCCTGGCTCTGAGGACACCTGCCGCTTCCTGGGCAGCTACCCCTTCTGGAGCGTTCCAGGGATCCTGGTCTACGAGGCCGAGTCTTTCACCTTGGCCATCTACTTCTCCAACCACATTGACTCCAACAGATTCCCCATAGAGCTGGGCCTGGAGCTGTCCCCAGGTAAGGCCCACCTGGGCAGCCTGGAGGACACCTACACCCGCATGGCCCATGGTACCTACTCCAGCTCCCGCCTGGACATCAAATTCGACCGCTGTGTCGTGGTAGGAAACGGCCACGGGAGCGTCCAGCTGAGCCATGGCCCCATCAAGGTGACGGCCACCATGTCCAGTGACATGAACTCCGTCCTCAGGGTAGAGCTGGATGAACAGGAGGGACCAGGGGAGGAAGCCAGGACAGACAGCCCCCGTCGAAGGGAACGCGTCCAGAAGTGAGAACCTGCAGGATCATAAGGGGGACCTTATGGACAGCCCTGGAACTGAATGGATGGCCTGAGAACCCTGCAGACATCTCCAGATCCCCAGAGACACCTCTAGAACCCAATAGACACCTTTAGAACTCTGTAGACACCTCTAGAACTCTGTAGAAACCTCTAGAACCCCATGGACATCTCTCAAAACCCATAGATGCCTTTAAAACCCCATAGACACCTCTAGAACCCCATAAACCCTTAGATGCCTTTAGAACCTAGTAGACACCTCTAAAACCCCATAGACACCTCTAGAACTCCATAAGTGCATCCAGAACCCCACAGACACCTCTGAACCCCTCACACAGCAGAGGAACCTCCAGCAGAACCTCCTGGGCACCAGCAGAACCTCAGAGAAACCATCGGGGCCTCCTGGACACGCCTGGACCCTCCTGGACACCCCAAGGTTGGGGTGGCCCCGTCCCCCTCTCTGGTTTTTGGGTCCCCACCCCAACCTCTGTCACCCCTTTCTTTGCTCTGCTCAATAAAACTGGGATTTGGGATCCACGGAGTTGGAAATGGGGATTTGGGGTCTGGAGGGGTCTGGGATGGGAGGGTGGGGAAATTTGGGATGGGGGTGAGTGTGGGAATTGGGGGCTGGGGTGGGGATTTGGGGGGATAGACCCTGGATCTGGGAAAAATAATCTGGGGTGTGGAGAAGTCCAGAAATGGGGGGGAATATTTGGGATTGGGTGTTACAGTGATTGCGCGGCGAGGAAAAGCACGCAGACTGTTGTAGGTGATCAGAAGGCCTTTACTTTTTGAAACTTTGTGCTTTTATAAGATGCTCGGCAAAGGGGCTGTGATTGGTCAGAGAAGGACTGCGTCTCTTCTCCTTCAGCAAACAACAGGAGACAGAGATTGTTTGGGGAAACTTGCGTGAGGAGGGCAAAGCTCTCTTTAGTGTTTAGAAAACAAAGACACTGCTATGAGAATGGGAATCTGTCCCCATGGGAAAGAGCCAGCAGTAGCCAGCAGTAAAAATCTAAAGCCCCAGAAAATACAGGGCAACAACTGGGGGGGTTTGCAGGTGTCACCCCCAGGTACCTGTGCCAGGTGTGTCCCTCCCCAGCCAGGGATATCCCAGGACTGGAAACTTCGGGGATGCACAAAATTCCAGGAAGTTTTGGGTTTATTCACACAGAATGCTGTAAAGGTGCACAAAATTCGATGAGAACAAAGGGACCAGGTTTGTGACATCCGCAGTGAAACCGAAAGCTTTTGTTACTGACAAATCAGCTGCTGGTTTTGGTCACTTTGATGTCAGGTTGGTTGTTTTGCGGGAGAGGAAACGGACCCAGCTGTGCTGAGAACAGCAGGAGGAGACGCCGGAGTGAGGGGAGAAGGGTCTGGAGGCAGGGAGAGCCCAGAGCTGAGGAGATTCCGGACCTGAGGAGATCCCGGAGCTGAGGAGATCCCGAGCCAGGATGGGGTCGTTACTGAGCCGCTCTGTAGAGATCTGGATCTCCAACAGGACCCGGAGCATCACCCTGGAGAACCCCAGGTGAGGTTGGGGGAGCATCGGGGGGACCCTTGGGGTCAGCTCCAGATGGGATCTCCATCCCATGGAAGGATCAGCTCCCAGGGGTTGTTCCATCGCCTGCTGATCCCACCAGCATCTCCCACTGATCCCACCCCATTTCTCCCACCAGGATCTACTTCAACTGCGGCCACTGCTCTGTTACCCCCCTGCCAGAGCTGTCCCCTGGCTCTGAGGACACCTGCCGCTTCTTGGGCAGCTACCCCTTCTGGGGCGTGGCCGGGGTCCTGGTCTACGAGGCCGAGTCCTTCACCTTGGCCATCCACTTCTCCAACCCCATCGACTACAACAAATTCCGCATGGAGCTGGGCCTGGAGCTGTCCCCAGGTAAGGCCCACCTGGGCAGCCTGGAGGACACCTACACCCGCATGGCCCATGGAACCTACTCCAGCTCCAGCCTGGACATCAAATTCGACCGCGGTGTCGTGGTAGGAAACATCCACAGCACCGTCCAGCTGAGCCATGGCCCCATCAGGGTGACGGCCATCATGTCCGATGGCACCAACTCCTGCCTCAAGGTGGTGCTGGAGGAACAGAAGGAATGGGGGGAGGAAGATGGGACAGAGAACCCCTGTGGAGCGAGACACTACCAGGAGAAGTGAGAACCTCTGGGACCTTCAGAAGGACCTCTTGGACAGCCCTGGATCTGCATGGGTGGCCTGAGAACCCTACAGACATCCCCAGAACCCCATAGATGCCTCTAGAAACCAGTAGACACCTCTAGAACTCTGTAGACACCTCTAGAACCCCATAGACACCTCTAGAATCCCATAGATATCTAGAACTTCATTGACACATCCAGAACAGCATAATTGCCTTTAGAGCCCCACAGACACCTCTATAATGCCATAGATGCCTTCAGAATCCTGTAGACTCCTCTAGAACTCTGTGGACACATCTAGAACCCCATAGACACCTCTAGAACCCATGGATGCATTTAGACCAGTAGATACCTCTAGAACCCCATAACTTCTAGAACCCCATAAGTGCATCAAGAAACCCTTAGGCACCTCTAAACCCCATAGACACCTTTAGAACCCCATAGACACATCTAGAACCCCATAAGTGCCTCTAGAACCTAGTAGACACCTCCAGAACACCAACAACTTCTAGAATCTCCTAGACGCCTCTAAAACCCCACAGATGCCTCTAAAACCCCACAGATGCCTCTAGAACCCCATAAGTGCATCCAGAGCTCCACAGGCACCTCGAGAGCCCCTCACACAGCAGAGGAACCTCCAGCAGAACCTCCTGGACACCAGCAGAACCTCAGAGAAACCACCAGCACCTCCTGGACACGCCTGGACCCTCCTGGACACCCCGAGGTTGGGGTGGCCCCGTCCCCCTCTCTGGTTTTTGGGTCCCCACCCCGACCTCTGTCACCCCTTTCTTTGCTCTGCTCAATAAAACTGGGATTTGGGATCCACGGAGTTGGAAATGGGATTTGGGGTCTGGAGGGGTCTGGGATGGGAGGGTGGGGGTGGGGAAATTTGGGATGGGGGTGAGTGTGGGAATTGGGGTGAGAGGTGGGGGCTGTGGTGGGGATTTGGGGGGATAGACCCTGGATCTGGGGAAAAATAATCTTGGGATTGGGGGGGATATTTGGGATTGGAGGGGTTTGCCGGTGTCACATCAGGTCCCTGTCCCAGGTGTGTCCCTCCTCAGCCAGGGACATCCCTGGACTGGCAACTGCAGAGATGCACAAAATTCCAAAACAGGAAGTTTTGGGTTTATTCACAAAGAATTCTTTAACTGTGCATAAAATTCGATGTGAAGAAAGGGGCCGGGTTTGTGAAGTCCCAGCAAAACTGAAAGCTCTCTTTTTCTGAGAATTCAGCTGCTGGTTTTGGTCGCTTTGTTCTCAAGTTGGTTGTTTGTGGGGCGGAAGTGGCCCCGGCTGTGCTGAGAGCAAAAGGAGGAGACCCCAGAGTGAGGGGAGAAGGGTCTGGAGACAGGGAGAGCCCGGAGCTGAGGAGGAGATCCCAGAGCTGAGGAGATCCCAGAGTTGAGCAGATCCTGAGCCAGGATGGGGACATTGGTGAGCCGCTGTCTATTGGCCATGATAGCCGGCATTATCCTGAAGCCCATCCTGAAGTACATCCTGGACATGATGGAGTTCAACACCAGCCTCTCTGTGGAGAACAAGGACTCCAACAACACCAAGAACACCCAGGTGAGCCCGGGGGGCATCGGGGGGACCCTTGGGGTGCAGCTCTGGGTGGGATCCCAGCTCCCAGGGGTTGTTCCATCCCCTACCGATCCCACCAGCATCTCCCACTGATCCCACCCCATTTCTTCACCCCAGGACCTACTTCTACTGCGGCTACAGTTCTGATCCCCCAAGCCAGAGCTGCCCCCCGGCTCCAGTGACACCTGCCACTTCTGGGGCAGATACTGGCTGTGGGGCGTGGCGGGGGTCCTGGTCTACGAGGCCGAGTCCTTCACCTTGGCCATCCACTTCTCCAACCCCTTCAACTACATCAATTCCCCATGGAGCTGGGGCTGGAGCTGTCCCCAGGTAGGGCCCACCTGGACAGGCTGGAGGACACCTACACCCGCATGGCCGACAACCCCAACTCTGCATCCCACCTGGGCATCAAATTTAACCGTGCTGTCATTGTGGACAGCAGGGCTGGGACTGTCCAGGTGAGCCATGGCCCTGTCACAGTCAGAGCCACCATGTCCAGCGCCGCTCACTCTCGCCTCAAGGTGGTGCTGGAGGAACAGGAGGGATCAGGGGAGGAAGCTGGAACAGGAGGGATCAGGGGAGGAAGCTGGGACAGAGAACCCCTGTCGAAGGAGACGCATCCAGGAGGAGTGAGAACCTGTGGGACCTTCTTTGGGAACTCGTGGACAGCCCTGGAACTGCATGGATGGCCTGAGAACACTGCACACATCCCCAGAACCCCTCAGACACATCCAGAACCCTGTAAGTGCCTTTAGAACCCCATAGACACCTCTAAGAAGCCCATAGATGTCTTTAGAGGAGAGCAGACACCTCTAGAACCTTGTAGACAGTTCTAGAATCCCAAAAGTGCCTCCGGAGACCCAAAGGCACTTCAAGAGCCCCTCACACACCAGAGGAGCCTCCTGGAGAACCTCAAAGAAACCACCGGGACCTCCTGGACATGCCAGGGTCCTCCTGGACACCCCACGGTTGGGGTGGCCCCGTCCCCCTCTCTGGTTTTGGGGTCTATTTTTAAGCCACCTCAAGTGATTCCAAGGGTCCTTCCATTTTGGGGGGGTTCTTCCATGGTTTTCAGGACTCCTGTAAGGTTTTAACACCCTCACAAAGCTCTGGATCCCTTGCCACATTTCAGAACCTTTTCCCACAGATTTTGGAGTCTCTGCAGGTTTTTGAGCTCCTCCCTATTTTTAGGGTCACCTTCCGCGATTTTTGGGGACCACTGGGGTCATTGTACCCTCCCACCTCTGGGATCCTCCCTGGGTCAGAATCTGGCCCTTATCAGGGTTGAGGCCGGCAATCAGAGGGCAAAAGTGAGGAAAAGTCTGGGAAATGTGAGGGAAAAATAGGGGGAAACATGAAGGGGAGAAGGGTAAGAAATTTGAGGGGAAAAAGAAGAGGGATGGGGAAAAGAGCAGGAAACGTGAAGGGGAAAGTATGGGAATTCTGAGGGGGAAAAGGATGGGAAATGAGAAAAAAATGGCAGGAAGTGTGAGAGGGAAAAGGGCAGAAAATGTGAGGGGAAAAGCAGTGAGAAATGTGAGGGGAAAAGAGCAAGAACAAGGGGGCAAAAGAGCGGGAAATGTGAGGGGAGAAAAGGGATAGGAAACGTGAGGGGAGAAAAAGAGCGGGAAACGTGAGGGGAGAAAAGGCGGGAAACGTGAGGGGAGAAAAAGAGCGGGAAATGTGAGGGGAGAAAAAGAGCGGGAAATGTGAGGGGAGAAAAAGAGCGGGAAAAGTGAGGGGGAAAAGGGAGGAAAATAGAAGGAAAAAAGCCAGGAAATGTGAGGAAAAAAGAGCGAGAAACCTGTGAGGAAAAATGGCACAAAACATGAGAGAACAAAAGCATTGGAAATGTGGGGGTAAAAATGGGGGAAATGTGCATCCCAATCCCTCAGGTTCCCAAAATGAAGCTCAGACTGTGGAAGTTATTCAGACTCTTAATTTCTTGGGGGGGCTCATGGGGCCTTCCTCACCCACACCCTCTTCTTCCTCACCACCACGGCCTTCTGGCTGTGCAGGATGGCGCTGGCCCAGTGCAGAGCAGCCTGGAGGGGACAAAAATGGGGGTCAGCACCCCAAAAATAACAGGGAACCCCTGGGTGTGGAGTGGGCCTGCACCCTAAATTATCCCTCTGAGCACCCAGCACAAGTTTTGAGGATCCCTCAAAAACCAGCCCCAGTTTTGGGGATCCCTCTTGAGGTTCCATGGGGGTCACAAAGATCTTCCACTCTCCCTGCTTTTGGGATTTCTATTTTTAAGCAACCTCAAGAGATTTCAAGGGTCCCTCCATTTTTGGGGGGTTCTTCCAGGGTGTTCAGGACTCCTGCCAGGGTGTGAGACCCTCACAAAGCTCTGGATCCCTTGACACATTTCAGGACCCCTTCCCCCAAATTTTGGGCTCTCTTCAGGTTTTTGTGTTCCTCCCCAGTTTTAGGGTGACCTTCCAGATTTTTGGAGACCCCCGGAGTCATTGTATCCTCCATCTCTGCGGAATCCTCCAGTGTAACTGGTGTAACTGGTTCATTTCTTTACCAGAACTGGTTTAAATGGTTTATCCCTCCAACAGAGCTGGAGTAACTGGTGTAAGTGGTTTATGCAGTAGTATTCCACCACCCAGTGATTCTGAGGTTCCCCCCATGTCCCATTTGTCCCTTCCCTGCTCCCCCTGATCCCAGATTCCCCCAGACCCAGGGATCCCCCCTCAATCCCAGATCTCTCCCTCCCAAATCCTCCCCACACAAGCCCCCGATAACCTTGGACCTTCCCATTCCCAGATTTCCCCTGATCCCAAATCCCAAGACCCCTCCAGATCCCCAATCCCGGGTTCTTCACTCCACAGATCAAGTTCTAAACTTCTCCTTTTATTGAGCAAAGCAAAGAGGGGGAAAGAGAGGTCTGGGGGCAGGAGGGGCACTCCAGAAGAGGGGCTGGGACATCCCAGGGTTGGGATGTCCCTGAGGGTCCAGGGGTGTACAGACAGTCCCAGAGGTTCTTCTGGTGCTCAAGAGGTTCTGCTGAAGGTTCTTCTGGAGAGTCTGCAGCGTTCCAGAGGTGCCAACAAGTTTCTAGAATTGTCTGTGGGGTTCTAGATGTGTCTGAGGATTTCTGGGGTGTCTGCATTGTTCTCAGGCCATCCTTGAGGCACCAGCACTGTCCACAAGGTCCCACTGAAGGTCCTGCAGGTTCTCACTTCTCCTGGAAGTGTCTTGCTCGGCACGGGGTCTCCATCTTGTCTTCATTGCCTGAGTTCCTCTGTTCCTTGGTAACACCTTGTTCCACCTCCACCCTGATCACAGCATTTCGGGATCTGGACATGGTGGCCGTCACCTTGACGGGGCCGGCGCTCAGCTGGACTTGCTCCTGGGATTCCCTGAGGATGATGGAGGGGAACATGGGGTTTTGGTTGGAGACTTTGGAGATCCCAACCAGGCGGGCGTAGGCTGTCTTCAGGTCCTTCTTGTGAACCTTGTCCAGCGACAGCTCCAGGCCCATCTCCGGAGAAAACAAGTTGTAGTCCATGGGGTTGGAGAAGTAAATGGCCAAAGTGAAGGACTTGGCCTCGAAGGCCAGGACCCCGTTACAGCCCCAGAACTGGGTCTTGTTTGTGAACTTGCAGGTGTCAGAGGAGCCGGGGGGCACCTTAGGCTGGGGGGAGCTGAGGCTGTAGCCACTGTAGAAACAGGTCCTGGAGAGAGGAATTCGAGGGGTGGGGTCAGAGAGGAGCAGTGGGAAATTGTCCCACCACCACTGGGAGGTGCAGGGACCTGATCCCAACCTGGAGATGATCCCAGCCAGGGATGGAGATCCCACACGGAGCCGCCCCCTGCACCCCGAGGGTCCCCCAATGCCCCCCCAGCCTCACATGAGGTACTCCAGGGTGATGTTCCGGGTGTTGTTGGAGATCCGGATCTCCACAGTGCGGCTGGCGTTCGACCCCATCCTGGCTCGGGATCTCCTCAGCTCTGAAATCTCAGTTCTGGAATCTTCCTCAGCTCTGAAATCTCCTCAGCTCCTGGATCTCCTCAGCTCTGGGCTCCCTCTGGCTCCAGACCCTTCTCCCCCCACTCTGGGGTCTCCTCGTGCTGTTCTCAGCACAGCCGGGGCCATTTCCTCCCCCCCAAAACAGCCGGAACAGGATCGAAGTGACCAAAACCAGGAGCTGAATTCTCAGAAAATGGGAGGTTTTAGTTTCGCTGCGGATGTCACAATCCCAGTCCCTTCCTCCCCACCGAATTCTCTGCAGTGTTTGTTACACAATTCTGTGTGAATAAACCCAAAACTTCCTGAAATTTTGTGCATCGTTGTGAGTGTTTATTTCTTCCACTAAAGAAATAAACCAGTTAAACCAGTTCCATTGGAGAAATAAACCAGTTAAACCAGTTCCACTGGAGAGTTTAACCAGTTAAATCAGTTCCACTGGAAATTAGAGCAGTTAAAAAAGTTCCATTAGAGAAATAAACTAGTTAAACCAGTTCCATTGGAGAGTGAAACCAGTTAAAGGTGTTTCATTAGAGAATTAAACCAGTTAAACCTGTTCCGTTGCAGAGTTAAACCAGCCACACCAGTTAAACGTGTGACATTAGAGAATTAAACCAATCAAACTGGTTAACCCAGTTAACCCCGTACTGTACCCCTTATAGGGAACTGAGACCCGCCCCCAGAACACCCCCAGGTCCCTGTGCCAGGTGAGTCCCTCCCCAGCCAGGGACATCCTGGGACTGGCGACTTCAGTGATGCACAAAATTTCAGGAAGTTTTGGGTCTATTCACACAGAATTGTGTAACAAACACTGCACAAAATTCGGTGTGGAGGAAGGGACTGGGTTTGTGTCATCCGCAGCGAAACTAAAACCTCCCATTTTCTGAGAATTCAGCTCCTGGTTTTGGTCACTTCGATCCCGTGCCGGCTGTTTTTGGGGGGAGGAAATGGCCCCGGCTGTGCTGAGAAGACTGGGAGGAGACCCCAGAGTGAGGGGAGAAGGGTCTGGAGTCAGGGAGAGCCCAGAACTGAGGAGGAGATTTCAGAGCTGAGGAGATCCAGGGGCTGAGTAGATCCTGGGCTAGGATGGGGGCATTGCTGAGCCGCTTTGTGGGGGCCGGGATAGCTGGGAATATCCTGAACATCATCCTGAACACGACGAGGTTGATACTGAGCCGCTCTTTGGACATTGAGATCTCCAACCATACCCAGAACATCACCCTGAGGAACCCCAGGTGAGACTGGGAAGGCATCGGGGGGACCCTCGGGGTGCAGCTCCAGGTGGGATCTCCATCCCATGGAAGGATCAGCTCCCAGGGGTTGTTCCATCCCCTACTGGTCCCACCAGCATCTCCCACTGATCCCACCCCATTTCTCCCACAGGACCTACTTGAACTGCGGCCACTGCTCTGTTCCCCCCCTGCCAGAGCTGTCCCCCGGCTCCAGTGACACCTGCCGATTCCCGGGGAGATACTGGCTGTGGGGCGTGGCGGGGGTCCTGGTCTACGAGGCCGAGTCCTTCACCTTGGCCATCCACTTCTCCAACCCCATCAACTACTTCAAATATCCCAGGGAGCTGGGCCTGGAGCTGTCCCCAGGTAGGGCCCACCTGGACAGGCTGGAGGACACCTACACCCGCATGGCCAAGGGCACCAACTCTGCATCCCGCCTGGGCATCAAATTTAACCGTGCTGTCATTGTGGACAGGTGCAGTGGGATCGTCCAGGTGAGCGATGGCCCCGTCACGGTCAGAGCCACCATGTCCAGCGCCGCCAACTCCATCCTCAGGGTGGTGCTGGACAAACGGGGGGGATCAGGGGAGGAAACTGGGAGAGAGAATTCCTGTTGAAGGAGACGCATCCAGGAGGAGTGAAAACCTGCAGGACCTTCTTTGGGACCTCGTGCACAGCCCTGGAACCCCATGCACGGCTTGAGAATTCTGCAGACATCCCCAGAACCCCACAGACATGTCCAGAATACCATAAATGCCTTTCAAACTCCATAGATACCTCTAGAACCCCATAGACACCTCTAGAACCCCATAAGTGCATCCAGAACCCCACAGACACCTCTGGAACCCCTCACACAGCAGAGGAACCTCCAGCAGAACCTCCTGGGCACCAGCAGAACCTCAGAGAAACCACCGGCACCTCCTGGACACGCCTGGACCCTCCTGGACACCCCGAGGTTGGGGTGGCCTCGTCCCCCTCTCTGGTTTTTGGGTCCCCACCCCGACCTCTGTCACCCCTTTCTTTGCTCTGCTCAATAAAACTGGGATTTGTGATCCACGGAGTTGGAAATGGGGATTTGGGGTCTGGAGGGGTCTGGGATGAGAGGGTGGGGAAATTTGGGATGGGGGTGAGTGTGGGAATTGGGGGCTGGGGTGGGGATTACGGGGGAGAGACCCTGGATCTGGGAAAAATAATCTGGGATCTGGGGGGTTCAGGGATTGGGGGCGATATTTGGGATTGGGGGGGTTTGCAGCTGTCACCCCCAGGTACCTGTGCCAGGTGTGTCCCTCCCCAGCCAGGGACATCCCAGGACTGGCAACTTCCAAGAGGCACAAAATTCCAAAGCAGGAAGTTTTGGGTCTATTCACACAGAATGCTAGAACAGTGCCTAAAATTAGATGTGAAGAAGGGGCGGGTTTGTGAAGTTCCCAGAAAAATCCAAAACTTCTCATTTTCTGAGAAATCAGCTGCTTGTTTTCGTCACTTCAATCTCAAGCTGAGTGTTTGTGCGGGGAGAGGAAACAGTCCCGAGTGTGCTGCGAACAGCAGAAGGAAACGCCGGACTGAGGGGAGAAGGGTCTTGAGGCAGGGAGAGCCCGAAGCTGAGGAAGAGATTCCAGAGCTGAGGAGATCCTGAGCCAAGATGGAGTGGATAGTGATGGGCCCTATGGCAGTCATGGCCACCCGCCAAATCCGTGACTTTGCTATGACCTGGATTAACGGGTTCGTGAAATCCTCTGTGGAGATCCAGATCTGCAACCATACCCGGAACATCACCCTGAAGAACCCCAGGTGAGTCCAAGGGGCATTGGGGGGACCCTCGGGGTGCAGCTCTGTGTGGGATCTCCATCCCATGGAGGGATCAGCTCCCAGGGGTTGTTCCATCCCCTGCTGCTCCCACCAGCATCTCCCACTGATCCCACCCCATTTCTCCCCTCAGGACCTACTTGGACTGTGGCCGCTGCTCTGTTACCCCCCTGCCAGAGCTGTCCCCAGGTTCAAGTGACACCTGCTGCTTTCTGGGCAGCTACCAGTCATTGAACATGGCTGGGGTCCTGGTCTACGAGGCCGAGTCCTTCACCTTGGCCATCCACTTCTCCAACCCCATGGACAACAGATTCCCCATGGAGCTGGGCCTGGAGCTGTCCCCAGGTAAGGCCCACCTGGGCAGCCTGGAGGACACCTACACCCGCATGGCCCATGGTACCTACTCCAGCTCCTGCCCGGACATCAAAGTCGACCATGGCATCGTGGGCGAGTACTACAGGACTGCCCAGCTGAGCCATGGCCCCGTCAAGGTGATGGCCGCCATGTCCAGTGACTTCAACTCCTGCCTCAAGGTGGTGCTGGAGGAACAGGGGGGATTGGGGGAGGAAGGCGGGACACAAAATCCGTGTCGAGGGAGACCCCACCAGGCTGAGTAAGAACCTGTGGGACCTTCAGGGTGACGTCGTGGACAGCCCTGGAACCGCATGGATGGCCTGAGAAACCTGCAGACATCCCCAGAACCCCACAGACACCTCAAGAACCCCATAGATGCCTTTAGACCCCCACAGACACGTGTAGAATCCCATAAGTGCCTTTAGGATCCCATAGACACCTCTAGAAACCCATAAGTGCATCCAGAACCCCATGGGCACCTCGAGAGCCTCTCACACAGCAGAGGAACCTCCAGCAGAACCTCCTGGGCACCAGCAGAACCTCAGAGAAACCACTGGGAAATCCTGAACATGCCCGGACCCTCCTGGACACCCCGAGGTTGGGGTGGCCCCGTCCCCCTCTCTTTTCGGGTCCCCACCCCGACCTCTGTCACCCCTTTCCTTGCTCTGCTCAATAAAACTGGGATTCGGGATCCACGGAGTTGGAAATGGGGATTTGGGGTCTGGAGGGGTCTGGGATGGGAGGGTGGGGGTGGGGAAATTTGGGATGGGGGTGAGCCTGGGAATTGGGGCGAGAATTGGGGGCTGGGTGGTGATTTTGGGGACATGGATCTGGGAAAAATATCTGGGGGGCTCAGGATTGGGGGCGATATTTGGGATTGGAGGGGTCTGCAGCTGTCACCTCAGGTACCTGTGCCAGGTGTGTCCCTCCCCAGCCAGGGACATCCTGGGACTGGCGACTTCAGT
>JAJEOU010000869.1:0-37500 GCA_021534815.1 Acrocephalus arundinaceus
AAGAGAGAAGTTGAGAGATTTTCTCGAGTTTTGTGTTTATATAGATTAGTTTGATTTTGTTGTTTGTGGTTGTTGAAAGATCTGGTTTTTTGGTATTTGTTTTGGTGATAGAGGATATTAGTGTCTTTGGTTTTTCGCGATAATGGTTTTTTTTGTGTTTAATAGAGGTTTTTCCGGACATTTTTTGTTGAGAGAATCTTTTCATTTGAGTTTTTAGAGAATAGATTTTTTTGTTGTTTGGCTTTGGTTTTGGTTGGTTTGTGGTTTTTTTTGTTTGAATAATTGGTCTTTTCCTCATTATTGTTTATTTTTTTTTAAGTGAATTTGGTTTTGGTTCTGGTTGTTGGTTCTGGTTTGCGCATTTGTGTTTTTGGGTATAAAATATGTGTTTCCAATTCTGGTTTTGTTTTGATTGAGTGTTTGTGTGTTCCCTGGTTCCTTGTGTGTTTTGGGGATAATTTCTTTTGGCTAATTTTGTGGTATTTTGTGTTTTTTATAAGAGATTGTGTTTTTGTGTCTTGAGTTCTGCGTTATTGTGTTTTGGAGAAAGCATTTTGTGTTTTTCGGCCTATATTTGTATTGTTTTAATAGATGGATTTTTCGTTGCATTTTGTTTGTTAAAAGATATCTGTTTGCCGCATAATTTTTGTTTTAGGTGATTGTTTTGTTTTCTGAGGGCTCATTTTTTGGTTTGAAAAGTTCTTTTTCTCAATGTGTTTTTTTTGTTAGATTATGGATGTTTTCTTCATTTTGGTGTGTTTTGGAGAAATTTTTTGCGCAATTTTTTTTTGTTAAATGATTTGTTGTTTCTCATTTTTTTGAAAGTTCGTTTTCGCAATTTGTTGTTTAGGTTAATAGAGTTTTTTTCTCGGTTTTGGTTTTTGTTTATAGAGATTTCTTGTTCTAAATTTGCTGTTAAGTATTTTTGTCGTATTGCGCTATTTGTTGTGGAAAATATTTGTTTTTCGCGCAATTTTTTTGTTGTTAAGAATTTTTTTTGGTTTCGCCGCCTTCTATTGGTGTTTGTGTAGAGATAACTTGGTTTTTCCTCAGTGTGTTTTTTGGAGATTTTTCGTCTTTCTGGTCATTGTTGTTTGTATATAAAATCTGTGTTTCAATTCTCTTGGTTTAAGATTTTGGTTTTCCGCGCATTTTTTTGTTGTGATATTATAGAAGTTTCTTGTGTGTTCTTCTCATGTTGTTTTTTTTTTGTGAGATTTGTTTTTATTTGTGTTATGGTAAGATTTTTCGGCTCTTTTGGTTTTTTTAAATGTTGTTTTTGTTTGCTTTTCTTTGTGTTCGGTAATATAAAGTTTTGTTTCCTTCGTGTGTTTTTTATTCTTTGGTTTCTTTTTCGGCTATTTTTTTGCCGTGTTTTGTTGTTGGGGTTAGGCTCGTTTTTCCGATTTTGGTTTTTTGGGTTTCTTTTTGGTTTGTGATAGCGTGTTTTTCCCAGTGTTTTTTGTGTTTTCTTTTTTTTTGGAATTCTCTTTTTTGTCGCGCATTTGTGTGGTCTTTTTTTTGGGGAGCTTGTGTTTCCCATTTTTTTTTCTTTTTTTGGAAGCTTTTTTTCTTTTCTCTAGTTTTTGTGTTTCTGTTTTTTTGGAGCTCTTTTCCCATTTTTGTTTTTCGTATTTCCATTTAAGAAACTGGTAAACAGAGAGGAAATATTTAGGGCCCAAAAAGAAAAATTGATAGAAGTTGGTGGGAGTAAGTGGTGTTTATCATTTTTTCGGTTTATTTGCTTTCTCCGTGCTTGGTTTGTCCGCCTTTCTGTTCCTCTCGTTGGGTTCGGAATAATGACGTTGCGCATTATTGGTTTTAGGTGTTTTTGGATTTGGTTGGTGTTGTGTGTAATTTCTCCCTTTTTTCGACCATCCCTGCTCTGGCTAATTTGGGTATTCTATTTCTTTTCTGTTTTTTATCGGGTCACTTGTGAGAAGAAGTGCTTTTCAGCGCTTTTGGCATTAGTGGTTTGTGTGGAATTTTTTTGGGATTTTTTGTGGGGGTTTATGGGTTTTTATGTGGGTATTTTGGTTTATTGTGGAGATTGTTTTTTGTGGTTTAGTAGGTTTGTTGGGTGTAGTTGGTTTTTGGTTGGGTGGTTGAGTTTTTTTTTGGTGTTTGAGTTTTTGGAATTTTTTTGGGTGGTTGATAGGTTTTTTTTTGTTGGTGGATTTTTGTTGGTTTTTGATATTTGATTTTAGGGTAAATTTTTTTGGTTTTGTGTTTAGTTTGTTGTTTTGGTTTGTTTGTTTTGTGTTTTTTTTTTTGGTTTTTTGGTTTTTTGGTTTTTTGTGTTTTTTTGGTTTGTTGTTGTTTTGGTTTTTTTGTTGGTTTTTGTTTTTTTGTTGTTGTTTGTTTTTTTTTGTGGTTGTTTTTTTGTTTTGGGTTTTTGTGTTTTGTGGTTTTGTTGTGTTTTTTGTGGGGTGTTTTTTGTGGTTTGGTTGTTGGTGTTTGTTTTTTGTTGTTGGTTTTGTTTTTGGTTGGTGTTTTTGTTGTTTTTTTGTTGGTGGTTTTTTTTGGTTGGTTTTTTGTTGTTTTGTGTATGTGTTTTTTGTAGGGATTGTGTTTGTTTGTGGTGAATCCATCCCTTTTTGCGTGTTGCTTGTTCGGGTCTTTATTCCATAGTAGTTTTTCTCGCGCCTATTGCTCTGAGAGATTATTACCGCGCATCTCTTCTAGAGGGCTTGCCTCTTTTGCGGGGATAATTTGTAATGATTTTTATTTGTTTTATAGTGTTTTAATTATTATGTTGGTTTGGTTTGGTTTTGGTTGAATAGATTTTTAGTGTTTGAGTTTTGGTATAATTGTATGATTTAATATACTGCCGATTGTAACATAGTGGTGTATCGGTCTGGGATTGGCTGTGTCCGGCGTGCTGGCTTGGTTTGGGTTGGTCTCAAGGTGTGGGATGGGATGAGGAGTGAGTGTGAGGGGTGGATGGGGGGGAATTTTGGTGTTTTGGGGTGAATTTTTTGGGTGTTTTGGTTTGTTTGGTTTGGTTTGTTTTGGTTGGGTTGGTTTTTTTGGTTTTTGGTTTGTGGTGGTTTGGTTGTTTTGTTGGTTTTTTGGTTTGGTTGGTTTTTTGTTTGGTTTTGTTTGGTGTTTGTTTGGTTGTTTGGTTTTTGGTTTTTTTTTTTGGTTGTTTGGTTGGTGGTTTGGTTTGGTTTGTTGGTTTGGTTTGGTTTTGTTTGGTTGGTTTGGTTTGTTGGTTTGTTTTTTTTGTTTGGTTTGGTTTGGTTTTTTGGTTTGGTTTGGTTTTGGTTTGTTTGTTGGTTTGTTGGTTTGTTGGTTTGGTGTTTGGTTTGGTTTGGTTGGTTTGGTTGTGTTTGGTTGTTTGTTGGTTTGTTGGTTTGTTGGTTTGGTTGTTTGTGGTTGGTTTGTTGGTTTGTTTGGTGGTTTGTTGGTTTGTTGGTTTGTTTGGTTTGTTTGGTTTGGTTGGTTTTTGGTTGTTTGGTGGTTTGGTTTGTTTGTGTTTGGTTGGTTGTTTTGGTTTGGTTGGTTTTTTGTTGGTTTTGTTGGTTTTGGGTTTGGTTTTTTGGTTGGTGGTTGGTTTGGTTGGTTTTTGGTTTTGGTTTTTTGGTTTGTTTGGTTGTTTTTGTTGGTTGGTTTGTGGTTGGTTGGTTGGTTTTGGTGGTTTTGGTTGTTTGTTGGTTTGGTGGTTTGGTGTTGGTTTGGTGGTGGTTGTTTTGGTTTGGTTGTTTGGTTTTTGGTTTGGTTTGGTTGTTTTTGTTTGGTTGGTTTTGGTTGGTTTGGTTTTGGTTTGGGTTTGGTTTTGGTTTGGTTTTTGGTTTGGTTGTTTTGGTTGGTTTGGTTTGGTTTTGGTTTGGTTTGGTTGGGTTGGTTTTTGGTTTTGGTTGGTTGGTTTGTTGGTTTTTGGTTTGGTTTGTTTTTGGTTGGTTTTGGTTTTGTTTGGTTTGTGGTTTTTGGTTTGTGTTTGGTTTTTGGTTGTTGTTTTGGTTTGTTTGGTTTGTTGGTTTGGTTTGTTTTGGTTGTTTGGTTTGGTTTTTGGTTTGGTTTGGTTGGTTTGTTTGGTTGGTTTGGTTTGGTTGGTTTGGTTTGGTTGGTTTGGTTTGGTTGGTTTGGTTGGTTTGGTTTGGTTTGGTTTGGTTTGGTTGGTTTGGTTTTGGTTGGTTTGGTTTTTGGTTGTGGTTTGGTTGTTTGGTTTGGTTGGTTTGGTTTGGTTGGTTTGGTTTTTTTGTTTGGTTTGTTGGTTTGGTTTGGTTGGTTGGTTGTTTTGGTTTGGTTGGTTTGGTTTTGGTTTGTTTGGTTGTTTGTTGGTTTTTTGGTGTTTGGTTTTTGGTTGTTTGGTTGGTTTTTTGGTTTGTTGTTTTGGTTGGTTTGGTTTTGGTTGGTTTGGTTGGTTTGGTTTGGTTTGGTTGGTTTGGTTTGGTTTGGTTGGTTTGGTTGGTTTGGTTTGGTTGGTTGGTTGGTTTGTTGTTTGGTTGGTTTGGTTTGGTTGGTTTGGTTTGGTTGGTTTGGTTGGTTTGGTTGGTTTGGTTTGGTTGGTGGTTTGGTTTGGTTGTTTGTTTTGGTTTGTTGTTTGGTTTGGTTTGGTTTGGTTGGTTTGGTTGGTTTGGTTTGGTTTGGTTTGGTTTGGTTTTCCCCCTGTTGAAAATTCAAAATTTCAAATTTCAAAAACCCAGGACAAACCCAGGACAAACCCAGGCCAAAACCGAGGCCAGATCATTCCCAGGGCGATCAGAGCCCCCAAAATTCCCCCAGATTCCCCCGGAGCACCAAACCTGGAATTTTTGTCTCAAAAAAACCAAAAAAAGGACGGGAGGAAATTCCAGAGGAACCTCAGGAACCCCAAAATCAGGGAGGAAATCCCAAAATCCGGGAAGGAAATTTCAGGAACCCCAAAATCCGGGAGGAAACCCCAAAATCCGGGAATAAAATCCCAGGAACCCCAAAATCAGGGAAGGAAATTCCAGGAACCCCAAAATCCGGGAAGGAAATCCCAGGAACCCCAAAATCAGGGAAGGAAATCCCAGGAACCCCAAAATCAGGGAGGAAATCCCAAAATCCGGGAATGAAATCCCAGAACCCCCAAAATCCGGGAATGAAATCCCAGAATCCCCAAAATCAGGGAGGAAATCCCAAAATCAGGGAAGGAAATCCCAGGAACCCCAAAATCCGGGAATGAAATCCCAGGAACCCCAAAATCCGGGAGGAAATCCCAGGAACCCCAAAATCAGGGAAGGAAATCCCAGGAACCCCAAAATCCGGGAGGAAATTCCAGGAACCCCAAAATCCGGGAATGAAATCCCAGGAACCCCAAAATCAGGGAAGGAAATCCCAGGAACCCCAAAATCCGGGAAGGAAATCCCAAAATCCGGGAATGAAATCCCAGAATCGCCAAAATCAGGGAGGAAATCCCAAAATCAGGGAAGGAAATCCCAGAACCCCCAAAATCCGGGAATGAAATCCCAGGAATCCCAAAATCCGGGAGGAAACCCCAAAATCCGGGAATGAAATCCCAGGAACCCCAAAATCCGGGAATGAAATCCCAGGAACCCCAAAATCAGGGAAGGAAATCCCAGGAACCCCAAAATCCGGGAATGAAACCCCAAAATCCGGGAATGAAATCCCAGGAACCCCAAAATCCGGGAATGAAACCCCAAAATCCGGGAATGAAATCCCAGGAATCCCAAAATCCGGGAATGAATCCCCAAAATCCGGGAAGGAAATCCCAAAATCCGGGAAGGAAATTCCAGGAACCCCAAAATCCGGGAATGAAATCCCAGGAACCCCAAAATCCGGGAAGGAAATCCCAGGAACCCCAAAATCCGGGAATGAAACCCCAAAATCCGGGAATGAAATCCCAGGAACCCCAAAATCCGGGAATGAAACCCCAAAATCCGGGAATGAAATCCCAGGAACCTCAAAATCCGGGAATGAAATCCCAAAATCCGGGAATGAAATCCCAAAATCCGGGAATGAAATCCCAGAACCCCAAAATCCGGGAATGAAATCCCAGGAACCCCAAAATCCGGGAGGAAATCCCAAAATCCGGGAATGAAATCCCAGGAACCCCAAAATCCGGGAATGAAATCCCAGGAACCCCAAAATCCGGGAATGAAACCCCAAAATCCGGGAATGAAATCCCAGGAACCCCAAAATCCGGAAGGAAATTCCAGAACCCCAAAATCCGGGAATGAAATCCCAGGAACCCCAAAATCCGGGAGGAAATTCCAGAACCCCAAAATCCGGGAATGAAATCCCAGGAACCCCAAAATCCGGGAAGGAAATTCCAGGAACCCCAAAATCAGGGGAAGAAATACCAAGAACCCCAAAATCCGGGAGGAAATCCCAAAATCCGGGAATGAAATCCCAGGAACCCCAAAATCCGGGAATGAAATCCCAGGAACCCCAAAATCAGGGAGGAAATCCCAAAATCCGGGAATGAAATCCCAGGAACCCCAAAATCCGGGAATGAAATCCCAGGAACCCCAAAATCAGGGAGGAAATCCCAAAATCCGGGAATGAAATCCCAGGAACCCCAAAATCCGGGAATGAAATCCCAGGAACCCCAAAATCAGGGAAGGAAATCCCAGGAACCCCAAAATCCGGGAAGGAAATTCCAGGAACCCCAAAATCAGGGAGGAAATCCCAAAATCCGGGAGGGAAATTCCAGGAACCCCAAAATCCGGGAAGGAAATTTCAGGAATCCCAAAATCCGGGAGGAAACTCCAAAATCCGGGAATGAAATCCCAGGAACCCCAAAATCCGGGAAGGAAATTCCAGGAACCCCAAAATCCGGGAATGAAATCCCAGGAACCCCAAAATCAGAGAGGAAACCCCAAAATCCGGGAAGGAAATTCCAGGATCCGGGAGGAAATTCCAGGAACCCAAAATCCGGGAATGAAATCCCAGGAACCCCAAAATCCAGGAATGAAATCCCAGAACCCCAAAATCCGGGAATGAAATCCCAAAATCCGGGAATGAAATCCCAGGAACCCCAAAATCAGGGAATGAAATCCCAGGAACCCCAAAATCCGGGAGGAAATCCCAAAATCCGGGAATGAAATCCCAGGAACCCCAAAATCCGGGAGGAAATCCCAAAATCCGGGAGGAAATCCCAGGAACCCCAAAATCCGGGAATAAATCCCAAAATCCGGGAATGAAATCCCAGGAACCCCAAAATCCGGGAAGGAAATCCCAGGAACCCCAAAATCCGGGAATGAAATCCCAAAATCCGGGAATGAAATCCCAGGAACCCCAAAATCCGGAAGGAAATTCCAGGAACCCCAAAATCCGGGAATGAAATCCCAGGAACCCCAAAATCCAGGAATGAAATCCCAGAATCCCCAAAATCAGGGAGGAAATCCCAAAATCCGGGAATGAAATCCCAGGAACCCCAAAATCCGGGAATGAAATCCCAGGAACCCCAAAATCCGGGAGGAAATCCCAAAATCCGGGAATGAAATCCCAGGAACCCCAAAATCCGGGAGGAAATCCCAAAATCAGGGAATGAAATCCCAGGAACCCCAAAATCCGGGAGGAAACCCCAAAATCCGGGAATGAAATCCCAAAATCAGGGAAGGAAATGCCAAAATCAGGGAAGGAAATCCCAGGAACTCCAAAATCCGGGAATGAAATCCCAGGACCCCCAAAATCCGAGAGGAAACCCCAAAATCCGGGAGGAAATTCCAGAATCCCCAAAATCAGGGAAGGAAATTCCAGAATCAGGGAAGGAAATCCCAGGAACCCCAAAATCCGGGAATGAAATCCCAAAATCCGGGAATGAAATCCCAGGAACCCCAAAATCCGGGAATGAAATCCCAGGAACCCCAAAATCCGGGAATGAAATCCCAGGAACCCCAAAATCCGGGAATGAAATCCCAGAACCCCAAAATCCGGGAATGAACCCCCAAAATCCGGGAATGAAATCCCAGAACCCCAAAGGAGCCCAGGCAGGATTTCCATGCGAACTTTTCCTTTATTTATTTTTCAAGTTGACGAAGGACAAATATCGATAACGACCGGTTCGAGTAAGGCTGTTTTTCCTTTTTTTTCCTTTTTTTTCCTTTTTTTTATTTTAATTTTTTAATTTTTAATTTTTTTTTTAATTTTAATTTTTTTTTTATTTTTTAATCCCCTTCCTTTTTTTTTTTTTGTCTGAAAAAGGAGGAGGAAAAAAAGGGACGAGGCCCGGACACGGCTGTACCTGACAGGTGATGATGAGGTTTTTGTTATTTTATTTATATTTCTTTTTTTTTTTTCCTCTTTTTTTTTAGTTTTTATATTTTATATTTTTATTTTTAATTTTTTGGTAATTTTTAAAATTTTTTTGTAATTTTTTAAAATTTTTTTTGTAATTTTTTTAAATTTTTTTTGTAATTTTTTAAATTTTTTTTTTGTAATTTTTAAATTTTTTTTGTAATTTTTAATTTTTTTTAATTTATTTTTTTCTTTTTTTTATTATTTTTTTCTTTTTTTCATTTCTTTTTTTTTCATTTATTTTCTTCGTTTTTTCATTTATTTTCTTAGTTTTTTTTTTCATTCATTCTTTTCATTTTTAATTTTTAAATTTTTTTCTTTTTAAATTTTTTTTTTTAATTTTTTTTTTTAATTTTAATTTTTTTAAATTATTTTTTTTTTATTATTATTTTTCTTTTTGTCCTGTCGGCATCAAAGGAACATTTATGTGCATAAAATACAGAGGTGCAGCATTGACACGGAGGATATCAAAGACACAAAAATTGCTACAGATGCCTTAAAAGACGCGGCCCCCCCAAATTCCCGCCTGTCCCCCCAAAATTCCAAGGATTTCAAGGCAGCCCCGGAGCTCCCATCGAATTTCGGATCAGTCTCGGCTTTATTTTTCATTTCGTTTCCATTTTTTAAACGGAGTTTTGGGATTTTTTGGGGTTTTTTGGGGTTTTTTGGTGATTTTTTGGGGTTTTTTTGTTGTTAATTTTTTGAGTTTTCGTTGCTGAGCACAGAAAAAAAAAATTTAGTCGGGAAAAGTGGGAAAATCTCGGAGGGGAAAATAAAGGGAATTAAAAAGGGGAAGGAAAGGGGGAATTAAAGGGGAAATGAAATTAAAAGGGAAAAAGGAAAAAATAAATGAAATAAAAAGGGGAAAATAAATGAAATAAAAGGGGAAAAATGAAATAAAAAAGGGGAAAAATGAAAGGAAAAATGAAATAAAAAGGGAAAAATAAATGAAATAAAAAGGGGAAAAAATGAAATAAAAAGGGGGAAAATGAAAGGAAAAAATGAAATTAAAAAGGGAAAAAATGAAATTAAAAAGGGAAAAAATGAAATTAAAAGGAAAAAATGAAAGGAAAAGGGGAAAATGAAATAAAAAGGGGAAAAGAATGAAATTAAAAGGGAAAAAATGAAATAAAAAGGGAAAAAATTAAAGGAAAAAATGAAATTAAAAAGGGAAAAAAATGAAATAAAAAGGGAAAAATAAATGAAATAAAAAGGGAAAAAATGAAAGGAAAAAATGAAATAAAAAGGGAAAAATGAAATAAAAGGGAAAAAATGAAATAAAAAAGGGAAAAATTAAAGGAAAAAATGAAATTAAAAAGGGGGAAAAAAGAAATTAAAAAGGGAAAAAAAGAAATTAAAAAGGGGAGAAAAAATTAAATAAAAAAGGGGAAAAATGGAATAAAAAGGGGAAAAAAGGAAATAATAAGGGGGAAAAAAGAAATAAAAAGGGGAAAAATTAAAGGAAAAAATGAAATTAAAAGGAAAAAATAAATGAAATAAAAAGGGGAAAAAATGAAATAAAAAGGGGAAAAAATGAAATAAAAATAAAAAAAGAACTAAAAACGGAAATAAATGAAATAAAAAGGGGAAAATATGAATTTTTAAAAAATGAAATAAAAAGGAAAAAATGGTATTAAAAGGGGGAAATAAATGAAATAAAAAGGGGGAAAAATGAAAGAAAAAATGAAATAAAAAGGGGAAAATAAATGAAATAAAAAGGGGAAAATAAATGAAATAAAAAGGGGAAAAAATGAAATAAAAAGGGGGAAAAATGAAATTTAAAAAGTGAAATAAAAAGGAAAAAATAAATGAAATAAAAAGGGGGAAAAATGAAACAAAAAGGAAAATAAATGAAATAAAAAGGGGAAAAAATGAAATTAAAAAAATGAAATAAAAAGGGAAAAATAAATAAAATAAAAGGAAAAAATAAATGAAATTAAAAAGGGGAAAAAAGAAAATCCCGAACCGAGGACCCCAAATGTGGGAAAGGTTTTGGGGTTTTTATTTCCTTTGGTTTCTCTCTGAAGGCAAAGGGGAAATCCCAGCCCGAAATTCCCACCCCGGAGCTTTTGTCCATCGGGATCAAATAAAAAATAAAATTTAAATAATAATTTTTAATTTTTATTTTTAATTTTTCTGGGGGTTTCTGCTTTTTGTAGGTTTGGGGTTTTTTTTATTTTTTCCTCCTCTTCCTTCCCCGTGTTGGGATCTGCAGGAGCCACCCCAAAAAAATGGGAATAAAACCAAAATTATTTCAAAATTTTGGAGATTTTTTTTAAAATAAAATTTTATTTTTTATTTTTTTATTTTTATTTAATTTGTCGGATTTCAGCTGGGGGGCTCTGGGGGGGCTCCTGTGGGATCGGGGAGGGAAATCCTGGCTCCGTTTGGGATGGGGAAATGGGAAAAGGGAAATGGGAAAAAATGGGAAAAGGGGAAAAATGGGAAAAAATGGGAAAAAATGGGAAAAAATGGGAAAAGGGAAAAATGGGAAAAGGGAAAAGGGAAAAATGGGAAAAAATGGGAAAAGGGAAAAGGGAAAAGGGAAAGGGAAAGGGAAAAATGGGAAAAATGGGAAAAAATGGGAAAAAATGGGAAAAGGGAAAATGGGAAAAGGGAAAAGGGAAAAGGGAAAAGGGGAAAGGGAAAGGGAAAAGGGAAAGGGAAAAGGGAAAGGGAAAGGGAAAAATGGGAAAAATGGAAAAAATGGGAAAAAATGGGAAAAAATGGGAAAAAATGGGAAAAAATGGGAAAAAATGGGAAAAAATGGGAAAAATGGGAAAAAATGGGAAAAATGGGAAAAGGGAAAAATGGGAAAAATGGGAAAAGGGAAAAGGAAAAGGGGAAAATGGGGAAAGGGAAAAGGAAAAACGGAAAGGGGAAAGGGGAAAGGGAAAAGGGAAAAATGGGAAAAAGGGAAAGGGAAAAGGGGAAAAGGGAAAGGGAAAATGGGAAAAGGGAAAAATGGGAAAAATGGGAAAAGGGAAAAGGGAAAAAGGGAAAGGGGAAAGGGGAAAGGGGAAAGGGGTGAGGAAAACGGGAAAAGGGGTGGGAAAGGGCAAGAGGAAATGGGAAATGGGATGGGGAAAATGGGAAAAGGGGAGAGAAGGAGGAGGAAAAATGGGAGGAGGATGAGGTGGGGAAGGGATGGGAGAGGAGCGGGACAGGAACGGGACAGGGGGACAGGAACGGGACACGGGGAACAGGAACGGGACACGGGGACAGGAACGGGACACGGGGCCACGCTGCCCTAACGACCCCAAGTTCCCGGGTGCTCCGGGGCTGTCCCTGGAATGTCCCCGGGATGTCCCTGGAATGTCCCTGGGATGTCCCTGGAATGTCCCCGGGATGTCCCCGGGATGTCCCCTTGTCCTCGAGCTGTCACTGGGATATCCCCGGGCCATCCCCACGCTGTCCCCGGGCTGTCCTTGGGATGTCCCCGGGCTGTCCTTGGGATGTCCCCGGGCTGTCCTTGGGGTGTCCCCGGGCTGTCCTTGGGGTGTCCCCGGGCTGTCCTTGGGATGTCCCCCTGTCCCTGGGACATCCCTGGGCTGTCCCCCTGTCCCCAGGATGTCCCCGGGCTGTTCCCTGGCTGTCCTTTTGATGTCACCCTGTCCTTGAGCTGTCCCTGGACTGTCCCCGGGCCATCCCCAGGATGTCCCCGGGCTGTCCCCCTGTTCCTGGAATATCCCTGGGATGTCCCCAAGCTGTCCCCCTGTTCCTGGAATATCCCTGGGATGTCCCCAAGCTGTCCCCCTGTCCCTGGGATGTCCCCAAGCTGTCCCCCTGTCCTGGAGCTGTCCCTGGACTGTCCCCAGGCCATCCCCAGAATGTCCCCGGGCTGTCCCTGGAATATCCCTGGGATGTCCCCAAGCTGTCCCTTAGATGTCCCCAGGCTGTCCCCCTGTCCTTGGGATATCCCTGGGATGTCCCCCTGTCCCTGTCCTGTCCCCAGGCCGTCCTTGGGATGTCCCCGGGCTGTCCCCTGTCCCTCACTGTCCCCTCTGTCCCTCACTGTCCCCTCTGTCCCTCACTGTCCCCCCCTGTCCCCCATCCCCTCTGTCCCCTCTGTCCCTCGCTGTCCCTCCCTGTCCCCTCTGTCCCTCGCTGTCCCTCTGTCCTTCTCTGTCCCCTCTGTCCCTCCCTGTCCCCCCTGTCCCCTCTCTGTCCCCCCTGTCCCCTCTGTCCCTCTCTGTCCCCCCTGTCCCCGCTGTCCCCTCTGTCCCTCCCTGTCCCCTCTATCCCTCCCTGTCCCCTCTGTCCCCGCTGTCCCGTCTGTCCCCGCTGTCCCCTCTGTCCTTCTCTGTCCCCTCTATCCCCCCTGTCCCTCCCTGTCCCCTCTGTCCCCCTGTCCCCTCTGTCCCCGCTGTCCCCTCTGTCCCTCCCTGTCCCCTCTGTCCCCGCTGTCCCCTCTGTCCCTCGCTGTCCCTCTGTCCTTCTCTGTCCCCTCTATCCCCCCTGTCCCTCCCTGTCCCCTCTGTCCCTCACTGTCCCCTGTCCCTCACTGTCCCCTCTGTCCCCTCGCTGTCCCCTCTGTCCTCTCTGTCCCCCCTGTCCCCGCTGTTCCCTCGCTGTCCCCTCTGTCCCCTCTGTCCCCCCTGTCCCTCCCTGTCCCTCTGTCCCCTCTGTCCCTCCCTGTCCCCTCTGTCCCTCCCTGTCCCCTCTGTCCCTCCCTGTCCCCTCTGTCCCTCTCTGTCCCCCGCTGTCCCCTCTATCCCCGCTGTCCCCTCACTGTCCCCTCTGTCCCTCGCTGTCCCCTCTGTCCCCTCTATCCCCCCTGTCCCCCCTGTCCCCTCTATCCCTCGCTGTCCCCCCTGTCCCCCCTGTCCCCCCTGTCCCCTCTGTCCCCCCTGTCCCCCCTGTCCCCCCTGTCCCCGCTGTCCCCGCTGTCCCCAAGGGCCGCCGGTACATTCAGTGTTTGTCGCTATGGCTCAGGGGGCGGCGCCCCTCGCTCGGGCAGTGCAAAAACACCCGCGGGGACTGAAATGTAAAACCGGAATTTTTTTTTTTTCTTTTTTTTTTTTTTGTGCTGTTGAATTCTTTTTTTTTTTTTAATTATTACTATTTTTTACTCCTTCTTTGTAAAGTGTTTTTTATATTTTTCATTATTCCCTTTCCTCTCTCTCTCTCTCTCTCTCTCTCAAAACCACAAAATTCCCTTTGTCCATTCATTCCCTAGAAACGAAATTTAAAATTTTTTTCTCTTTTTTTTCTTATTTTTCTCTCATTTTTTCCTTTTTTTCTCTCTTTTTTCTCTCTTTTTTCTCTCATTTTTTCTCTCTTTTTTTTCATTTTTCTCTCATTTTTTTCCTCTTTTTTCTCTTTTTTTTTCTCTTTTTTTTAATTTTTTCTCTCTTTTTTAAAATTTTTTCTCTCATTTTTTCCCAATTCCAACTGAAAAAATAAAGCCCGAGACACTCTCACCTCCCTCTCACCATGAGATCTAAAGGGAATCCAGACTCATGCTTATTATTATTATTTTTTGTTATTTTTTTTTAACAAAAGTGCTTTTTACTTCAAGCAAGTGCTTTGGACCAAAGGGCTCGGAGAGAAACTTCCTTTTTTTTGTTGGTTTTTGTATTTATCAGAAGGTTGGGAAAAGGATCTGAGCGTTCCAAACTGAATCAATCAAAGAAAAAAAATAAATTGAAAAAAATTAAATTTAAATCGAGCGGTGAACGGTTCAACTTTGGTATAAAAGGGTGGAAAATTGGAGGAATTTTTGGAGGAAATTTGAGGAATTTTTGGAGGAAATTTGAAGAATTTTTAGGAATTTTTAAAGGAATTTTTTTTGAGGAATTTTGAGAAATTTTTTAAGGAATTTTGAGGAATTTTTTGAGGATTTTTTGAGGAAATTTGAAGAATTTTGAGAATTTTTTGAGGATTTTTTTGCAGAATTTTGAGGAATTTTTTGAAGAATTTTGAGGATTTTTTGAGGATTTTTCAGGAATTTTTTGCCAATTTTGAGGATTTTTTTTTTGAGGAAATTTGGAGGAAATTTGAGGAATTTTTTTGGATTTTGGAGGAATTTTTTGAGAAATTTTTTTTTGAGGAAATTTGAGGAATTTTTAGGAATTTTTTGACGAATTTTTTGAGGAACTTTTGGAGGAAATTTGAGGAATTTTTTTGCGGATTTTTGAGGAATTTTTTGACGAATTTTTTGAGGAATTTTTGGAGGAAATTTGAGGAATTTTTTGCGGATTTTTGAGGAATTTTTTGACGAATTTTTTGAGGAATTTTTGGAGGAAATTTGAGGAATTTTTTTGCGGATTTTTGAGGAATTTTTTTCACTAATTTTTTGAGGAAATTTGAGGAATTTTTGGATGAATTTTAGGGAATTTTTAGGAATTTGGAGGGCAGGGAGAACGGGCAGGTCAGCGGAAGTTTCCCTCCATTCCCTTTTTATTTTTTAACAAACGCATTGGGGTGAAAAACCAAAAAAAAAAACCCTCAAAAATAATCACTAAAAATAAAATAAACTAAAATAAAATTAAAATCCCGAATTGAAACTGAATTATTTATCAGAAATCAACGCTCTCGTTCACCCAACACTTGGATTATCAGTGGAATTTTCAAGCTGTGCTGTCGATATTAAAGGAGAACAAAGTTGGGAGAAATTCAAACCCCAAAAAATGTGAAATTCACCCCAAAAATTCCCCCCCTCCACCCTCCTCATCCTCATCCCCTCCCCACCCTTGGGTGCAGCGCCGGAGCCTCGGGGTCCCCTTGGTTCTGGTGGTTATTAATTATTATTATTAATATTAATTATTATTATTAATAATTAATATTATTAATAAATATTAATTATTTGGAAAGAGGAAAGCCCTTGAGGAGGTTGGGGTGATTGTCTCAGAGGTGGGGGGAAATATTTGGGATAAGGGCAGCAAAGAGGGATGGGATTCCCAAAAAAATCCCTAAAAAAACTCAAAAATATCCCAAAAAATCTCCTAAAATAATAAAAAAAATTATCCCAAAAAATTTAAAAAAGGGTCAAAAAAATCCCCAAAAAAATCAACAAAAAATCCCCAAAATTCCCCCTAAAATTCCCAAAAAATCTCAAAAAAATCCCCCTAAAATTCCCAAAAAATCTCAAAAAAAAAATCTCAAAAAATCCCAAAAAATTTCCCCAAAAACTCAAAAAAATTAAAAAAAAATTTCCCTAAATAATCTCAAAAAAATCCCAAAAAATTCCCCCAAAATTTCCCAAAAATCAAAAAAAATCCCCCAAAAAATCTCCCCAAAAATCTCAAAAAATCTCCTAAAAATCCCCTAAAATCCCCCCAAAAATCCCAAAAATTCCACCAAACTTGGGGTGGAAAAGCAGCTTTTTTTTCCAAGTGCTGGTAAAAACAGAAAATGAAATGATAAATTGGGCAGGGATGGTGGAAAAGGGAGAATTCCCAAAAAATCCAAAATATTTTTGGGTTTTTTGGGAGAGGGAAAAGGGGAAAGAGGAGCAGTGAAATGTAAACAATTCTCACAATTCTCTTTTTCTTTGGGGTTTTTTGTTTTGTTTTTCCAGTTTTCTGTGGAATACTGAAAAAAAAATGGGAAAAGAGCTTCCAAAAAAAGAAAAAAAATGGGAAAAGAGCTTCCAAAAAAGGAAAAAAATGGGAAAAGAGCTTCCAAAAAAAGAAAAAAATGGGAAAAGAGCTTCCAAAAAAAGAAAAAAATGGGAAAAGAGCTTCCAAAAAAAGAAAAAAATGGGAAAAGAGCTTCCAAAAAAAGAAAAAAATGGGAAAGGATTAAAAAAAAAGGAAAAGATTTTTGCAAAGAGGAAAAAATATTAAAAAAAAAAGGGGAAAGATCTTTAAAAATAAAAAAATCTTAAAAAAATTGGAAAAGATTTTTCAAAAAAATGGGAAAAATCTTAAAAAAATTGGAAAAGATTTTTCAAAAAAATGGGAAAAATCTTAAAAAAATTGGAAAAGATTTTTCCAAAAAATGGGAAAAATCTTAAAAAAATTGGAAAAGATTTTTCCAAAAATGGGAAAAAATCTTTAAAAGAATTGGAAAAGATTTTTCAAAAAATGGGAAAAATCTTAAAAAAAAATTGGAAAAGATTTTTCAAAAAAATGGGAAAAATCTTTAAAAAAATTGGAAAAGATTTTTTCAAAAATGGGAAAAATCTTTAAAAAAATTGGAAAAGATTTTTCAAAAAAATGGGAAAAAATCTTTAAAAAAATTGGAAAAGATTTTTTCAAAAAAATGGGAAAAAATCTTTAAAAATAAATTGGAAAAGATTTTTCCAAAAAATGGGAAAAAATCTTTAAAAAAAATAAATTGGAAAAGATTTTTCCAAAAATGGGAAAAAATCTTCAAAAAAATTGGAAAATATTTTTCCAAAAAATGGGAAAAATCTTAAAAAAAATAAATTGGAAAAGATTTTTCAAAAAAAAGAGGGAAAAATCTTTAAAAAAATTGGAAAAGATTTTTCAAAAAAATGGGAAAAAATCTTTAAAAAAAAAAATTGGAAAAGATTTTCCAAAAAATAAAAAGATCTTTAAAAAAATGAATTTATTTTAAAAAAATTGGAAATTCTCTTTCCAAAAAAGGAGAAAAATCTTCCAAAAAAAGGGAAAAAATCTTTTAAAAAGGAGGAAAAAATTTAAAAAAAAAAAAAGAAAAGGAGCTCCCAAATGGAGGGAAAAGATCTTTAAAAAATTAGGATTTTCCAAAGAAAAAGAGATTTTTTTGTGATTTTTTAAAGGTTTTTTTGATTCAAGTTTTGTTGGAGTTGGTTCTGGTTCTGAGCTGAGGTATCTGGTGGGGTGGGGAATAATAAAAAATAAAAATAAAATAAAATAAAAGTAAAATAAAAATAAAATAAAATAAATAAAATTAAAATAAAATAAATGAAAATAAAAATAAAAATAAAATTAAGAATAAAAAATAATAAAAGAAATAAAATAAAAATAAAAATTAAAAAAAAAATTTAAATGAAAATAAAAGAAATGAAAATTAAATTAAAAATAAAACTAAAACTAAAAATAAAAAATAAAATTAAAAAAATAATAAAAGAAATAAAATATAAATAAAAAAATTAAAATTAAAATTAAAATAAAAAATAAAATAAAGATATAAAAGAAATAAAATTAAAATTAAAATAAAAAATAAAATAAAAATATAAAAGAAATAAAATTAAAATAAAAATAAAATAGAAAATATTAAAAAATAAAAAAATAAAATAAAAATAAAAATAAAATAAAAATGTTAAGAGAAATAAAATAAAAATAAACTAAAAAAAGGAAAGAAATAAAATTAAAATTAAAATAAAATAAAAAATAATAAAAAAATTAAAATAAAATTAAAATAAAAAATAAAAATAAAAAATAATAAAAGAAATAAAATAAAAATAAAGAAACCACAAAAAAATTAAAATAAAAATTAAAATAAAAAATAAAAGAAATAAAATAAAAAACCACAAAAAATTAAATTAAAATAAAAAATAAAAAATAAAAAATAAAAGAAATAAAATAAAAATAAAAAACCACAAAAAATTAAAATAAAAATTAAAATAAAAAATAAAAGAAATAAAATAAAAATAAAAAACCACAAAAAATTAAATTAAAATAAAAAATAAAAGAAATAAAATAAAAATAAAAAACCACAAAAAATTAAAATAAAAAACAAAAAATAAAAGAAATAAAATAAAAATAAAAAACCACAAAAAATTAAATTAAAATAAAAAATAAAAAATAAAAGAAATAAAAAAAATAAAATAAAAAACAATAAAAGAAATAAAATTAAAATAAAAAAATTAAAAAATAAAAATAAAAATAAAAATAAAGGAGAGGATCCAGAGGGAAAAATTCCCTGTCAAGTGCCCGGAGCTCACCCGGATCGGGTTTTGTTGAGTGCTTGGAAAAAATCAAAAATGTGCTTTTATTTCACCCAAAGGTCAGGAGGGAAAATTCCTATTTGGTTCCAAAAGTTTGGCTTTGGTTCAAAAAATAAAACTAAAAATAAAAATATAAAGGAAGGGACAGTGCCAGGCTGCCCTGAGGGGAACAACCTTTGTTTTAATGGAAAAAATGAAATAAAAATTGGAATTTTGGTTACAAAAATTCCCTTTGCTCTCTGGTGGTGTCACAGGAGGGAAGAGGAGCTCAGAAATTCCCAAAATTCCTGAAATTCCCAAAATTCTCCTTCCTCTCTGCACCCCCCCTGTCTTTGGTTTTAAACAAACTCGTGGGAGGGAGGGAAAAAATTGAATTTTTTTTTTATTATTCAGAAAATTAAAATTTTTGGGGAAAAAAACCCAAAAAAATCAAAGGGAAAAAATCCAGCAGTGCAACATTTAAACCTGTGCAGCATCAACAGGATTGCCCAAAAATTAGAATTAAAATTAAAATCGAAATTAAAATCAAAATTAAAATTAAAATTAAAATTAAAAGCAAAATTAAAATTAAAATCAAAATTAAAATTAAAATTAAATCAAAATTAAAATTAAAATTATTGAAATTAAAATCAAAATTAAAATTGAAATCAAAATTAAAATTAAAATTAAAATTAAATTAAAATCAAAATTAAAATTAAAATTGAAATTGAAATTAAAATTAAAATCAAAATTAAAATCAAAATTAAAATTAAAATCAAAATTAAAATCAAAATCAAAATTAAAATCAAAATTAAAATCAAAATTAAAATTAAAATAATTAAAATTAAAAAAGGAGAACCCAAACCAAAAAAAATAAATCAATGATCCCACTCACATCCACAAAATCTGCCAAAAAAATTAAATTATGAATAAAGATTTGCAAGTGCATTTGTTTCCTCAGTAAAGGCAAAAAATGTTGATTTTTTTTCTCTTTTTTTGTTGTTTTTTTTAAAGGTAAACGCTCATTTTTTAATAAATAATTCTCATTTTCTTCTCAAAAATGAAAAAATAAACGATTGACCGAGCAAAAATTGACACGAAACGGTCAAGGAAAGCAGGGGGGAAAATAAAAGGGATTTTTGGAGGTTTTAGGATGTGAGAAATTGCAAAAAAAAGGGGGAAAAAAAGGAAAAAAAATTGAAAATAATTCCAGCCCAACAGAATCCCTAAAGTGCCTGGGGGGGGAGGCTCCGGCTGCCCCTGGGATTTGGGGTACAGCAGATTTGGGGTTTTTTTCAAGTGTTTTTGGGGTTTTTGGGGTGAGGAGAGGATCCCAAAATAATCCCCAAGTTGTGAAATAATCCCTGAATTCCAAAATCGGCCCCGAATTCCCAAAATCGGCCCCAAATCTGCCCCTAAAAGTTTGGGGTTGTGCTCGTCCTGGCTGGGGAGGGGAAGGGGAATTCCGGGGGTTTAGGGGAGGAAATGTGGGAAGGGAATGGAAATTTTGGGAAGGAATAAAATTTTGGGAAGGGAATAAAATTTTGGGAAGGAAATGAAATTTTGGGAAGGGAATAAAATTTTGGGAAGGAAATAAAATTTTGGGAAGGGAATAAAATTTTGGGAAGGAAATAAAATTTTGGGAAGGGAATAAAAATGTTGGGAAGGGAATAAAAATTTTGGGAAAGGAATAAAATTTTGGGAAGGGAATAAAATTTTGGGAGGGAAATAAAATTTTGGGAAGGAATCAAAATGTTGGGAAAGGAATAAAACTTTGGGAAGGGAATAAAATGTTGGGAAGGGAACAAAAATGTTGGGAAGGGAATAAAAATTTTGGGAAAGGAAATAAATTTTTGGGAAAGGAAATAAATTTTTGGGAAGGGAATGGAAATGTTGGGAAGGGAATAAAATGTTGGGAAGGGAATAAAATTTTGAGAAGGAATAAAAATGTTGGGAAGGGAATGAAAATGTTGGGAAAGGAATAAAATTTTGGGAAGGAAATAAAATTTTGGGAAGGAATAAAATTTTGGGAAGGAAATAAAATTTCGGGAAGGGAATGGAAATGTTGGGAAGGGAATAAAATTTTGGGAAGGGAATAAAACTTTGTGAAGGGAATAAAAACATTGGAAGGAACTGCTGGGAAGGGAATAGAGCCCTGGGAAGGGAATGGAAATGTTGGGAAGGGAATAAAACTTGGGAAAGGAAATAAAAATGTTGGGAAGGAAATATCAGGAATAAAATAAAAAAGCCAAGAATGAAACAAAAACGTTGGGAATGAAACAAAAAGGGGAAGGAAAGGGCTCCAGTCAATCCCACAGCAAAGCTCCAGTGGGGTTTGGGGCTGTTTTGTAAATTTTTGTAATTTCTTGTACATTTTTTGTACATTTTTGTACTTTTTTGTACATTTTTGTACTTTTTTGTACATTTTTGTACTTTTTTGTACATTTTTGTACTTTTTTGTACATTTTTGTACTTTTTTAGTCATTTGTGGGATTGGATATGGGATTTGGGGCTCATGGGATGGGATTTTGAATATCTTGTATTTTTTTGCACTTTGTGGGATGGGATTTGGGGCTCAGGATTTTGAATATTTTTGAATATTTTGAATATTTTTTGAATATTTTTGGACTTTGTGGGATGGGATTTGGGGTTTTGCACTTTTTCGTATTTTTGGGATGGGATACAGGATTTGGGGCTCACGGGATGGAATTTGGAGCTCAGAATTTTGTACATTTTTGCATTTTGTGGGATGGGATTTGGGGCTCATGGGACGGGATTTGGAGCTCAGAATTTTGTACATTTTTGCACTTTGTGGGATGGGATTTGGGGCTCAGGATTTTGAATATTTTTGAATATTTTTGAATATTTTGAATATTTTTTGAATATTTTTGGACTTTGTGGGATGGGATTTGGGGCTCACAGGACGGGGTGTGGGGTTTTGCACTTTTTCATATTTTTGGGATGGGATACAGGATTTGGGGCTCACAGGATGGAATTTGGAGCTCAGGATTTTGAATATTTTTGCACTTTGTGGGATGGGATTTGGGGCTCACAGGATGGAATTTGGAGCTCAGAATTTTGAATATTTTTGCATTTTGTGGGATGGGATTTGGGGCTCACAGGATGGAATTTGGAGCTCAGAATTTTGTACATTTTTGCACTTTGTGGGATGGGATTTGGGGCTCAGGATTTTGAATATTTTTGAATATTTTGAATATTTTTTGAATATTTTTGCACTTTGTGGGATGGGATTTGGGGCTCACAGGATGGGATTTGGGGCTCACAGGATAAGATGTGGGGTTTTGCACCTTTTCGTATTTTTGGGATGGGATACAGGATTTGGGGCTCACAGGATAGAATTTGGAGCTCAGGATTTTGAATATTTTTGCACTTTGTGGGATGGGATTTGGGGCTCACAGGACGGGGTGTCGGGTTTTGCACTTTTTCATATTTTTGGGATGGGATACAGGATTTGGGGCTCACAGGATGGGATTTGGGGCTCACGGGATGGGATTTGGGGCTCACGGGATGGGATTTGGGGCTCACAGGATGAGGTGTGGGGTTGAGGCTCACAGAATGGTGTTGAGGGCACAACACACGGGACGACCACAACCCCAAACATCACCAAACCCACCCAAACCCACCAAACCCTCAACATCACCCCCCTAAAACACCCCCCACATCGCTCTCCCAACCTTGTTCTCCTTCCAAGTGCCTCTAAGAACCTCTAAATAAATAGGACGGGGGCGGGTCGGGTCGGGGGGGCACCCATGGGTGCTACTCGGAGTAGCAGCCGTCCAGGCCGATGGCGCCGTGGCGCTCGGGGCCGTAGGGGCGGGCGGCGCCGCGGGGCAGAGCCTTGGCGGCGATGCCGCAGTTGTGCAGGAGGCTGAGGCTGAAGGAGCCCAGCGCGTCCTTGGGCGGGAAAGGCTTCATGGTGGACAGGATCAGTGCCAGGCAGTCGGCCACGTCCTTGTTGGGGGCGCAGGCCAGCGCGGGCGTGTGACCTGAGGGGACACGCGGGGGACACCGGGGTCAGTGGGGTGGCATTGTGGGGTTTTGGGGTCATGGGATGGGCTGTGGGATTGAGGGATGGGGTGTGAGGTGTGGAATGGGGTGTGGGGTCATGGGATGGGATATGAGACTGGCAGTCGGCCACGTCCTTGTTGGGGGCGCAGGCCAGCGCGGGCGTGTGACCTGAGGGGACACCTGGGGGACACTGAGGTCAGTGGGGTGGCATTGTGGCATTTTGGGGTTTGGGGGCCATGGGATGGGGTGTGGGATTGAGGGATGGGGTGTGGGGTCATGGGATGGGCTGTGGGGTCATGGGATGGGCTGTGGGACTGGCAGTCGGCCACGTCCTTGTTGGGGGCGCAGGCCAGCGCGGGCGTGTGACCTGAGGGGACACGCGGGGGACATCGAGGTCAGTGGGGTGTAGGGGTCATGGGATGGGGTGGAGGGTGATGGGATGGGGTTGTGGGGTCATGGGATGGGGTGTGGGATTGAGGGAATTGAGTGTGGAGTCATGGGATGGGGTGTAGGAATAAGGGATGGGGTGTGGGGTCATGGGATGGTTTGGATTGAGAGGGATCTGAAATCCCATCTTGTCCCATTGGGACAATTTAATCCCATTGGTTAAATGGGTTATGGGATGGGGTGGAGGGTGTGGGATGGGGTGTGGGGTCATGGTGGACAGGATCAGTGCCAGGCAGTCGGCCACGTCCTTGTTGGGGGCGCAGGCCAGCGCGGGCGTGTGACCTGAGGGGACACCCGGGGGACACCGAGGTCAGGAACTTCTTGGTTGTGGGATTTTGGGGTCATGGGATGAGGTGTGGGATTGAGGGAATTGGGTATGGGGTCATGGGATGTGATGTGGGCTCATGGGATAGGGTGTGGGATTGAAGGAATTGAGTGTGGGGTCATGGCATGGGGTGTGGGGTTGAGGGACATGATGTGGGGTCATGGGGTCATGGGATGGGGTGTGGGATGGGATATGGGATTTGGAGTTCATGGGATGGGGTGTGGGATTGAGGGAATTGAGTGTGGGGTCATGGGATGGGGTGTGGGATTCTGGGGTCATGGGATGGTTTGGGTTGGGAGGGATCTTAAATCCCATCTTGTCCTATAGGGACAATTTAATCCCATGGGGTGTGACCTGAGGGGACACCTGGGGGACACTGAGGTCAGTGGGGTGGCATTGTGGGATTTTGGGGTTTGGGGGCCATGGGATGGGGTGTGGGATTGAGGGATGGGGTGTGGGATCATGGGATGGGCTGTGGGGTCATGGGATGGGGTTTGGGACTGGCAGTCGGCCACGTCCTTGTTGGGGGCACAGGCCAGCGCGGGCGTGTGACCTGAGGGGACACCCAGGGGACACGGCCATCAGTGAGGTGTGGGGTTGTTGGATTTTAGAGTTGAGGGGTCATGGGATGGGGTGAAGGATTGAGGGATGGGGTGGAGGGTGTGGGATGGGGTGTGGGGTCATGGTGGACAGGATCAGTGCCAGGCAGTCGGCCACGTCCTTGTTGGGGGCGCAGGCCAGCGCGGGCGTGTGACCTGAGGGGACACCCAGGGGACACTGAGGTCAGCGGGGTGGCATTGTGGGGTTTTGGGGTCATGGGATGAGGTGTGGGATTGAGGGAATTGGGTATGGGGTCATGGGATGTGATGTGGGCTCATGGGATAGGGTGTGGGATTGAAGGAATTGAGTGTGGGGTCATGGCATGGGGTGTGGGGTTGAGGGACATGATGTGGGGTCATGGGGTCATGGGATGGGGTGTGGGATGGGATATGGGATTTGGGGTTCATGGGATGGGGTGTGGGATTGAGGGAATTGAGTGTGGGGTCATGGGATGGGCTGTGGGATTCTGGGGTCATGGGATGGTTTGGGTTGGGAGGGATCTTAAATCCCATCTTGTCCCATTGGGACAATTTAATCCCATTGGTTAAATGGGTTATGGGATGGGGTGGAGGGTGTGGGATGGGGTTGGGGGGTCATGGTGGACAGGATCAGTGCCAGGCAGTCGGCCACGTCTTTGTTGGGGGCGCAGGCCAGCACGGGCGTTTGACCTGAGGGGACACCCGGGGGACACTGGGGTCAGCGGGGTGTGGGGTTGTTGGATTTTAGGGTTGTGGGGTCGTGGGATGGGGTGTGGGGTCATGGGATGGTTTGGGTTGGGAGGGATCTTAAATCCAATCTTGTCCCACTGGGACAATTTAATCCCATGGGGTTGTGGGGTCATGGGATGGTTTGGGTTGCAAGGGAACTTAAATCCCATCTTGTCCCATTGGGACAATTTAATCCCATGGGGTGTGGCGTCATGGGATGGGGTATGGGACAGGCTGTCGGCCACGTCCTTGTTGGGGGCACAGGCCAGCGCGGGCGTGTGACCTGAGGGGACACGCGGGCGACACTGAGGTCAGTGGGGTTTGTGGGATTTGGGGGTTGGGGCTTATGGGATTGGGTGTGGGACTGGCACTCGGCCACGTCCTTGTTGGGGGCACAGGCCAGAGCAGGTGTGTGACCTGAGGGGACACCCGGGGGACATCGACATCAGCGGGGTTTGTGGTTGTGGGGTCATGGGATGGGGTGTGGGACTGAGGGAATTGAGTGTGGGGTCATGGGATGGGGTGTGGGGTTGTGGGATGGTTTGGGTTGGGAGGGATCTTAAATCCCATCTTGTCCCATTGGGGGTCATGGGATGGGGTGTGGGGTCATGGGATACGATGTGGGGTTGAGGGATGGGGTGTGGGGTCATGGGATGGGCTGTGGGGTCATGGGATGAGGTGTGGGACTGGCAGTCGGCCACGTCCTTGTTGGGGGCGCAGGCCAGCGCGGGCGTGTGACCTGAGGGGACACGTGGGGGACACCAAGGTCAGGAACTTCTTGGTTGTGGGATTTTGGGGTCATGGGATGAGGTGTGGGATTGAGGGAATTGGGTATGGGGTCATGGGATGTGATGTGGGCTCATGGGATAGGGTGTGGGATTGAAGGAATTGAGTGTGGGGTCATGGCATGGGGTGTGGGGTTGAGGGACATGATGTGGGGTCATGGGGTCATGGGATGGGGTGTGGGATGGGATATGGGATTTGGGGTTCATGGGATGGGGTGTGGGATTGAGGGAATTGAGTGTGGGGTCATGGGATGGGCTGTGGGATTCTGGGGTCATGGGATGGTTTGGGTTGGGAGGGATCTTAAATCCCATCTTGTCCCATTGGGACCATTTAACCCCATGGGGTGTGACCTGAGGGGACATCCGGGGGACACCGAGGTCAGCGGGGCTTGTGGGGGTCATGGGATGGGGTGTGGGGTGTGAGATGGGGTGTCGGATGGTGGGAATTGAGTGTGGGGTCATGGGATGGGGTGTGGGGTGTGGGATTGAGGGAATTGGGTATGGGGTCATGGGATGGGCTGTGGGATTGTGGAGTCATGGGATGGTTTGGGTTGGGAGGGATCTTAAATCCCATTTTGTCCCACTCGGGGTCATGGGATGGGGTGTGGGGTTTTGTACTTTTTTATACTTTGTGGGATGGGGTTGTGGGATGGGATTTGGGGGTCATGGGATGAGGTGTGGGGTTGTGGGGTCATGGGATGGGGTGTGGGGTCGGGAGGGGTCTGCAAGGTCCCTCATCCCCCTGAGGGGGAGGCACCAGAGTTCAGCACGGGATCACAGAATGGTTTGGGTTGTGGGGTTTTTTTGTGTGCTTGGGCATTCCCCGGGCTCTGGGCACTTCCAGGAACCCCAAAACCCCCCCAGGAACCCCAAAACCCCCCCAGGAACCCCAAACCCCCCCCAGACCCCCCGTGGGGAGCACCCACCTTCTTCATCCACAGCCAGCACCGTGGCCCCCCGGCTGAGCAGCGCCTGCACCACGGAGGCCAGGCCGTTCCGAGCCGCGATGTGCAGCGGCCTGCAGGGGGGAAAAATGGGGTCAGAACCCCAAATCCCACCCCAAAAACCCAAATCCCATTCCAAAAACCCCAAATCCCATTCCAAAAACCCAAAACCCCACAGAAGACCCTGTGCCAAAAGCTCTCAGTGCATTCAAGGCCAGGCCATTCCGAGCCGCGATGTGCAGCGGCCTGGGAGGGGGAAAAATGGGGTCAGAACCCCAAATCCAACCCCAAAACCCCAAAATCCCATCCCAAAATCCCAAATCCCATCCCAAACCCCAAATCCCACCCTAAAACCCCACAGAACACCCTGTGCCAAAACCCTGGAGTGCAGCAGCCTGGGGACTGACAAAAAAATGGGATCATAACCCCAAAATCCCAACCCAAAACCCCACAGAACACCCCAAAACACCCCATGCCAAAACATTTGAGTGCAGCAGGTTGGGGACTGACAAAAAAAATGGGATCACATCCCAAAATCTCACCCCAAAACCCCAAAACCCCACAGAACACCCCATGGCAAAACCCTTGAATGCAGGAGCTTGGGGACAGACAAAAAAATGGGATCACAACCCCAAATCCCACTGCAAAACCCCAAAACCCTACAGAACACCCCGTACCAAAAGCTCTGAGTGCAGTGGCCTGGGGAGGGACAAAAAAAACAGGCTCACAACCCCAAATCTCACCCCAAAACCCCAAAATCCCACCCCAAAACCCCACAGAACACCCCGTGCCAAAACATTTGAGTTCAGCAGCTTGGGGACAGACAAAAAAATGGGATCACATCCCAAAACCTCACCCCAAAACCCCAAAATCCCCCCCCAAAACCCCCAAACCCCACAGAACACCCCATGGCAAAACCCTTGAATGCAGGAGCTTGGGGACAGACAAAAAAATGGGATCACATCCCAAAATCTCACCCCAAAACCCCAAAACCCCAAAACCTCAAAACCCCCCAGAACACCCCGTGCCAAAACCCTTGAATGCAGGAGCTTGGGGACAGACAAAAAAATGGGATCACATCCCAAAATCCCAACCCAAAACCCCAAAACCCCACAGAACACCCCGTGCCAAAACCCCTGAGTGCAGTGACCTGGGGACAGACAAAAAAATGGGATCAGATCCCAAATTCCCCCCCCAAACCGCCCAGAACACCCCGTGCCCAAAGCCCTGAGCGCACTCAAGGCCAGGCCCGAGGCTGCTCCCAGCTCAGCTGTTCCCATTCCCACATTCCCGGATTTTCCCGGATCCAGCTGTGCAAACACTCACATCTGCAGAGCACTGTTACTTGCATTGATAAGGCCAAGGTCTTGGGTTTCCCCCAGGATCAACAAGGCACACTTTTCATGGCCCTGCGGAGAGAGGGGGTCAGGGTGGGACAGGGGAACGGGGTCATTCCATGAGGGAATGGGGGATCATTCCTGAAAGGAACGGGGTCATTCCATGAGGGAATGGGGACATGGAATTATTCCCTAAAAGAATGTGGATATGGAATCATTCCCTAAAGGAATGGGGATGTGGAATCACTCCCTAAAGAATTATGGAATTATTCCCTAAAGGAATCTGGATCTGGAATCATTCCCTAAAGGAATGGGGAATCATTCCATAAGGGAATGGGGAATCATTCCATAAAGGAATAGGAACCTGGAATTATTCCCTAAAGGAATCTGGATGTGGAATCATTCCCTAAAGGAATGGGGAATCATTCCATAAAGGGATGGAGAATAATTCCCTAAAGGAATGGGGAATCATTCCCTAAAGGAATGGGGAATCATTCCCTAAAGGAATGGGGACACAGAATCATTCCCTAAAGGAACGGGGAATCATTCCATAAGGGAATAGGAATCTGGAATTATTCCCTAAAGGAATCTGGATCTGGAATCATTCCCAAAAGGAATGGGGAATCATTCCCTAAAGGAATGGGGACATGGAATTATTCCCTAAAGGAATCTGGATGTGGAATCATTCCCAAAAGGAATGGGGAATCATTCCCTAAAGGAATGGGGACATGGAATTATTCCCTAAAGGAATCTGGATGTGGAATCATTCCCAAAAGGAATGGGGAATCATTCCATAAGGGAATGGGGAATCATTCCCTAAACAATTACAGAATTATTCCCTAAAAGAATCTGAATGTGGAATCATTCCCTAAAGGAATGGGGATCATTCCCTAAGGGAATGGGAAATCATTCCATAAAGGAGTCTGGATGTGGAATCATTCCCTAAAGGAATGGGGACGTGGAATTATTCCCTAAAGGAATGGAGATGTGGGATCATTCCCTAAAGGAATGGGGAATCATTCCATAAAGGAATGGGGAATCATTCCATAAAGGAATGGGGAATCATTCCATAAAGGAATGGGGAATCATTCCATAAAGAATTACAGAATTATTCCCTAAAAGAATCTGAATGTGGAATCATTCCCTAAAGGAATGGGGTCATTCCATAAGGGAATGGGGGATCATTCCCTAAACAATTACAGAATTATTCCATAAAAGAATCTGAATGTGGAATCATTCCCTAAAGGAATGGGGATCATTCCTTAAGGGAATGGGAAATCATTCCATAAGGGAATGGGGACATGGAATTATTCCCTAAAGGGATGTGGATCTGGAATCATTCCCTAAAGGAACGGGGATGTGGAATCATTTCCTAAAGGAATGTGGAATCATTCCCTAAAAGAATCTGGATGTGGAATCGTTCCCTAAAGGAATGGGGAATCATTCCCTTAAAGAATGTGGAATCATTCCCTAAAGGAATGGGGAATCATTCCATAAAGGAACATGGATCTGGAATTAT
This sequence comes from Acrocephalus arundinaceus, assembly GCA_021534815.1. Classification (NCBI taxonomy): domain Eukaryota; kingdom Metazoa; phylum Chordata; class Aves; order Passeriformes; family Sylviidae; genus Acrocephalus; species Acrocephalus arundinaceus. Next base: position 28,743 of record JAJEOU010000869.1, read on the forward strand.
TCCCTAAAGGAACAGGGAATCACTCCCTAAACAATTACAGAATTATTCCCTAAAAGAATCTGAATGTGGAATCATTCCCTAAAGGAACATGGAATCATTACCTAAGATGGAATCATTCCCTAAAGGAATGTGGACGTGGAATAATGCCCTAAAGGAATGGGGACGTGGAATCTTCCATAAAGCAATGGGGAATCATTCCATAAAGGAATCTGGATCTGCAATCAGGGAGGTGACACAGAGGTGACACTGAGGTGACACAGAGGTGACACAAAGGTGACACAGAGGTGACAGAGGTGACACAGAGGTGACAGGGAGGTGACACGAAGGGGACACAGAGGTGACACAGAGGTGACAGGAGGTGACAGAGGTGACACAGAGGTGACACGGAGGTGACAGGAAGGTGACAGGGAGGTGGCAGGGAGGTGACACTGAGGTGACACAGAGGTGATACAAAGGTGACACAGAGGTGACACTGAGGTGACACAAAGGTCACACTGAGGTGACACTGAAGTGACACTGAGGTGACACAGAGGTGACACGGAGATGACAGGGAGGTGGCAGGGAGGTGGCAGGGAGGTGACAGGGAGGTGACACAGAGGTGACAGGGAGGTGACAGGGAGGTGACAGGGAGGTGACACAGAGGTGACACAGAGGTGACACAGAGGTGACACAGAGATGACAGGGAGGTGACACTGAGGTGACACTGAGGTGACACAGAGGTGACACGGAGATGACAGGGAGGTGACACAGAGGTGACACAGAGGTGACACTGAGGTGACACTGAGGTGACACTGAGGTGACACAGAGGTGACAGGGAGGTGGCAGGGAGGTGACTGGGAGGTGACCGTGAGGTGACACAAAGGTGACAGGGAGGTGACAAGGAGGTGACACAAAGGTGACACAAAGGTGACACAGAGGTGACAGGGAGGTGACACGGAGGTGACAGGGAGGTGACACAAAGGTGACACAGAGGTGACACAGAGGTGGCAGGGAGGTGACACAGAGGTGACACTGAGGTGACACAGAGGTGACACAAAGGTGACACAGAGGTGACACAGAGGTGGCAGGGAGGTGACAGTGACAGTGACAATGCCACCATGCCCACCTTGCTGCAGGCCAGGTGAAGAGCTGTGTTCTTGTTGACATCCAGCACAGTAATGTTTGCTTTAGCTTGGAACAGCAGGAACTCTGCAGGGAGAGAGCAGAGAGGTGAGGAGGAGCCAAAAATGTCCCTGAGAGGGAGCTTGTTTAATTTAATTTAATTTAATTTGATTTAATTTAAATTAAATTGCAGGAATTATTTTTGGGGTAAAACACCCATTTCAGGAGCTCCAAGGTCTGGAATTATTTTTGGGGTAAAACTCCCATTTCAGGGGTTCCAAGGCCTGGAATTTCTGGAATTATTTTGGGGTAAAAACCCTTTTCAGCACATCCCAGGGGCTCCAAGGTCTGGAATTATTTTTGGGGTAAAACACCCATTTCAGGGGTTCCAAGACCCAGAATTTCTGGAATTATTTTTGGGGTAAAACCCCCTTTCCTGCAGCTCCCAGAGGTTCCAAGACCCAGAATTTCTGGAATTATTTGTGGTGTAAAACACCCATTTGAGAGGTTCAAAGACCTGAAATTGCTGGAATTATTTTTGGGGTAAAACTCCGATTTCAGGGGCTCCAAGACCTGGAATCACTGGAATTATTTTTAGGGTAAAACTCCCATTTCAGGGGCTCAGGGGCTCCAATGCCTGGAATTATTTTTGGGGTAAAACTCCCCTTCCTGCACATTTCTGGGGCTCCAATGCCTGGAATTGCTAGAATTACTTTTGGGGTAAAACACCCATTTGAGAGGTTCCAAGACCCATAACCACTGGAATTATTTTTGGGGTAAAATCCCCTTTTCTGAAAGTCCCGGGGCTCCAAGACCCAGAATTGCCACCCATTTCAGAGGTTCCAATGCCCAGAATTTCTGGAACTATTTTTGGGATAAAACCCCTTTCTTGCAGCTCCCCTCACGCACCCACTGCCCCCGTGTGCCCGTTCTCTGATGCCACCATCAGGGGGGTCCTGCCGCAATCACTGGAATTATTTTTGGGTTAAAACTCCCATTTCAGGGGCTCCAATGCCCTGAATTTCTGGAATTATTTTTGGAGTAAAACTCCCATTTCAGGGGCTCCAAGACCCATAATTCCTAGAATTATTTTTGGGATAAAACACCTCTTTGAGGGGCTCCATGACCTGGAATTCCTAGAATTATTTTTGGGGTAAAACACCCATTTCAGGAGCTCCAATGCCTGGAATTGCTAGAATTATTTTTGGGGTAAAATCCCCTTTCCTGCTGCTCCCAGGGGCTCCAATGCCTGGAATTGCTGTAACTATTTTTGGGTTAAAACTCCCATTTCAGGGGCTCCAAGACCCGGAATCACTGGAATTATTTTTGGGGTAAAACACCCATTTCAGGGGCTCAGGGGCTCCAATGCCTGGAATTATTTTTGGGGTAAAACTCCCCTTCCTGCACATTTCTGGGGCTCCAATGCCTGGAATTGCTAGAATTACTTTTGGGGTAAAACACCCATTTGAGAGGTTCCAAGACCCGGAATCACTGGAATTATTTTGGGATAAAACTCCCATTTCAGAGGCTCCAAGCCCAGAATCACTGGAATTATTTTTGGTGTAAAACACCCCTTTGAGGGGCTCCATGACCTGGAATTTCTGGAGTTATTTTTGGGGTAAAACACCCATTTCAGGGACACCAAGACCCAGAATCACTGCAATTATTTTGGGATAAAACACCCATTTCTGGGGCTCCAATGCCCAGAATCACTGGAATTATTTTTGGAGTAAAACACCCATTTCAGAGGCTCCAAGACCCGGAATTTCTGGAATTATTTTTGGGGTAAAACTCCCATTTCACAGGTTCCAATGCCTGGAATTCCTAGAATTATTTTTGGGGTAAAACTCCCATTTCAGGGGCTCCAAGACCCGGAATCACTGGAATTATTTTTGGGATAAAACACCCATTTCAAGGGCTCCAAGACCCGGAATCACTGGAATTATTTTTGGGGTCAAACTCCCATTTCAGGGGCTCCAAGACCCGGAATTTCTGGAATTATTTTTGGGGTAAAACACCCATTTGAGAGGCTCCAAGACCCGGAATCACTGGAATTATTTTTGGTGTAAAATCCCCTTTCCTGCAGCTCCCAGGGGCTCCAAGTCCCAGAATCACTGGAATTATTTTTGGTGTAAAACACCCATTTCAGGGGCTCCAAGACCCGGAATTTCTGGAATTATTTCTGGTGTAAAACACCCATTTCACAGGTTCCAAGACCCGGAATCACTGGAATTAATTTGGGGTAAAACTCCCATTTCAGGGACACCAAGACCCAGAATCACTGGAATTATTTTTGGGGTAAAACTCCCATTTCACAGGTTCCAATGCCTGGAATTCCTAGAATTATTTTTGGGGTAAAACTCCCATTTCAGGGGCTCCAAGACCCGGAATCACTGGAATTATTTTTGGGATAAAACACCCATTTCAGGGGCTCCAAGACCCAGAATTTCTGGAGTTATTTTTGGGGTAAAACACCCATTTCAGGGACACCAAGACCCGGAATTTCTGGAACTATTTTTGGGGTAAAATCCCATTTTTTGCAGCTCCCCTCACGCACCCACTGCCGCCGTGTGCCCGTTCTCTGACGCCACCATCAGAGGGGTCCTGCTGGAACTGCTGGAATTATTTTTGGGGTAAAACTCCCATTTCAGGGGCTCCAAGACCCAGAATCACTGGAATTATTTTTGGGGTAAAACTCCCATTTCAGGGGCTCCAAGATCCATAATCACTGGAATTATTTTTAGGGTAAAACTCCCATTTCAGGGGCTCCAATGCCTGGAATTGCTAGAATTATTTTTGGCGTAAAACACCCATTTCAGAGGCTCCAAGCCCGGAATCTCTGGAATTATTTTTGGGGTAAAACTCCCATTTCAGGGGCTCCAATGCCCAGAATCACTGGAATTATTTTTGGAGTAAAACTCCCATTTCAGGGGCTCAAATGCCCAGAATCACTGGAATTATTTTTGGAGTAAAACTCCCATTTCAGGAGCTCCATGACCCGGAATCACTGGAATCAATTTGGGATCAAACACCCATTTAAGGGGCTGCAAGACCCGGAATTTCTGGAACTATTTTTGGGGTAAAATCCCATTTTTTGCAGCTCCCCTCACGCACCCACTGCCGCCGTGTGCCCGTTCTCCGACACCACCATCAGGGGGGTCCTGCTGGAACTGCTGGAATTATTTTTGGGATAAAACTCCCATTTCAGGGGCTCCAAGACCCAGAATCACTGGAATTATTTTTGGTGTAAAATCCCCTTTCCTGCAGTTCCCAGGGGCTCCAAGACCCAGAATCACTGGAATTATTTTTGGTGTAAAATCCCCTTTCCTGCAGTTCCCAGGGGCTCCAAGTCCCAGAATCACTGGAATTATTTTTGGGGTAAAATCCCCTTTCCTGCAGTTCCCAGGGGCTCCAAGTCCCAGAATCACTGGAATTATTTTTGGGGTAAAACTCCCATTTGAGAGGTTCCAAGACCCGGAATCTCTGGAATTATTTTTGGGGTAAAACACCCATTTGAGAGGTTCCAAGACCCGAAATCACTGGAATTAATTTGGGATAAAACTCCCATTTCAGGGACACCAAGACCCAGAATCACTGGAATTATTTTTGGTGTAAAACACCCCTTTGAGGGGCTCCATGACCTGGAATCGTTGGAATTATTTTTGGGATAAAACACCCATTTCAGGGGCTGCAAGACCCAGAATTTCTGGAACTATTTTTGGGGTAAAATCCCATTTTTTGCAGCTCCCCTCACGCACCCACTGCCGCCGTGTGCCCGTTCTCTGATGCCACCATCAGGGGGGTCCTGCCGGAATCACTGGAATTATTTTTGGGGTAAAACTCCCATTTCAGGGGCTCCAATGCCCAGAATCACTGGAATTATTTTTGGGGTAAAACTCCCATTTCAGGGGCTCCAAGACCCATAATTCCTAGAATTATTTTTGGGATAAAACACCTCTTTGAGGGGCTCCATGACCTGGAATTCCTAGAATTATTTTTGGGGTAAAACACCCATTTCAGGAGCTCCAATGCCTGGAATTGCTAGAATTATTTTTGGGGTAAAATCCCCTTTCCTGCTGCTCCCAGGGGCTCCAATGCCTGGAATTGCTGTAACTATTTTTGGGGTAAAACTCCCATTTCAGGGGCTCCAAGACCCAGAATCACTGGAATTATTTTTAGGGTAAAACACCCATTTCAGGGGCTCCAATGCCTGGAATTCCTAGAATTATTTTTGGTGTAAAACACCCATTTCAGGAGCTCCATGACCTGGAATCGTTGGAATTATTTTTGGTGTAAAACACCCATTTCTGGGGCTCCAAGACCCGGAATCACTGGAATTATTTTGGTGTCAAACCCCCTTTCCTGCTGCTCCCAGGGGCTCCAAGCCCTGGAATTAATTTGGGATCAAACACCCATTTAAGGGGCTCCAAGACCCAGAATTTCTGGAGTTATTTTTGGGGTAAAACACCCATTTCAGGGACACCAAGACCCAGAATCACTGGAACTATTTTTGGGGTAAAATCCCATTTTTTGCAGCTCCCCACACGCACCCACTGCCGCCGTGTGCCCGTTCTCTGATGCCACCATCAGGGGGGTCCTGGCGCAATCACTGGAATTATTTTTGGAGTAAAACTCCCATTTCAGGGGCTCCAAGCCCAGAATCACTGGAATTATTTTTGGGGTAAAACACCCATTTCAGAGGCTCCAAGACCCAGAATCACTGGAATTATTTTTGGGGTAAAACACCTATTTGAGAGGTTCCAAGACCCGGAATCACTGGAATCAATTTGGAATCAAACACCCATTTCAGGGGCTCCAAGACCCGGAATTTCTGGAACTATTTTTGGGGTAAAATCCCATTTTTTGCAGCTCCCCACACGCACCCACTGCCGCCGTGTGCCCGTTCTCTGATGCCACCATCAGGGGGGTCCTGGCGCAATCACTGGAATTATTTTTGGAGTAAAACACCCATTTCAGAGGCTCCAAGACCCAGAATCACTGGAATTATTTTTGGAGTAAAACTCCCATTTCAGGAGCTCCATGACCCGGAATCACTGGAATCAATTTGGGATCAAACACCCATTTAAGGGGCTGCAAGACCCGGAATTTCTGGAACTATTTTTGGGGTAAAATCCCATTTTTTGCAGCTCCCCTCACGCACCCACTGCCGCCGTGTGCCCGTTCTCCGACACCACCATCAGGGGGGTCCTGCTGGAACTGCTGGAATTATTTTGGGATAAAACTCCCATTTCAGGGGCTCCAATGCTCAGAATCACTGGAATTATTTTTGGTGTAAAATCCCCTTTCCTGCAGTTCCCAGGGGCTCCAAGTCCCAGAATCACTGGAATTATTTTTGGGGTAAAACTCCCGTTTGAGAGGTTCCAAGCCCAGAATCTCTGGAATTATTTTTGGGGTAAAACACCCATTTCAGAGGTTCCAAGACCCAGAATCACTGGAATTAATTTGGGATAAAACTCCTATTTCAGGGACACCAAGACCCAGAATCTCTGGAATTATTTTTGGTGTAAAACACCCCTTTGAGGGGCTCCATGACCTGGAATTTCTGGAGTTATTTTTGGGATAAAACACCCATTTCAGGGACACCAAGACCCAGAATCTCTGGAATTATTTTTGGGGTAAAACTCCCATTTCAGGGGCTCCAATGCCCAGAATCACTGGAATTATTTTTGGGATCAAACACCCATTTCAGGGGCTGCAAGACCCGGACTTTCTGGAACTATTTTTGGGGGTAAAATCCCATTTTTTGCAGCTCCCCACACGCACCCACTGCCGCCGTGTGCCCGTTTTCTGATGCCACCATCAGGGGGGTCCTGCTGGAACTGCTGGAGTTATTTTTGGGGTAAAACTCCCATTTCAGGAGCTCCATGACCCGGAATTTCTGGAACTATTTTTGGGGTAAAATCCCATTTTTTGCAGCTCCCCACACGCACCCACTGCCGCCGTGTGCCCGTTCTCTGATGCCACCATCAGGGGGGTCCTGCCCATCTTGTCGGCCGAGTCCACCTGGGCCTGGTGGCGCAGCAGCAGCTGTAAACCATGGACGTTGTCTGCGAAGGCAGCAGCGTGAAGGGGGGTCCTGGGGGGGAAAAATTATAGGGGTGAGCAGGGGGGAATGGTGGGAAACATTGGGATTTCTGTGGGTTTGGGATTTTGGGTTGGGATCGGGGGAGTGGGGTCAGGGGAGTGGGGTCAGCAAAAATGGGGTGAGGGGAAATGGGGTGAGGGGAATGGGGTGAGGGGAAATGGGGTGAGGGGAAAATGGGGTGAGGGGAAAATGGGGTCAGGGGAAATGGGGTCAGGGGAATGGGATCAGGGCAATGAGATCAGGGAAATGGGACCAGGGGAAAATGGGATCAGGGAAAATGGGGTGAGGGGAAAATGGGATCAGGGAAATGGGATCAGGGGAAATGGGATCAGGGGAAAATGGGATCAGGGGAAAATGGGATCAGGGGAAATGGGATCAGGGAAAATGGGATCAGGGAAAATGGGATCAGGGGAAATGGGATCAGGGAAATGGGATCAGGGGAAAATGGGATCAGGGAAATGGGATCAGGGAAAAATGGCGTGAGGGAAAATGGGATCAGGGGAAAATGGGGTGAGGGGAATGGGATCAGGGGAAATGGGATCAGGGAAATGGGATCAGGGGAAATGGGATCAGGGAAATGGGATTGGACAAAAATGGATCAGGGAAAATGGGATCAAGGGAATGGGATCAGGGGAAATGGGGTGAGGGGAAAATGGGGTGAGGGGAAATGGGATCAGGAAAAGAGGGATTAGGGAAAATGGGATCAGGGAAATGGGATGAGGGAAAAAGGGATCAGGGAAATGGGATCAGGGGAAATGGGATCAGGGAAAATGGTGTGAGGGGAAATGGGATCAGGGGAATGTGGTGAGGGGAAAATGGGGTGAGGGGAAAATGGGGTGAGGAAATGGGATCAGGGGGATGAGGTCAGGGAAAAAATGGGGAGAGGGGAATGGAATCAGGGAAAATGGGATCAGGGAAAATGGGGTGAGGGGAATGGGGTGAGGGGAAATGGGGTGAGGGGAAAATGGGGTGAGGGGAAAATGGGGTGAGGAGAAATGGGATCAGGGAAATGGGATCAGGGAAATGGGATTGGAAAAAAATGGATCAGGGAAAATGGGATCAAGGGAATGGGATCAGGGGAAATGGGGTGAGAAGAAATGGGGTGAGGGAATGGGATCAGGGGAATGGGATCAGGGGAAATGGGATCAGGAAAAGAGGGATCAGGGAAATGGGATTGGGGAAATGGGATCAGGGGAAAACGGGATCAGGGGAATGGGATCAGGAAAAATGGGATGAGGGAAAGAGGGATCAGGGAAAATGGGATCAAGAATTAATCTGAACTTCATATAAAGTGTTAGAGAAGTTCTCCTCACAGTTTAGTTAAGACAAAACAATCCTTTTCCAAAAAGTAAAAAAACAGGGAATTCAGGAATGCAAACTGGATGAGACTTCATCACCTGAAGCTGTAATTGGAGAATTAACCCAAATTAATAATATTTAAATGGACCAAGACTTATAAAAATGTAAAATCTCCTGACTCAGGATCCATCTTGGGTCCATTTTGGGTCCATTTTGGGTCCATTTTGGGTCAGGCTCCTGCACTGCCCAAGG
>JAJEOU010001529.1:0-50902 GCA_021534815.1 Acrocephalus arundinaceus
CATGTGGGACAATTGTGACACCTTGCCGGTTGTTCCTGTAATGACTTTGAACATTTTAAGGGTAAACAGGTAGAAAAAAGAGAGAGTTAGGGGGTTTTAGTTCTGGTTTGGTCACAGGGTATTATTAACTCACCCACCACCACAGTCGTGTTTGCAGGAGAAGTTCCTCAGGACAGGCAATCCCTCCAGAACCAGTTTATGCACAAAACAAACAAATAAACAAACCCCAAACACACAACAAACAAGCAAAAACCCAAAAACCCCCCAAAACAACAACAACAAAAAAACCCAAAAACCAACCAAAAACCAAAAAAACCCGAAAACCCCAAAAACCCAACCAAAAACCAAAAGAAAACAAAAAAACCCCAACCCCCCAAAAAACCTCAAAAATCCCAAAAACCCAACAAAAAACCAAAAAGAAACCCAACCAAAACCACCAAAAAAACCGCCAAAACCCCCCAAAAAAAACAACCAAAACAAAAACCAAACCAAAAACCCCCAACCAAAAAAAAAAAAAAAAAAAAAACCAAAACCACAAAAACAAAAAAACAAAACAACCAAAAAAAAACCCACCAAACAAACACAACAAACCAAAAACAAAAAAAACACACAAAAAACACCACCAAACAACCAAAACCCCAAAAAACCCCGAAAAACCAATCAAAAAACCCCCAAAATAACCCCCCAAAAACCCCAAAAATAACTAACCAAAAACAAAACAAAAAAAAACCCACATAAAAACCCAAGCAAAAAACCAAAAAAAAGCCCAAAAAACCAACCAAAAACAAATTAAAACCCAAAAAACCCCCCAACCCCCCAAAACAACAACAAAAAACCACTTCAAAGAACCCAAAAACCCCCCAAAAACCCAATAAAAAACACCAACCCCCCCAAAACCCAAAAAACCCCAACCAAAAACAAACCCAAGCAAAAACAAACAAAAACCCCCCCAAAACCAAAGAAACACGAAAAAACAACCAAAAAACCAAAAAATCCCCCAAAACCCCAAAAAACCCCTAAACAAAAATAAAAAAAAACCAACCAAAACCAAAAAAATAACACTAAAAGCCCCCCTCAAAAAAACCAACCAAAAACAAAAAAACCACAAAAAACCCCAAAAACCCCCCAAAAAAAAAACCAAAAAAAAAAACAAAAACAAAACCCCCCAAAAACCAACCAAAAAAAAAAACCCCCAAAAAACCCACACAAAACTAAAAAACCAAAAAAAACCCAAAAAAACAAAAAACCCAACCTACCCCCAAAAAACCCAACCAAAAACCAAAAAATACCCCCAAAAAACCCCAAACAAAAACAAACAAAAAACCAAAAAAACACCCAAAAAACCAACAAAAAAAAAACAAAAAACCAACCAAAAAAACCAAAAAAAACCCAAAAAACAACTCCAAAATCCAGCCCCCCAAAAAAAACCCGAAGAAAACCCCAACCAAAAAAACAAACAAACAAACAAAAAAAAACCCAAAAAACCCAACCAAAAAACAAAACAAAAACAAAACTGGAAAAAAAACCCCAAACAAAACAACCAAAAAAACCCCAGAAATTGACATGCAAAATGTCACAACAATTCTCATTTTTCACAAAATTTCCAGCAGAGATTTAAGATCCCTACCAGACCCTCAAGAACAGCATTAGCCAGACTTAACTTAATTGAGTTATTAAGTTTGGTTTTCTCCTATAAAACCCTCCACTGGTGACTGGGGCAGCTTGAGGAAAAGTATAACGGCTTTATAATTATAAAGTATATAATATAAATATTTTTTAAATTATAATAAATTTATAAAATCTATAAATTTTTTTAAAAAATTAATAAATTTATAATAAAATCTTAATAAAATTTATAAAAATTTTAGTAAAATTTATATTGAAATTTTAATAACATTTATATTAAAATTTTAATAACATTTACAATAATTTTTCAATTAAATTTATAAGAGATTTTTAAAATAATTATATAAAAGTATAATAACGGGTCATCCTCATTTTTAAGGCTAAGTTAGACACAGCCTCTTGAAAGAAGTGATTTCATGTTGTCTTTGTTAGGCTTTTTCTTATAAATTTGAATTTTTATTTCGTTTCGGGTTTATTTATTTTGTTTTTAATTTTAAACTAATTTTTTTTAGTTTAGTTTTATTTCGTTTAGTTTTAGAATCACTGATGTTGGAAAACACCCTTAAGGTCATTAAGTCCATCATTAAACTATGTGCTGAAGTGCTATATCCACACATTTTTCATACCTTTCCAGGGAATGTGACTCTTCTGGGCATCCTGTTCCAGTGGGGAAATTCTTCCTAATATTCAATCTAAATCTTCTTTGGCACATTTCGAGTCTGCTTTCTCTTGTCCTATTACTTTTTTGGGGGGATGGAGAAGAGATGAACCTCCCCTGATTGCAACCTCTTTCATGTCACCGCAGAGAGTGATAAGGTTCCCTGAGCCCTTTTTTTTTTTTTTTTTTCCCCCAGGCTGAAACATTCCTAATTTCAAGAATCTTTGTCAGAGGGCTAGAGCTTGAAAGTGTTGCTTTATCACAATTGTGAAAATATGTAGCTGAGGAGATGATGAAATGAGTTTCCTTGCCTGTATTATTCCAATGCACAAGAAATATGCAGGTGAGTAGGAGTTACAACTCCACAGCTGGTTTGTGACAGAGAAGGAAGGATCTGGAGACTGCTTCTTGTCCAATTTGGATGCAAGCAGCAGTTCTTTGGCTGTGTTTTTGTAGGTCCAAACTCGACTTTCTCATTTGGCAGAAATGCGTGGCTTGGGTTTTGTTATCAGGGGAAGAACAGGAAAATGTATTAAACTGGGCTTATTTTAATTGTGGAAGATGCATGACACCATAGTGGAACACAATGTTAGTAAAGCTCAGTGAGCTCTTGGCTACCCACTTGTCATTCCTTCAATTACTCATAAAGCAATCAATGTTCATAAGAACTGGAGTAATGATCTTAATTTTTGATGTATAAAGGAGGCAGAAGAAAGTGAAGAAGTTTGAGTTATGTTAAGCCTGATATTTCTGTGGTCACTTAGGATTTTTAAATAAATACTGTAGACAGTACTGACTTGTGTTAGCTCATAATTCTAGCCTCAGCTAGTTCTAAATCTAATGCTGGATGCACATTAGAACCAAGTTGCATAAATTTCTAGAAACAGAAATAAAATACTGTTCTCAGGCTTAGGTGGATTAATCTTTTAATGATGTGTTTTAGTTATGATAATCTTCATGTTCGCTCTTTTTTTCAGATCACAGTGAAAGGAGGCAACAACATGGGAAATAATTCTTCCTGTAAATTGGAAGATACAGTGGATTATGCCACAAATGGAAATAAGTTTCACAGGAGAAGAAAACATTATGGCTCTGGAATCACAGTGATGTTAGCAGGAGCGTGACTGACATAAGGCAGCAAGTAGTGCCAATAACTCCAACAAAACAGGCTCATTTTTAGACTAAATTCCTCCTGTGTCAGGCTCCCACCACTGTGTTTACTGTGTCTTTACTGATGGATCAAGAAATCATTAGTTATGACAAATCTGGCCCAATGTAAACAAGTATGCCTGTTAATCAGGCAACCTCCTAGTCCTTCCATCTCCTTGCGCTTCTTTGTGATTCTGAGCCTAAAAACAGAATCTGAAATTGTTTTCCAGTATTACACAGACTATGTAGAAGCCAAACTGAAGAACCCAAGCATTCCATCCTTTTTGGGCATATGAGCAGTGATGTGTGCCAAAAGGCTGGTATGGCTGTTTAGCACTGTGGACCCCAGTATGTTCTGAATTGGAAGGGATCTACAAGGATGACAGAAGCACAGAACTGTCAGGGCTGGAAGGGACCTCAGGAGATCACCCAGTCAAACACCCCTGCCAAGACAGGGTCACCGGAGCAGGTGACACAGGGACATATCTAGGTGGGTTTGGAATATGTCCAGAGAGGGAGACTCCACACCCTCCTTGGGCAGCTGTTCCAGTGCTCTGCCACCCTCAGTGTAAAGAACCTCTTCCTCTTTGAGGTAAAATTTCTAGTGTTTTACTTTATGGCATAAATACTATTCATCATCATGTCACAACTCTTAGCCTGACACAGGATATCCTCAAGAATTCATCCCTGTGCTTGTAAGCATTGTCCCAACACCACCTGAACTCTGCCAGGCTTAGGCTGTGACCCCTTTCCTGGAGAAAGATGACCATGCAAGCAGCTGAGTTGGGATTTATTTATCACCTGGTGGTTGATGGAGCCTGGGAGATGCTGTTTTTCTCCCTGACATTTAATTATCTGTTTTGTGTGTCCTTTAGGATGCAATAGATCCTAAGTGTGTGGAAAATCCCACTGCAAAAAGCCAGTGTCCGTGAAGGAGACAGAGAAGTCCTGCAAGAATCAATTTTATTGGAATCAAAGGAGAGAGCCCACTGTGCCACACCCCTCTGGGGTCTCTCCCAGGTTTCTGGAGCACATATATTCCTTTAATCCTAAATTCCTGGCCGCATGATGCCTTCCGTCCTTTCCTCAGTGTCTGAGGACTAGGAAGGTACAGCCTTCTGCACATTCCTCCCTGAACATGTATCCTCCCCACACATGCATTGCAAGACCATTAAAATTAGCTTTAAGCACCCCCTGGACGAAGAAATTAATACTTCTAAGTCTATTAAGCCCATACATTTTTCCTAGAGTTCAAAAGCTCAGACTGCGCTGGGTTCTGCAACAAACGTGACCTGCAGGCCCAGAACCTGATGGGTGCGTTCAGACGGAGTCGCTTGTGTGGGCACACACAGCCCCTTTTTTCCTAATGAGGGAACCACTGCCCTGGAGGAGCAGAAGATCGTCCCTCTCCTTCACACACCTCCCACCACTCAGCACCACAGACCCCTTCCAAGTGACATCACGCGGCTGGCGTGAAAGATGCTGCTCAGGGAAATACCCGTGCAATGAGTGTGTTCCTTTAAATCTGAGGTTGCAGATTGTTGTTTCTGTGGTTTTTGGAAAGGTCAGATTAGAGCAGTTGGTCTTGTGTTCGTTCTCCTGGCACTGGAGTTCCTGAGGTTCTTGAGGAATGCAATTGTCCCAGAAAAATTCTGCTTTTTATTACAAAGAAATGTAGCTGAAAGGGGAAAAGCTGACATTGATTGTTAACAACAATTTTTTTATAATAATCAGTTACACAGGGATTATATTTTCCATGCTGTATTTACAGTGGAAATCAAGTGTGTAAATAATAAATTTTCTTTCCCAACTAATTGTTTTGACTTCTCCAGTTAGCACCAAGTAACAGAGAAGCTGCTGATGTGAAATGTGGGGTTGTGTTTCGTGTCAGGTAGAAAAAGATGGCCTTTGTACTTATGGTTGTGAAATGTGTGGAAAAGGCCATAGAATAATTATAAAAACATCCGTTTAATGAACAAAATGGAAAAAGCATGGAAAGGGGCTTTTGAACTAATATTTTGCTTGCTTATAAGTGAATCATATGAGCCCATAAGGTTTTAATAGAAGGTTTGAACTATAGCCTTAGCATATATATATAGAAAGAATTGTAATCACCCAAATAGAAGGAAGTGAGCTATTCCAAACTAAAATTAATGATCCTGGAAAAACAAGAGATAGACCACTATCTGGAAGCTGGACATCACCAACAACTGACTTATAGTCCTGAAAAGGAAGACTGAATCTCTCATATCTGGTGTTTTCTTCTGAAGAAGGAAATCTGGATGCCACCACCACTAATTTATGTCCTGGAACCTCATTATCATAAGATGTTATTTCTGACCTCACTGGTTTCATACCTTTCGAAGTATAGAAAATTTAACATCACCAATAGAAATTGATCACAATGGGTACAAAAATTAGATTTCAAAAGAGAAATTAGGAGGAAACTAGAAAAAAAGTAGCTGAGAAGTGATTATGGAAAATCTTAATAAATACCAGCAGAAAATCAACAGTCGGCGTGCAGTTGGAGGGGAAACCCCCACTGCACCCAGCGCTGCTTTGCTCACACTTTACCATTCTGTATTAATTAATAAATTGATTGCTGCTTGATACATTGGCTGAGTCAAGCTCATTATTTATAACAATAAAGAAAGAAACAGAGAGGAGAGAAAACTATATAGAGAAAAGAAAAAAAAAGAAAAAGAGATAGGAAAGATAGGATATGTACCACAGTGAGAGATGGAATCCTCGCAGCTGTCCAGTAAGTTCACCTTCGCAATCCTCATGGCGTTTCAGCCAATAGATTGTCGCCGCAATCTCTCGTGGCGTAGCTGATAGATGCCGTCTTCTGTGGGGAGGTCCTCAAAGGGGGTCTCCTTCAAGGCCGAATTTATAGTTCTTTCTGAGGCAAGAGGCAATCAGCCAGAGTGGGGGAGAAGTCCCGTGACAGAGTTGAGGCCCATACACAATGGGGGAGAAGCGGGGCAAACTGGCCTTTTCGGTCCAGGTGCAAGTGGTTCACCTGAGAGAAGGCAACGCTTTGTGATTCCATTGTTTTGAACAGGATACAAAATCCGGCTTCACACATTCCCAAGTAAACACCTGGGCAGATGTAGTTCTGGTCAGCGCCTAGGGTCCAAAACCCCCATTCTTCCAAAAAGGCATTTTTCCACAACGAAAATGTGAGCCATGAAAATATCTTCAGGTCGACTCTCACAGCCCGCCCTGCCTGTGGGCTGTTCCAGGAGCCCCGGGGTGCCCAAGGCAGTAGAGCAGAGCCGCTGGCTCAGGAGGCAGCAGCTCCCCAGTGCAGCCTGGGCTCCAGGAAGGACCATTCTCCTTGCAAATATTCTGTAACTTTATCAGGGTCCTCTGACTGTTCAGGGGTGAGCTTTCAAGCCATTGGAGTAGAGAATATCCTCCAAAATGGCCCATTCCCTCCCACTCCCATGTCACTCATGACTATCCACCCTTCCCTTGGGGCAGATCTCTGAATGACCTTCCTAGAAATCTGTCCTGACTCTAAACATGGTGTGGACCACACTGGGGAGAGCTGGCAGACTCAGCAACAAGAAAGGCTTTCCTTAACACCCAAAGGGAATCCAAACTGCTCAAAAGCCTTTAGAACAGGCCTGAAGGAGGAAAAGGGGGTGAAAGGCAGGAGAAAATCATCATCCTCTGTTCCCCCACAGGCTGGGTATGATTGTTCCTGGAGTCCCAGAGGCAGCAGCCAAGGCAAGGGCAGGAGAGCAGCACTGAATACACATCCCAAATGACCCTCAGTGCCCTTGGTGTTCTCACATCATAAACTGATAACCCAGAATACAGCAACAGAGCAATCCTGATCCCTCTCCCTGCTCTGAAAAAGATCCCCGAGAGGAGCACAGACGGGAATATGCACAGGGTGAGCTCCACATCCACATGAGCAGACAAACAACATTGTGCCCAGGGGCTCTGGGCCCAGTACAACAAATGCTCAGATCAAATTTGTTTCCAACCAGTTCTGGGCAGATCTGTTATTATCCAACCCATTGTTCCCGACAATGGCCCCAGAAAAGTCCTGCCCCATGGCCACGCAGCCCCTTTGCAACCACCTCCTGCTCTAATTTCCCATCTGCTCTTTGTCTTTCAGTCTTCACATGTTGGTTGTGAAGCCACTTCTGCTCCAGGAGCCTGAGAAGCAAATGGCCCCATAACTCGGGGACAAGATATTAATGACAAAAATGCTCATCCCAGCAGAGACAAGAATAAGGGCAGAGGAAAGGAGAGAGCCAGGCCCAGGGGACAGGGCTGCAATGGTGATGGCTGTGAGGTCACTGCCACTGCAGCAGCCTGGCTGGCCCTCAGCAGACATTCTGGCCAGAAGCGTTGGGAGCTCACCCAGCACATCAGAGAACCCAAACAACAGGGATTCCATCCTTGGGGAGAGGAGGGGGTTTCACTATGTGAGGTTGCACAAAGCTCCTGCTCTTGGAGCATTCCTGGGATGGGGCATCCCCTTCTCTGGAAAAACAGTTGCAGTTTTTGCCACTCTCATTGTAAAATATTTCTGCCTTCTAACAAATACAAATCCATCCTTGTTCAATTTAAAGATATTGGCCCTTGTTCTGTTACTGCAAGATTTGGGAGCAAATACCTTTGACCACTGTTTCCATTTTCACAGACCTTGGAGAGAACCCAAAAATCTCTCAAGGTGGGGGTTGGGGGTCTCATCGCATAATCAGGATATACGGGTTTGTGGCTCTGGGCTCAGGGCTGTGGAGACTGAGGAGAGAAAAGAAGTAGCCTGGGAGGAATTGCAGTGGTTCCACAGATGGTGGAATTTTCTTCATTGTATAAAACAGCCTGAGAAGGAAATAATGGCACCAAGGGCAGCTGGGGAGGCCCAGACTGGACACCAGGAGGAAGGAATTTCTCTCCCTGGGTACGGCTGTGCTGCAACACATCCCCCAGAAGGAGTCTGAGGCAGCCCAAGGCTTTGTGTGCCCAGGCAGAGGCAGGCGGGATGCAGAGCTGTCAGCAAAGGAAGGGGCCAGCCAGGTGGGGCAGCTGGGGGATGATGACAGCCTGCAGGGACAGAGGCACAGGGTAAAGCCCTGACCTTGGGGCCCTCCAGAGCTGCTCCTGCTGCAGGCCCAGGGCCCATGCCAAAGCTGGGGCAGGCAGAAAGCTGTGCCCATTTCCGTTCATTGCTGCTCTGATGAGGATGGATCCTCAGCCCCAGGCTTCTGATGAATTTTACTACTCCCACAGAGTCCTTTTCTTTCTTGAGCTCATCAGTTCAGGAATTTAGTGAGAAAAGCTAATAACATTTGTTCAAAACACCCAAAGAAGAAAAGCCCCTGGAAAAAATTTAATTGTTTGATACTTCTGTTGTTAATTAGATAGATTTCACAAGTGTAGGCAATGTGAATATACTAAACTGAAAACAACGTGGAGAGAACTGTTTTATCCTGTAGGTTTTTTTTCCTGTTTATAAATTGCTATCAGCAATGTCCAGTTGATATTGATCCCCAGCACCTGCTAAAGCAGTCTGAACAGATATGAAAATCAAGACCCTTCATGGCTGGCAATCAATCAGACTTTGTCTCCACGCCCTCCCAACCATTTCTCTCATCCAGCCCTTGGCACTCCTATGGATCAGGAATGGTTTGGCCAGCAGCACCTGTGCTCAGCACTGGTTGGGCAGCACCTCAGGTGCTGTGTCAAGATCTGGGCCTCCCAATTTAGGAAGGACATGGAGGGGCTGGAGCGTGTCCAGAGAAGGACAACAAGGCTGGTGAGGGGTCTGGAACACAAGTCCTGTGAGGAGTGGCTGAGGGAGCTGGGGTTGTTTATCCTGGAGAAGAGGAGGCTCAGGGGAGACCTCATCACTCTTTGCAACTCCCTGACAGGAGGGTGCAGCCAGGTTGGGATCAAACTCTTTTCCCAGCAAACAGTGACAAGACAAGAGGACAATCCCTTAAGCTGCACCAGGGGACTTTTAGGCTGGACATTAGGAAATATTCTTCACAGAAAAGGGTGATTGGGCATTGGAATGGGCTGCCCAAGGAGATGGGTGAGTCACCATCCAGGAAGTGTTTAAGGAAAGAATGGATGTAGCACTGAGTGCCATGGTCTGGGTGACAAGGTGGTGTTGGGTCACAGGTTGGACTTGATGCTCTCCAAGGTCTTTTGCAGCCTGGTGGATTCCCTGATGATGGTGACACTGCAGGGCCCTGGGGAAGCAAGGGGCCATTGTGACACTGCAGGGCCTGGTGGCACTGAGAGGACCAGAGTGACACTGTGTACGACATGGCACCATAGAGCCAAGGGGCCATTGTGACACTGTGGGGCTGAATGGAAGCAAGGAGTCCATGGTGACACTCTGGGGCCTGGTGGAACCACAGAGGCCACGGTGACCCTGTGGGGCCTTGTTGAACCAAGGGGCCATTGTGCCACTGCAGAACCAAGGAGAGCCTTGTGAGAGCCTGGGGCCCAATGGAATCCAGGGGCCATTGTTCCATTGCAAGGACTCTGGGAACTGAGGGAACAATTGTGACACTGGGGTGCCCCATAGAACCAAGGGTCCCTGGTGACACTGAAGGATCTTGTGTGACCAGGGCTCCATGGTGACACTGCAGCTCCAAGGAATTCCTGGTGGCCCTCTGAGGCCTGATGGAACCAAGAGGCCACTGTGACACTGCAGGGCCTTGTGGAACCCTGCAGAGCTTTGGGACAGAGCAGGACCTGGTGTCATGATGGGGCCACTGCGACACTGCAGGTCTCCATGGAACCAAGGGGCCAGGGTTGCTCCTCAGGGACTCCTGGAATGAAGGAAACATGTATGACACCTTTGTAGTGCCCCTTGGGACAAAGAGCCCATTGTGACCCTGTGGAAGCAAGGAGACCATTGCTGCAGTGCCAAACCTGATGGAACCAAGGATCCATTGTGACACTGTGGGGACCAAGGATCCAAGGGACTTTTTTCCACCAAGGGGTCCCATGGAACCAAAGGGACATTGTGACACTGGGAGGCCTCATGGAATCATGAAGACCATTGTGACACTCTAGGATCTCATGGAACCATGATGACACCAAGCTGGCTGGGAGTGTTGATCTGCTGGAAGGCAGGAGGGCTCTGCACAGGGCCCGGGACAGGCTGGATCCAGGGGCAAAATCCAAGAATGTCAGGTTTAACAAGGCCAAGTGCTGGGTCCTGCATTTTGGCCACAACAACCCCTGCAGCACTACAGGCTGGGGACAGAGGGGCTGGACAGCAGCCAGGCAGAAAGGGACCTGCAGGGACTGATAGACAGCAGGCTGGACATGAGGCAGCAGTGTGCCCAGGTGGCCAAGAAAGCCAATGGCACCTGGCCTGGATAAGGAATGGTGTGGCCAGCAGGAGCAGGGCAGTGATTCTTCCGCTGTGCTGGGCACTGGTTGGGCAGCACCTCGAGTGCTGTGTCCAGTTCTGGGCCCCCAAATTTAGGAAGGACATGGAGGGGCTGGAGCATGTCCAGAGAAGGGCAACAAGGCTGGTGAGGGGTCTGGAGCACAAGTCCTGTGAGGAGTGGCTGAGGGAGCTGGGGTTGTTTATCCTGGAGGAGAGGAGGCTCAGGGCAGACAAGGCAGTGTCAGGGCACAGGTTGGACTTGATGATGTCCAAAGTCTTTTCCCACGTTGCTGATTCTGGGATTCTCTGAAACCAACCCTTGTAGCAGTTGCAGGATGAGCCCTGGGCCTCCTCTTCACAATGTCCAGCAGCCCAGGTCCCTCAGCTTCTCCTCACAGTTCCCAAGCCCATCCTGTCAGTCCTGCAGAGCCTCTGCAGCTCCTCCTCATTGCCCAGAACAGGGAGCCCCACAGCCGGACACACCAGCCCAGATGGGCCCCCCTGGCCTGTGGTGCCTCTGGCAAGGGAGCAGCACGAGGCACTGCAGGAGACTGCAGACAATTCCTGAAGCACTTGGAGGATGATCCTGCTCCCCAAGGGACGTTCTGATGGTGCCAAGTCAGGAACTGAAATGGGGAGTGGGGGCAGAGAGGAAAGGGCAACCAGGGAGGGGCTGTTTGAAAGGGAGCAAACAGCGGTTGGAGAGAGGAAGAAATTTTTACCAGAAAAGAGGAAAGAAAGCCAAGGTGAGGCAAAGGAAATGCTCAGGGCAGCTTTGGAGAGGCTGCAAGGCAGCCCTGGCTCTGAGAAACAACATCTGCAGTGGCACGGGAAACTCCCAGCTGATGGGAACAAATATTCTGTGTGACTGCAGAAACCACCACAAACCTGAGTGGTTTCCCTGCTGTCCCCCAGCCCTTCCTGGCCCCCGGGGCTGATGGCATTTGTGCTCCCTCAGCTTCATCTCCCCACACCAACACCATGGGGGTGCTGACGCCTGCTCTGGGCAGTGCAAACAGGGGCTCCTGAGGCAGTGCTGCCGTGTCTGTGCCTGCAAGGATGCAGCACCTGTGTGAGCTGGGGGAGAGGCCAGGGCTGCAGAGGGGGGATGTTGTTGGCAGGTGCATGAGGACGCTGTGGGACGCTGCCCTGGGGTGTCCAGCGCAGTGGGGATGGATCAGCCCCTGCTCTGCTGCTCCTTCCCCTTGTCTCCCCCAGGCACCTTGCAGAGCCCCAGCCATGCTGTTTGCCCCCAGCCTGCCCACGGCCAGCCTGGGGCTGCTCCCGGGGCTTTTCTGGGCTCAGCATTGGCCTGGGCAAAGTGTTCTGGAGAGAGCCTGGGCAAGGAGCCTGCAGCCCCCAGGCCCTGGCCTGAGGCGTCAGCGCTGCCCCAGCAGTGCCCATGGCCTGTCCCTGCTGCAGCCCCGGCACTGCCACCCCCAGCACTGTGCCCAGCCCCGAGAGCACTCAGGCCCTACAGCAACACCAGGGCCAGCAGGGCAGCGGGGCAGGGCCACGGCAGCAGCACTGGCAACACCAAGGGCTGCTGCAGCTGCTGCTGGGCACAGCTGCTGTGCCAGCACTGATCTGCCCCCAGCTCTGCACACAGACATTTCTGCTGCAGCAGACCAAAAAAGATGACCAAAAAAGGTCATCTCTGCAGATAAGATGGCTGGGAGATTGTTTAGTTCCTTTAAAACCACCAAGAGCGCAGCCCCTCATTGACACAGTCTGTGGCCATGGGGAAGGTTGAAAGAAATAAAATGAAAAAGGGCACAAACAATTACATTTCCCTGTTGACAAGATAAAACAATAAAAAAAAAGAAAATGAACCTCCAGAAAACCACAAGAAGTATCAAAGAGAACTTCTATTACAAGTGATTTGCAGAAATTGGCCAGCAGTTTAATGTTCCTGAACACATCCAGTGATCAGTCTCCACAGTGCAACCTTGAGCTCCTGGTTCCTCAGGCTGTAGATGAGGGGGTTCAGGACTGGAGGCACCACCGAGTACAGAACTGACAGGGCCAGATCCAGGGTTTGGGAGGAGATTGAGGGGGGCTTTAGGTAGGAAAATATGGCAGTGCTGAGGAACAGGGAGACCACGGCCAGGTGAGGAAGGCAGGTGGAAAAGGCTTTGTGCTGTCCCTGCTCAGAGGGGATCCTGAGCACAGTCCTGAAGATCTGCACATAGGAGAAAACTATGAACACAAAACAGCCGAGTCCTAAACAGGCACTAACTGTAATGAGCGCAAGTTCCCTGAGGCTGGAGTGTGAGCAGGAGAGCTTGAGGATGTGTGGGATTTCACAGAAGAACTGTCCCAGGGCATTGCCATGGCACAGGGGCAGGGAAAATGTATTGGCCGTGTGCAGGAGTGAATAGAGAAAGGCACTGCCCCAGGCAGCTGCTGCCATGTGGGCACAAGCTCTGCTACCCAGGAGGGTCCCGTAGTGCAGGGGTTTGCAGATGGACACGTAGCGGTCGTAGCACATAATGGTCAGGAGTGCAAGCTCTGATCCAAGAAAGAAGAAAATCAGAAAAACCTGTGCAGCACATCCTGCATAGGAGATGTTTCTGGTGTCCCAGAGGGAATTGTGCATGGCTTTGGGGACAGTGGTGCAGATGGAGCCCAGGTCGGTGAGGGCCAGGTTGAGCAGGAAGAAGAACATGGGGCTGTGCAGGAGGTGGCCGCAGGCTACGGCGCTGATGATGAGGCCGTTGCCCAGGAGGGCAGCCAGGGAGATGCCCAGGAAGAGGGAGAAGTGCAGGAGCTGCAGCTGCCGCGTGTCTGCCAAGGCCAGCAGGAGGAAGTGGCTGATGGAGCTGCTGTTGGACATTTGCTGTCTCTGGGCTTTGGGTGCTGCCATGGAGAAAAGGACAGGGAAGAGTTAGAGGAGATACCTGTAACCAAAATCAAAGCCATTTCCCATACACCCTCCCCTGGAACACACAGACACCGGTAAATGTTGAACCATTACTTTGATGAATCTCTGTGTCCCTTTCAATTCAGAATGTTCTGTGATTCTGTGATTACAATTCCTGTTCTGCTTCTCTCATCCTCCTGTTGCCTATAATCAAAAAAGAAAATAAACCCTTTAAAAATGTTATAAGGTAAAGTAACAAGCAGACATTTATTGGAAACTTTCAGGTGTCCCAAAAGGAATGGGGCACACCTAGCCCCTCAGATCAGCAACCTTTTAAAGTTTATTAATTAACATATTTAACAGGAACATCCAAAAGGTAATTCAGTGTCCCCAGTTACAAATCCCTGGGTCAACCCATTGGAATAAGCCAAGGGCTTATTTGTATCATTTTTTTTTATGACTGCTCACACTGGTGAAAAACCAAAATGTCCTTCTTGTCGGTCCTCTTCCTGATAATAAGACTATACAGTATTTCAGGAATGTATTTATGTCTGCTAATTGTTCTAAAATCGAAGACAAAGGGTAGGAAACATGTAAGAGTTAATCAGTGGTTATACTATATAATTATGTAAAAGTTGTTGAATAGAGTTAATCTACAATTATAGATTTAAATTATATAAAAGTAGTAACAGAGTAAAAAAAAAAAAAAAAGAATAATGTATAAAAAGCAAAAATCTTTATGTCATCACCTTCCCATCCTTCTCCAAGCAGGAAATTGAAAACACTCTCAGTAAAGCTCCTAATCTTTACAGCAGTGCCAGGCTTACCTTCTTTTGGCAAGTGTCCTCCGCAGCTGTGCCCAGGCTGATGTGGAGCTGGGAGCAGCCCTGCCCCACACAGCCCCTCTCAGCAGCAGCAGCAGCAGCAGCAGCCCCTGCCCTGCTCAGGGTGGCTCCTTCCCCCCACAGCTTCTCCCCAGCGCTGGCAGCAGCTCCCCGGGCCGGCTGAGAGCTGTCCCTGGCAGGCAGCAGAGTCCCTGGGCCAGCACAGCGCCCTGGGCTGCAGGACCCTGCTCTGCACCACAGCCCTGGGCACCCCTGGCTGCAGCCCCGGCTGCTCAGCCCTGCAGCAGAGCCTGGCCCCAGGGAGCTGCCTTGTGCTGGGCCTGGGCTGGGGCAGCAGGGAAACCCAGCCCTGCCCTAGGGCCACATCCCTGCCCTGCAGCAGCTCCCAGAGTGCTCCTGGAAGGTGCTCCAAGCTGGGGGATGTGGCAGCTTCAGGAGATCCCTGCAGGGGCTGCAGCTTCTCTTCCCCCAGCCAGAGAGTGACTGTTTGCAAGCCTGGGAGGATTTCTCCTGCAGTGAGCCCTGAGTGAGCTCTGCTCTGTGCTGCCAGCCCAGGCTGAGCTGAAGCCCTGTGTGCCTGTGTGCTGTGCCCGGGGTGGCTGCAGGCAGTGCCCCAGCCCTGCTGGGCTGGCAGAAAAGCTGCTCATCCAGAGAAATGTGTTTTTAAGCTCTTCCTGCTTGCCAGGATCTTCCTCTGGATGATGAGCTCAGCCCAGCTCATTAGCACAGACACAGCATAAAGACTTTAATGACCCTCTCAGGGCTTTTGTGCTGAGGCCCTGAACATCAGTCCCTGAGAGGGAGCTGAAGAAACCTCTCCAGAACTCCAAGGCAGAAGCCAACTCCAAAGTTTCTGGAAGTTTTAATGCGTCCCACTGAGGGACACGACACAGAAAGTGTCCCCAGGCCCCAGGCAGAGCAGAGAACTGCAGGCAGTGATGACAGGTGGGGACAAAGAGAAGCCGAGTCTTGGTGCCCTGGGCCACAGCAGCCTCTGTGCCACCAAGGACACTGAGGAGACCCCTTGTCCTGAGGCCCTGGGGCCTCCTGGCACAGCCCCAGCAAGGCTGGGCACTGTCAGCCCCTTGTGCTGCCCTCAGCATCCCCCTCCCATGCCAGTGGCCTCCAGGATTTGGTGGAAGGAGTCCCTGGAGAAGGAGCCTTGGTCAGCAATGGCCCTGGGGGGCTCCTTCATGCTGCCAGGGACTGCAGGTTTTTCCAAGGACTTTGGGTTTGGCTTTTGCCTTGGAGTCTCTGAGAGGTTTTTGCAATCATGGCTTCCAATTCTCTGCTTTAATGAGTCCCTTGAGAGGCTTTGTCAGTAACAACACTCAGTGGGGCTCATTAATGCTTCAAGGTACTTCAGTTATTTTAGGATACTTGGTGTTTCCTTTTCAAACTGACTCTAGGAAAAGTTTGTGCAATCATTGCCCCAACTATGTACTTTATCAGGTCCCATGGGATTCTTGGTCAGTAAAAATACTCAGTAGGGATCATTCATACTTCTTAGTACTCAGGGGTAATTTAAGTATTTCTTTTTTGTCACTGAGTCTCTATGAAGTTTTTGTGCAATTTTGGCCTCCAGTTCTCTACTCCAAAGACTCCATGAAGAGCCTGTGTTGGGCATGGACATCAGTGGGACCCATTAATGCTTCAAGAGACTTTGGGTGTTTCCTCTGTATTTGACTCTTGGAAAGGTTTGTGCAATCTCCTCTCAGGCCCTGAGGTTCCAGGGCTCAGCACCAAATGCACCACGGGGCTCATTTGGATCAAGCAAGTGCTGACAAACCATGGCTGTGCCTTGATTTCCCTCTGATCTGGTGCAGCTCACTACGAAGTCCTTTTTCTAAGAGTTATGGAGAAATATTTCAAAGACTTTCAAGAAAATATATATTTCTATTTTAAAGATGTATTTTATTACTTTTCCTAATACACAAGAGCAATTGCATCATTCTGTGACTGATATGGACCCAGGGACTCTCCTCAGGAGGTGGGGCATGTTCAAAGAAGCTGTGCCTTGAGGTCTGACCCAGTGTGGACAACCTTGATCCAAACTCCCGAACCCCATCCTGTCTCTCCTCCCTCACCTGGGATCTGATTTGCTAGGAGACCTTGCTGCACTCAGCAAAAAGAGGAGTTTTCTTCATGTTTTAGCAATCTAAGTCTCCAAAGTTTCAGACAATCTCCTCAAGGGTGTGCCAGCCCAAGGTGCCGCCAAGGACGTTCCCCTTCCCCAAGGCAGAACAATGCAGGGAATGATTTAGAATCACAGGAAGTTCTACAGTAAACACAAATCCAGAGTTGGCTGAAGGAAGAATTAGACCAACTGCTGAAGGACAGACAAGCTTTGAACTCCTTGCAGCTCAAAGCTCCAGCTGGGTTGTTGGGAGGGCAGGGAGCCCTGGAAGTGCTTCTGTGTAGCCAGGCTGTGGGGAAGGGCACTGCAGGCCTGGCCTGGGCCAGGAGTGAGGGTGGATCATCATCCCAAGCTGCCCTGGGCCATTGCAAGGGGCTGTGGCCATGGACACTGCCCTGAGCCCACTGTGGCAGCGCCTTGCTCAGGGCTGGTGTCAGTGCCCAGAGGCAGAGGGGATCCCTTGCTGGGGGCTTGTGCCATGGCCACCTGCCCTGTGCCGCGCTGGCTGCTCAGGCCCACGGAACCAGCAGCAAACGCCACTGCCAGGGCCAAAGGCCAGCTCAGGCAGACAGAAAGGGGCAGGGCTGGGCACTGTTTCCATGGCAGCCCTCACTGGGACACCACCCCTGGATCACCTGGCATGGCAATTGCCATGGAAACCCGGCTCATGGGAAATGCAAGGGTGGACAAAGGTTTTAGTAGGGCCTGTCCCAAAAGGACAGAGGGTGGTGGTTTTAAACTAAAGGACGGAAGGTTCAGATAAGGAGAGATAAGGAAGAAAATTTTTGATGGTGAGGTTGGTGATCCACCAGGACAGGTTCCCAGGGAGGTGGTCAATGCCCCATCCCTGGAAACATTCCAGTCCACCTGGGACAGGGCTCTGAACAACCTGAGCTGCTCAAAGATGTCCCTGTTCATGGTGGGGGTTTGGAGGAGATGAGCACTGCAGAGCTCTTCCCATGCAAACCATTCCAGGATTGCATGGGGAGAAGGGGCTGCTCCCTGGACTCCATGCACTGCCTTGACTCCTCCTTGTCTCTGCTGGAGCCCACATGCAGCAGGCAAAGGCAGCCCCTTCTCTGGCCTTTGCTGGCCCTGCCTTCCCCAGGGGCTGACAGAGCCAGGCTGGCCCAGGTGACCTTGAAGCTTTGCAGGGCTCAGGCGCAGCGGCTGTGCCAGGCTCAGGGCTGAGGTCACACTCTGTGGGCTGGGGCAGAGCCCAGGCAGAAAGGAGCCCTGAAGCAGCAGCAGCAGCTCTGCAGTGCTGGCCACCAGGCCGGGATGCCAAGGGAGGCTTGTGGCCATGGCCTGGGAGCAGCTGCTGCTGCCAAGGTGCTTTTGGTGCCTCAGGCTCTCCCTGGCACAGCTCCCAGCACTCTGCACTTGTGCCCGAGGCCTTCACTGTCTTGGGGCTGGCCTGGGGCTTTTCCTGCAG
Source organism: Acrocephalus arundinaceus (assembly GCA_021534815.1). Taxonomy (NCBI): domain Eukaryota; kingdom Metazoa; phylum Chordata; class Aves; order Passeriformes; family Sylviidae; genus Acrocephalus; species Acrocephalus arundinaceus. Next base: position 18,089 of record JAJEOU010001529.1, read on the forward strand.
TGGAATCTGCCCTGGTCCTGGCACAGAAAAGGCAGTTCCTGCAGGAGCAGGAGGCTCTGCCTGCAATGGGCTGAAACAACTCCAACAAGGCCCTGCTTACTTGAAAATTGCTTCCTAGAGCACTATATTCCTATAATTGTATATCTCCTATACTGTGAAGTAAATAACTTTTTTAATTTACTCTGTAGTGTAATTAAGTCTTTCTGTCTAATCATTATCAGAAACAATCAATTCTATATTTATAAGAACATATCTGGTTTTTCATTGTTAATCCTGTGGGACAATTTGCATTACAGTTTAATTCCATGTCTCTTGGGCTTTGGGTGCTGCCATGGAGAAAAGGACAGGGAAGAGTTAGAGGAGATACCTGTAACCAAAATCAAAGCCATTTCCTACACCCTCCCTGGAACACACAGGACACCGGTAAAGTTGAACCATTACTTTGATGAATCTCGTGTCCCTTTCAATTCAGAATGCTCTGTGATTCTGTGATTACAATTCCTGTTCTGCTTCTCTCATCCTCCTGTTGCCTATAATCAAAAAGAAAATAAAAACAACCATTTAAAAATGTTATATAAGAGTAAAGTAACAAGCAGACATTTATTGGAAACTTTTCAGGTGTCCCAAAAGGAATGGGGACACCCTAGCCCCTCAGATCAGCAACCTTTTAAAGTTTATTAATTAACATTTTAACAGGAACATCCAAAGGTAATTCAGTGTCCCAGTTACACATCCTGGGTCAACCCATGAATAAGCCAAGGGCTTATTTGCATCATTTTTTTTTATGACTGCTCACACTGGTTGAAAAACCAAATGTCTTCTTGTCGGTCCTCTTCCTGATAATAAGACTATAGATATTTCAGGAATGTATTTATGTCTGCTAATTGTTCTAAAATCGAAGACAAAGGGTAGGAACATGTAAGAGTTAATCAGTGGCATACATATAATTATGTAAAAGTTGTTGAATAGAGTTTAATCTACAATTATAGATTTAAATCATATAAAGTAGTACCAAGAGTAAAAAAAAAAAAAAGAAATAAGTATAAAAACAAATCTTATGTCATCACACTTCCCATCTTCTCCAAGCAGAAATTGAAAACACTCTCAGTAAGCTCCTAATCCTTTACAGCAGTGCAGGCTTACCTTCTCTTTGGCAAGTGTCCTCCGCAGCTGTGCCCAGGCTGATGTGAGCTGGGAGCAGCCCTGCCCCACACAGCCCCTCTCAGCAGCAGCAGCAGCAGCAGCAGCCCTGCCCTGCTCAGGGTGGTCCTTCCCCCACAGCTTCTCCCAGCGCTGGCAGCAGCTCCCCGGGCCGGCTGAGAGCTGTCCCTGGCAGGCAGCAGAGTCCCTGGGCCAGCACAGCGCCCTGGGCTGCAGGACCCTGCTCTGCACCACAGCCCTGGGCACCCCTGGCTGCAGCCCCGGCTGCTCAGCCCTGCAGCAGAGCCTGGCCCCAGGGAGTGCCTCTGTGCTGGCTGGCTGGGGCAGCGGACACCTGCCCTCTAGGCCCAATCCCTGCCCTGCCAGCAGCTCCCAGAGTGCTCCTGGAAGGTGCCTCCAAGCTGGGGATGTGGCAGCTTCAGGAGATCCCTGCAGGGGCTGCAGCTTCTCTTCCCCAGCCAGAGAGTGACTGTTTGCAAGCCTGAGGATTTCTCCTGCAGTGAGCCCTGAGTGAGCTCTGCTCTGTGCTGCCAGCCCAGGCTGAGCTGAAGCCCTGTGTGCCTGTGTGCTGTGCCCGCGGTTGCTGCAGGCAGTGCCCCAGCCCTGCTGGGCGGCAGAAAAGCTGCTCATCCAGAGAAATGTGGTTTTAAGCTCTTCCTGCTTGCCAGGATCTTCCTCTGGGATGATGAGCTCAGCCCCAGCTCATTACAACAACACAGCATAAAGACTTTAAGACCCTCTTCAGGCTTTTTGTGCTGAGGCCCTGAACATCCAGTCCCTGAGAGGGAGCTGAGAAACCTCTCCAGAACTCCAAGGCAGAAGCCAACTCAAAGTTTCTGGAAGTTTTAATGGTCCCACTGAGGGACACGACACAGAAAGTGTCCCCAGGCCCCAGGCAGAGCAGAGAACTGCAGGCAGTGATGACAGGTGGGGACAAAGAGAAGCCAGTCTTGGTGCCCTGGGCCACAGCAGCCTCTGTGCCACCAAGGACACTGAGGAGAACCCTTGTCCTGAGGCCCTGGGGCCTCCGGCACAGCCCCCAGCAAGCTGGGCACTGTCAGCCCCTTGTCCTGCCCTCAGCATCCCCCTCCCATGCCAGTGGCCTCCAGGATTGGTGGAAGGAGTCCCTGGAGAAGGAGCCTTGGTCAGCAATGGCCCTGGGGGGCTCCTTCATGCTGCCAGGGACTCGCAGGTTTTTCCAAGGACTTTGGGTTTGGCTTTTGCCTTGGAGTCTCTGAGAGGTTTTTGCAATCATGGCTTCAATTCTCTGCTTTTAATGAGTCCCTTGAGAGGCTTTGTCAGTAACAACACTCAGTGGGGCTCATTAATGCTTCAAGGTACTTCAGTTATTTTAGGAACTTGGTGCTCTCGCTCCCGGGGCTTTTCTGTGCTCAGCATTGGCCTGGGCAAAGTGTTCTGGAGAGAGCCTGGGCAAGGAGCCTGCAGCCCCCAGGCCCTGGCCTGAGACGTCAGCGCTGCCCCAGCAGTGCCCATGGCCTGTCCCTGCTGCAGCCCCGGCATGCCACCCCCAGCACTGTGCCCAGCCCCGAGAGCACTCAGGCCCTACAGCAACACCAGGGCCAGCAGGGCAGCGGGGCAGGGCCACGGCAGCAGCACTGGCAACACCAAGGGCTGCTGCAGCTGCTGCTGGCACAGCTGCTGTGCCAGCACTGATCTGCCCCCAGCTCTGCACACAGACATTTCTGCTGCAGCAGACCAAAAAAGATGACCAAAAAAGGTCATCTCTGCAGATAAGATGGCTGGGAGATTGTTTAGTTCCTTTAAAACCACCAAGAGCGCAGCCCTCATTGACACAGTCTGTGGCCATGGGGAAGGTTGAAAGAAATAAAATGAAAAAGGGCACAAACAATTACATTTCCCTGTTGACAAGATAAAACAATAAAAAAAAAGAAAATGAACCTCCAGAAAACCACAAGAAGTATCAAAGAGAACTTCTATTACAAGTGATTTGCAGAAATGGCCAGCAGTTTAATGTTCCTGAACACATCCAGTGATCAGTCTCCACAGTGCAACCTTGAGCTCCTGGTTCCTCAGGCTGTAGATGAGGGGGTTCAGGACTGGAGGCACCACCGAGTACAGAACTGACAGGGCCAGATCCAGGGTTTGGGAGGAGATTGAGGGGGGCTTTAGGTAGGAAAATATGGCAGTGCTGAGGAACAGGGAGACCACGGCCAGGTGAGGAAGGCAGGTGGAAAAGGCTTTGTGCTGTCCCTGCTCAGAGGGGATCCTGAGCACAGTCCTGAAGATCTGCACATAGGAGAAAACTATGAACACAAAACAGCCGAGTCCTAAACAGGCACTAACTGTAATGAGCGCAAGTTCCCTGAGGCTGGAGTGTGAGCAGGAGAGCTTGAGGATGTGTGGGATTTCACAGAAGAACTGTCCCAGGGCATTGCCATGGCACAGGGGCAGGGAAAATGTATTGGCCGTGTGCAGGAGTGAATAGAGAAAGGCACTGCCCCAGGCAGCTGCTGCCATGTGGGCACAAGCTCTGCTACCCAGGAGGGTCCCGTAGTGCAGGGGTTTGCAGATGGACACGTAGCGGTCGTAGCACATAATGGTCAGGAGTGCAAGCTCTGATCCAAGAAAGAAGAAAATCAGAAAAACCTGTGCAGCACATCCTGCATAGGAGATGTTTCTGGTGTCCCAGAGGGAATTGTGCATGGCTTTGGGGACAGTGGTGCAGATGGAGCCCAGGTCGGTGAGGGCCAGGTTGAGCAGGAAGAAGAACATGGGGCTTGCAGGAGGTGGCCGCAGGCTACGGCGCTGATGATGGAGGCCGTTGCCCAGGAGGGCAGCCAGGGAGATGCCCAGGAAGAGGGAGAAGTGCAGGAGCTGCAGCTGCCGCGTGTCTGCCAAGGCCAGCAGGAGGAGTGGCTGATGGAGCTGCTGTTGGACATTTGCTGTCTCTGGGCTTTGGGTGCTGCCATGGAGAAAAGGACAGGGAAGAGTTAGAGGAGATACCTGTAACCAAAATCAAAGCCATATCCCATACACCCTCCCCTGGAACACACAGACACCGGTAAATGTTGAACCATTACTTTGATGAATCTCTGTGTCCCTTTCAATTCAGAATGTTCTGTGATTCTGTGATTACAATTCCTGTTCTGCTTCTCTCATCCTCCTGTTGCCTATAATCAAAAAAGAAAATAAACCCTTTAAAAATGTTATAAGTAAAGTAACAAGCAGACATTTATTGGAAACTTTCAGGTGTCCCAAAAGGAATGGGGCACACCTAGCCCTCAGATCAGCAACCTTTTAAAGTTTATTAATTAACATATTTAACAGGAACATCCAAAAGGTAATTCAGTGTCCCCAGTTACAAATCCCTGGGTCAACCCATTGGAATAAGCCAAGGGCTTATTTGTATCATTTTTTTTATGACTGCTCACACTGGTGAAAAACCAAAATGTCCTTCTTGTCGGTCCTCTTCCTGATAATAAGACTATACAGTATTTCAGGAATGTATTTATGTCTGCTAATTGTTCTAAAATCGAAGACAAAGGGTAGGAAACATGTAAGAGTTAATCAGTGGTTATACTATATAATTATGTAAAAGTTGTTGAATAGAGTTAATCTACAATTATAGATTTAAATTATATAAAAGTAGTAACAGAGTAAAAAAAAAAAAAAAAGAATAATGTATAAAAAGCAAAAATCTTTATGTCATCACCTTCCCATCCTTCTCCAAGCAGGAAATTGAAAACACTCTCAGTAAAGCTCCTAATCTTTACAGCAGTGCCAGGCTTACCTTCTTTTGGCAAGTGTCCTCCGCAGCTGTGCCCAGGCTGATGTGGAGCTGGGAGCAGCCCTGCCCCACACAGCCCCTCTCAGCAGCAGCAGCAGCAGCAGCAGCCCCTGCCCTGCTCAGGGTGGCTCCTTCCCCCCACAGCTTCTCCCCAGCGCTGGCAGCAGCTCCCCGGGCCGGCTGAGAGCTGTCCCTGGCAGGCAGCAGAGTCCCTGGGCCAGCACAGCGCCCTGGGCTGCAGGACCCTGCTCTGCACCACAGCCCTGGGCACCCCTGGCTGCAGCCCCGGCTGCTCAGCCCTGCAGCAGAGCCTGGCCCCAGGGAGCTGCCTTGTGCTGGGCCTGGGCTGGGGCAGCAGGGAAACCCAGCCCTGCCCTAGGGCCACATCCCTGCCCTGCAGCAGCTCCCAGAGTGCTCCTGGAAGGTGCTCCAAGCTGGGGGATGTGGCAGCTTCAGGAGATCCCTGCAGGGGCTGCAGCTTCTCTTCCCCCAGCCAGAGAGTGACTGTTTGCAAGCCTGGGAGGATTTCTCCTGCAGTGAGCCCTGAGTGAGCTCTGCTCTGTGCTGCCAGCCCAGGCTGAGCTGAAGCCCTGTGTGCCTGTGTGCTGTGCCCGGGGTGGCTGCAGGCAGTGCCCCAGCCCTGCTGGGCTGGCAGAAAAGCTGCTCATCCAGAGAAATGTGTTTTTAAGCTCTTCCTGCTTGCCAGGATCTTCCTCTGGATGATGAGCTCAGCCCAGCTCATTAGCACAGACACAGCATAAAGACTTTAATGACCCTCTCAGGGCTTTTGTGCTGAGGCCCTGAACATCAGTCCCTGAGAGGGAGCTGAAGAAACCTCTCCAGAACTCCAAGGCAGAAGCCAACTCCAAAGTTTCTGGAAGTTTTAATGCGTCCCACTGAGGGACACGACACAGAAAGTGTCCCCAGGCCCCAGGCAGAGCAGAGAACTGCAGGCAGTGATGACAGGTGGGGACAAAGAGAAGCCGAGTCTTGGTGCCCTGGGCCACAGCAGCCTCTGTGCCACCAAGGACACTGAGGAGACCCCTTGTCCTGAGGCCCTGGGGCCTCCTGGCACAGCCCCAGCAAGGCTGGGCACTGTCAGCCCCTTGTGCTGCCCTCAGCATCCCCCTCCCATGCCAGTGGCCTCCAGGATTTGGTGGAAGGAGTCCCTGGAGAAGGAGCCTTGGTCAGCAATGGCCCTGGGGGGCTCCTTCATGCTGCCAGGGACTGCAGGTTTTTCCAAGGACTTTGGGTTTGGCTTTTGCCTTGGAGTCTCTGAGAGGTTTTTGCAATCATGGCTTCCAATTCTCTGCTTTAATGAGTCCCTTGAGAGGCTTTGTCAGTAACAACACTCAGTGGGGCTCATTAATGCTTCAAGGTACTTCAGTTATTTTAGGATACTTGGTGTTTCCTTTTCAAACTGACTCTAGGAAAAGTTTGTGCAATCATTGCCCCAACTATGTACTTTATCAGGTCCCATGGGATTCTTGGTCAGTAAAAATACTCAGTAGGGATCATTCATACTTCTTAGTACTCAGGGGTAATTTAAGTATTTCTTTTTTGTCACTGAGTCTCTATGAAGTTTTTGTGCAATTTTGGCCTCCAGTTCTCTACTCCAAAGACTCCATGAAGAGCCTGTGTTGGGCATGGACATCAGTGGGACCCATTAATGCTTCAAGAGACTTTGGGTGTTTCCTCTGTATTTGACTCTTGGAAAGGTTTGTGCAATCTCCTCTCAGGCCCTGAGGTTCCAGGGCTCAGCACCAAATGCACCACGGGGCTCATTTGGATCAAGCAAGTGCTGACAAACCATGGCTGTGCCTTGATTTCCCTCTGATCTGGTGCAGCTCACTACGAAGTCCTTTTTCTAAGAGTTATGGAGAAATATTTCAAAGACTTTCAAGAAAATATATATTTCTATTTTAAAGATGTATTTTATTACTTTTCCTAATACACAAGAGCAATTGCATCATTCTGTGACTGATATGGACCCAGGGACTCTCCTCAGGAGGTGGGGCATGTTCAAAGAAGCTGTGCCTTGAGGTCTGACCCAGTGTGGACAACCTTGATCCAAACTCCCGAACCCCATCCTGTCTCTCCTCCCTCACCTGGGATCTGATTTGCTAGGAGACCTTGCTGCACTCAGCAAAAAGAGGAGTTTTCTTCATGTTTTAGCAATCTAAGTCTCCAAAGTTTCAGACAATCTCCTCAAGGGTGTGCCAGCCCAAGGTGCCGCCAAGGACGTTCCCCTTCCCCAAGGCAGAACAATGCAGGGAATGATTTAGAATCACAGGAAGTTCTACAGTAAACACAAATCCAGAGTTGGCTGAAGGAAGAATTAGACCAACTGCTGAAGGACAGACAAGCTTTGAACTCCTTGCAGCTCAAAGCTCCAGCTGGGTTGTTGGGAGGGCAGGGAGCCCTGGAAGTGCTTCTGTGTAGCCAGGCTGTGGGGAAGGGCACTGCAGGCCTGGCCTGGGCCAGGAGTGAGGGTGGATCATCATCCCAAGCTGCCCTGGGCCATTGCAAGGGGCTGTGGCCATGGACACTGCCCTGAGCCCACTGTGGCAGCGCCTTGCTCAGGGCTGGTGTCAGTGCCCAGAGGCAGAGGGGATCCCTTGCTGGGGGCTTGTGCCATGGCCACCTGCCCTGTGCCGCGCTGGCTGCTCAGGCCCCACGGAACCAGCAGCAAACGCCACTGCCAGGGCCAAAGGCCAGCTCAGGCAGACAGAAAGGGGCAGGGCTGGGCACTGTTTCCATGGCAGCCCTCACTGGGACACCACCCCTGGATCACCTGGCATGGCAATTGCCATGGAAACCCGGCTCATGGGAAATGCAAGGGTGGACAAAGGTTTTAGTAGGGCCTGTCCCAAAAGGACAGAGGGTGGTGGTTTTAAACTAAAGGACGGAAGGTTCAGATAAGGAGAGATAAGGAAGAAAATTTTTGATGGTGAGGTTGGTGATCCACCAGGACAGGTTCCCAGGGAGGTGGTCAATGCCCCATCCCTGGAAACATTCCAGTCCACCTGGGACAGGGCTCTGAACAACCTGAGCTGCTCAAAGATGTCCCTGTTCATGGTGGGGGTTTGGAGGAGATGAGCACTGCAGAGCTCTTCCCATGCAAACCATTCCAGGATTGCATGGGGAGAAGGGGCTGCTCCCTGGACTCCATGCACTGCCTTGACTCCTCCTTGTCTCTGCTGGAGCCCACATGCAGCAGGCAAAGGCAGCCCCTTCTCTGGCCTTTGCTGGCCCTGCCTTCCCCAGGGGCTGACAGAGCCAGGCTGGCCCAGGTGACCTTGAAGCTTTGCAGGGCTCAGGCGCAGCGGCTGTGCCAGGCTCAGGGCTGAGGTCACACTCTGTGGGCTGGGGCAGAGCCCAGGCAGAAAGGAGCCCTGAAGCAGCAGCAGCAGCTCTGCAGTGCTGGCCACCAGGCCGGGATGCCAAGGGAGGCTTGTGGCCATGGCCTGGGAGCAGCTGCTGCTGCCAAGGTGCCTTTGGTGCCTCAGGCTCTCCCTGGCACAGCTGCCAGCACGGCACTCTGCACTTGTGCCCGAGGCCTTCACTGTCTTGGGGCTGGCCTGGGGCTTTTCCTGCAGTGGAATCTGCCCTGGTCCTGGCACAGAAAAGGCAGTTCCTGCAGGAGCAGGAGGCTCTGCCTGCAATGGGCTGAAACAACTCCAACAAGGCCCTGCTTACTTGAAAATTGCTTCCTAGAGCACTATATTCCTATAATTGTATATCTCCTATACTGTGAAGTAAATAACTTTTTTAATTTACTCTGTAGTGTAATTAAGTCTTTCTGTCTAATCATTATCAGAAACAATCAATTCTATATTTATAAGAACATATCTGGTTTTTCATTGTTAATCCTGTGGGACAATTTGCATTACAGTTTAATTCCATTTGTGCAATCTTTTACACATAAACCTGGGGCTAGGATTGGATCCATCTACACATACGCTCCTGTTTTGGATGGAATTTGTAAAGTCTAAGTGTCTGGGAGGAATTTGAGGATTATGGTGGTTTTTGGGTGTCATTTCTCCACCTCATGACTCAGCAGGACTTTCTCCAATGAAGAAATCAAGCTTTTCCCTGAAGCTCCCACTCTGTCCATGACAGGAACCCCTGGGAGTGTCTGGGACATCCCGGCTCTTTGGCAGCCTGGGGACTCCTGGGATGTCACCGTCGAGCCCCCGTGAGTGCCTGTGACAGATGGGTGCCTTTGCAGCCCAAGGTGCCCTGGGATGTCCCCATGGAATGGCTGTGACTGCCTCTGAGCACAGGGCTCTTTAGCATCCCCAGAAAGCCCTGGGAGGTCTCCATGGAGCCCCTGTCTCTGCCTGTGACATTCCAGCTCTTGACCAGCCTGGAGACTCATGGAAAGTCCCCATGGAATTCCTTTGAGTGTCTGTGACAGCTTGGTTCCTGAGCAGGCAAACATCACCAGCCCCCTGTTGTTGTTTATCCAACCCAAACCTGCCCCAACTCAGCTCCAGCCCTTCCCTCCAGTCCTGTCCCTGGGCACCAGAGGGAAGAGGTTCCCACAGCCCCAGCCAGGGACGCGCTCCCAAGGCTGTTCCAGGGCAGCCAGGGCTGGCACCAGCTGGGATGCTCCGTTTCCATGGGCCAGGTTTAGGAATGGGATTCCCCAATTTTGTGCTCCTGCTAAAACCGTGCCACTGCTCGCTGCCCTCCAGCCTCCCACTGAAAGTACAAAAGGCAAAGATTCCAGGCTGGGATAAGAACAATTTACTGGGAACAGCAACAAGAGAAGCAACAAATAGGAACAGAAACAAGACTGATAACAGAAGGGATAAGAAAAACCATATAGAGGGTAAACCAAAACAACACCAACTGGCTCTTCCTTGCCACATATTTCCTCCTGCCTGGAAAGGACACTCTTCTCCTTGGGGCAGAGAGAGGGTCCCTTTCCTGCCCCTGGCAATGACCTGAGATGGGTTCAAATATAATAACAGGGCTAAGGCCAGACTCTCAGTTTCTTCAATCCTACCTCACATCTTTGCCAGGGGCAGGGAGAGGGACAGGTGTCTTTTCAGCATGGATCACAGGATCACAGGAAATGTGGATCACCAAAGCTCGTTCAAATGTGGGTACTCTGATGGGGGATGAGGTTGGAGACACACATGAAGCTCTTTCCACAGTCCGGGCACTTGCAGGGCTTCCCTTACTGGTGGCTCCGTTGGTGTTTGGTCAAATGAGAGCTCTGGCTGAAGCTCTTCCCACACTGGGGACACTCGTAGGGCCTCTCCCCAGTGTGGATGCGCCGGTGGGTGATGAGGTGGGAGTTGCGCTTGAAGCCCTTCCTGCAGTCAGGACAGTGGAAGGGCTTCTCATCCGTGTGAATCCGCTGGTGAACGAGGAGATCTGAGCTGGTCTTAAACCTCTTCCCACACTGGGGACATCCATAGGGCCTCTCCCCAGTGTGGATCATTTGGTGGATGATCAGCTGGGACCTCCGGTTGAAGCCCTTCCTGCATTCCCCACATTTGTACGGCCTTTCCTCAGCGTGGATGTTCTGGTGGCGGATCAAGGTGGAGCGCCGGCTGAAGCTCTTCCCACACTGCTCACAATTGTAGGGCTGTTCCCTGGTGTGGATCCTTTGGTGGCTGATGAGAGTGGAGCTGTTCTTGAAGGCCTTCCCGCAGCTGGGGCAGCAGAAAGGCTTCTCTGTGTGAATCCGCTGGTGCTTGAGGAGATTTGAGCTACTCTGAAACCTCTTGGCACACTGGGGACACTTGTAGGGCCTCTCTCCAGTGTGGATGCGTTGGTGGGTGACAAGGTTGGAGCTGCAGCTGAAGCCTTTCCCACATTCCCCACACTCATAAGGCCATTCCCCAGTGTGAATCATCTGGTGCTGGATCAGGGTGTTGCTCCGGCTGAAGCTCTTCCCACACTCCAAGCACTTGTAGGGCTTCTCCCCATCAGGATGCTGCTCATGGACCACCAACTCAGAGCCCTGGCTGAAGCCCTGTCCACCTTCCTGGCACAGGGTGGGTCTTTCCTCTTCAGAGCACCCCGGGATGGGTTTGGAGCTCCTCCTCATGCAGGATCTCTGGGGCTTTTCCTCCTCATTGCATTCCTGTTTAGTGGAGCCGCTCAAAACAGCCTCTTCCAAGAGGTTCTGCCGCAGAGATTTTTCCTCCATGGTGTCCATCCTCAGTTCCTTGTCTGGGGGAGGAAGGACAAGGAGAGGATGGAATTTCCTCTGTGCCTGAGGGAAGGCCAAGGAGATCCCCCCAGTGAATCCCTGGCAGGACAGCATCAGCAGTGGGGTTGTCCTGCAGCCGGGGGCCATGCTGGGCTGGGAGATGGAGCAGGAGAGATGGGGAAAGGGGCAGTGACTTCCTCCTCACCTCCCTGGCTGTCCAGGGAAATCTTCCTCTTCCTTGCAGTCTCCTTCTCCATCCAGCCAAGGTTTGGGAATGGGAAATCCTGGTTTGCGGCAAAAAAAGAGATGAGCGTTTTGAGTTTGAAGGTCCGCCTGCCCAAGTCCATCTCTTAATGTCACTGGGGATCACGGGTCCATAAAAACCTCCCACACACCACGATTCAGCCCTGAAAATGCCTCCCAGGACTTCCCCGTTTCTGGTCTCTCCCTTTTGGTGTTCAGGGATTCCCCCCTGCCCCAGCTGCCACGGATCTCTCATCTATGGGTTCCCTGCCATTCCCAGGCTGCTGGCAGACACAGGAATCTGAAAAGTTCCTCCCTTTTTCCACCTCCTCACTTTGTGGTGCTGGGTGATTTTGGGGTTCAGGGGTCCCTTCTCCCCTCATTCTCTGCTTTGGGGTTCAGGGGATCCAAAGAGTCCCCCCCCCGCCCCTCTTCAGGCTATTGAGGGTCCCACAAATGGTGGCACTCCCCCAGGTCTGAATTCCCCACTCTGGAATGGGGACACAGAGCTCTGCTCCTCCAGGCTGCCTCTGCCAGCAGCTGCCACTGGGAACCCCAGTGTCCCTTTAAGGGGCATTTTCTATTTAACTTTGGAGTTCTTCTTTCTCCAAATATCCTCCCCAAAAACCCATCTCAGGGAACTTATGGATATCTGGGCCGAGCTCCCTGTCTTGAGTTGGAAAGCCAGGTGTCTGCTAAGGAAGGCAAGAGCCTCCCTTGAAATGGGAAATATAAACCCCTTCTCTCTGAATTATAATTTTGAAATTAACAGGTTCTCAAACAAAGATATGGAAATAGGAATAACAGTTCTTTAGTCGGAAAATTTAAAATGCACTAGTAAAAAACCTGAAAAAACACTCACAGTGTCAGAATACAACCTGACACCTGGTCAGGAAGAGTGTTGGTAGCAGTGCAATCAAATCGTGGCTGCAGTCCTCCTGGAGTCACAGATGTTGTTTTGATGAAGCAATGATCCTGTAGAAGGGTGCAGTTTTCCTCTGAAGGTCCAGGGGTGGTGTAGATGGGTCTGGCCTTCCTTTGGGAATCCAGTGGAAACAGGCTGCTTCTGGTGTGTGAAATCTCAGATTCTATCCAGGTAGGAAGGCTTGGCCCCTGAACTCCCCTCACTGCTGGATCTGCTGCAGGCAGGGGGCACCAGCACTGAGCCCCCACCCCCACCATCACAGGGGGGCAGAAATGGGGGAGGGGCACGGACAGGTCAGGGGGACCCCCAAAGTCCTGGAGGAGGGGACACGGAGGGACTCCCAGGAATCTCCGTGGGGGGATGAGGAAGGAGGGGCTGGTGCTGGGAAGGGCAGGAATAGGGGTCCAGGGGGTAAATAGGGCAAGGAAAAGGGGGCTCTTGGGGCAGGGAGAGGTGGGATGGCCGGGAAAGGGAGCAGGGGTTGTTGGTGCCGGATAAGGGGGTGCAAGGTGGAACCCATGCCCGGGATTGGGGGTTCGGGGCCCTCGGTGCTCCGGAATGGGTGACCAAGGAGTCCCGGGGCCGGGGGTCCCACTCACCTCTCGCCGCCCCCCGGGGCCCCAGGAGCGCCCCCAGCCCCGGCGCTGGAGCCATGGCGCTGCTCTGCTGCGGCCCCGCCCACAGCCCTGGCCCCGCCCCCAGAGCCGCCTCCGGCCCCGCCATTGGCGCCGCTCTTTGCTTCCCGCCAATGGTAGCCCGAGCTATTCGTGACGTCACTAGTAGCTGGGCAGATCCCGGCGGCGCAGGGCGGGGCAAGCCCCGCGATCCGCGGATCCATTTTCTCCTGCGGGAGCGGTCCCGGCCCGGCGGAGCGGGACTGGGCGCTGGGACTGCGATCCCTGATTCCCAATCTCCTGCCCTCGCTTTCTCCTGTGCTCTCCCCTTCCTTCGGGCCATCATCAGTGCCAGAGCGCCTGGAGAGCACCGTGCCCAGTTGGGGACTGGGGTTTGTAAGGAATTAAGAGCTTGACTCAGGCAATATATCAGGCAACAATCAATTAATTATTCATTAATAAAAATGGTAAAATGTGAGCAAAGCAGCGTGCTGGGTACAGTGGGGGTTTCCCCTCCAACTGCACACCAATGGTTAATTTTTCATAAGCATTTGTCAGCAGGATTTTTTATGATTTCCCCCTAATTTCTATTTGTGAAGTCCAGGTTCTATACCCCATTGTAATTAGTTCCTATTGGTGGTGTGGAATCTCTGTACCTTAGGGCTGTAAATGAGTGAGGTGGTGTCCAGTTTCCTTTTTTCAGAAACAAACATCAGTGATGGTGAGGTCCAGCTTTCCTTCTCAGGACCATAAATCAGTGATGGTGATGTCCAGTTTTCCGGTTGGTGGTCTATCTTCCCTTTCTGGGATTGTCCAGCTTTCCTTCTCAGGATCATCAATTTTTAGTTTGGGATAAGCTCATTTCCTTCTTCCATTCAGGTGATTACAATTCCTTCTACATATATATATATATATATTTTTTTTTTCTAAAGCTATAGTTCAAACCCTTTTATTACAAAGCAGCTTAAAGCTTATAATAAATTTATTTTCAAAGCAAATATAAATAATAATACTTCTGCATTCTTCTATCCTACATGTTAAAAGCCTATAAAACTCATACTAATTGAAAAAGCTTAAAACTTACATTGTGAAAACTTTTAGGCTCACATTGTTCACTTATAAGCAAGCAAAATATTAGTCCAAAAGCCTCGTACCATGCTTTTTTCCATTTGTTCATTAAAACTAGTTTTTTATATCTGCCCTATGGCCTTTTTCCACACATTTAACAACCTTAGCTACCAAGGCCATCTTTTTCTACCTGACAGGAGACACAACCCCACATTTCACACCAGTAACTGTTCCCAATCAAGCCCTAATAATGGGTAGGCCTGGTGTCCTTTTCCATCCATTCATTTCAACGGCTAGACCTGACGTCAAAAAACCCCCATACATTTCAATGGCTACAGCTGATGTCCCAAACATTTTGGGGTTAAAACCACCAATTTCAGGGCTGACAATTCTCAGGTTTTGGTGGTAAAATGCCCCAATTTTTTTTTTTCCCCCACAGGTAAACCTGGAGTGCCCGGAGCTGAGGGCAACACTGGACGGCTCCGCCCTGGCCAGGCCCTGGCACCTGGGGGAGGGGCACCCACACCCCAGCCACACCTGGGTATCCTCAGCCCTGAAGGCAGGAGGGATGGGCAGGGGTGGGCATGGCTTGGGGGAAGGGGGCATGGCCACCACACACCTGGCACACCTTGATATCAGTTGTGCCATCTCCCTGCCTTGCCCAGTGACCGTCCCGCCCACCTGGAGGTCACCTGGGAGCCTGACTCTGCCCACCACCAGGTAATGCTGCAACCAGCTGAGGCCATGGCCACTCTGACCCCGCCCACTTTTAACCACTCCCTTTCCTTACCTGGCAATGACTTTTTCTCACCTGGCCACGCTCTTTTCTCTCCCAGGTGAGGCCAAGGCTTGGTGGCAGGAGCCAATTGTGGAGTGGGAGCTTTTCTGGTGTGCCACGTCCCTTTTTACAAGTCACACCTCCTTGCTTAAGCCATGCTGACATCGAGCTGCCCATCATCCCTTTGTGGGCTGAGCCATGCCCCCTTTTAGCAACCCATGCCCCTGATTAGGCCACATCCACTCAAACCTGCCCTTTATCCCTATGGGATCAAGCCCTTCCCCATTGGGTAAAGCCACGCCCCTTATCCAAAGCCACACCCTTTCATTAAGCCACGCCCACCAACAGCTGCAATTTATCCATGATGGGTTAAGCCACACCCATTTACATCCCAACCACGCCCCCTAATTAAGGCATGTCCACCTCCAGCTGCTATTTATCCCACTGGGTTCAAGCCATGCCCACCAACGCCTTAGATTGTAAAGCCCCGCCCCTTTTTGCCCAGGCCCTGCCCCTTTCTCAGCAGTTGTTCCCGCCCCCAGGCTGGAGCTGGGCGTGGCCAAGGTTCAGGTGCTGCAGGACCAGGTGCAATGTGCTGGGAGCTGCTGGAGTTCGAGCCCCATAGCCTCAGTGAGAGCCCCCAAAACACCCAAAATTACCCCCAAAACCCCTAAACAACCCCCCAAAACACCCCAGAACCATTCCCCAAAACACCCCAAGCCATTCCCTCAACAATACCCCAAAATCACCCCAAAAATAGCCCAAATCCATCTCCAAAATACCCCCAAAATACCCCAAACCCTCTGACCAGAATACCCCCCAAAACCTCCCCAAAATTACCCCCAAACCCACCCAAAACCTTCCCAAAAATACCCCAAAAACACCCCCAAAACCACTCCAAAACATCTCCCAAAACTGTCTCTAAAACACCGTAAAATCTCCCCAAAACACTCCTAATAACACCCTTAAAAATACTGCACAACTTCCCCAAAATTACCCCCAAACCACCCCCAAAAATCCCCCCAAAACACCCAAAATTATCCCCAAAACACCCCCAAAGTAACCCCCAAAACACCCAAAAATACTCTCTAAAAACACACCCAAAACAACCAAAACCATCCCCAAAACACCCCCCAAAATGTGTCCAAACATCCCCCAATATATGCCCAAACCCACCCCAAAACCAGCAAAAAATACTCCAAAAATACTCAAAAAAACCAGCACCAAAACCCCCACAAAAATGCCCCCAAACCACCCCCCAAATAGCCCAAAAACATCTGCCAAAATGCCCCAAAACTAGCCTCAAAGCAGAACCCCAAAAACCCCTTGTCTTAGTTTTGAAAGAAGACAGGTATCTGCTAGAGAGAGGCAGGGCCTCTCTTGGAATGGATAATTCAAATCCCCTTCCCTCAAAATATTATAATTTAGAAAATTAAAACGGCTCTCAGGCAGAGATATGGGAATAGGAATAACAGTTCTTTACTAATAGGTATAACAGGGCAAACAAACAACAACAACTACAGCAATTAATAGCAAAAAACAGAACTAGGGACTTTGATGGAGCTTGGTCTTACAAAACCCGGGGCAGTCTGGTCTCTGGGGGACTCCAAAGAAAAGGTACCAAGCTGGAACGGTGGGGTATCCTGGGCTGGTGGATCGAATGAAATTTGGAGCTCAGTCGGTGGTCACTGGAGGGCAGGGATGTCTGGCAGGGAGGCCAGTGCGGGCCCGCGGTGCAGCAGCTCTAAAACAGCGCCGAGGCAGTGGGACAGGATGCCCAGCCGAGGCAGCTCCAGCAGGGCAGCAAAAAGAGGAATCCGGATCTGGGCACACGAGCAGATGATGGCAGCTCTCTCTCCAGGATCAGATCCCGGTGGTACCAGTGAGAAACTCACGCAGCAACGGCAGCGGCAGCCCCCGTCTGCTCCCGACACAGACCACACCAAAAGTGAAGCTGCCCCCACCAGCCCCGTCTTTCTCTCCCCCCCCCACCCCTCGGGGGGAAACTCCCGGAGACAAAGGGTGTAGCCGAGTGCCACCTTCCATGCTTTTGTCTTCACTTGAGCACTCATAAGTACCCGGCCATCAATTGTCTTGCATCCCTTGGGAAAAAATTCTATAGGTGAAAAAGATAAACAAGTCTAACCCCCAACATTAATCCACCCCGAATTTTTTCCCATACTAACATATTACATTTGAATTTAAACTGCTAAACTATATACATACATGCACTACCTTAATTATATACATATATACATGCAGATATGGGTACGAATACAGTGGCATGGGTAGTTCACCCTAAAACAAGGTCTCCTTGAGGTATGCATCGGGTTTGTCCATCTTTTTGCATTACCCACTAAGTGCAACCTGGTCCCTGAGCAAAGACAACCCCACGGATGGGATTGTCTTTGCTGGAGGCAGGATTAACCCAAACAGTTTTTCCCAGCATACTTCTCATGTGTACTACTGGAACCTCATCCCCATCCATTGTTCTCAGGGGCTCAGACTGGGCAGGGCCTGCTCGGTTGGTGGAACCTCTGGTGTTCACTAACTATGTGGCCTTTGCTAAATTAATCTCTCAGTTCTTGAAAGACCCCCCACCCAGTGCCTTCAAGGTGGTTTTAAGCAGGCCATTGCATCGTTCAACTTTCCCGGCAGCTGGTGCATGATAAGGGATGTGATATATCCATTCGATGCCATGTTCTCTAGCCCAGGGGTTTACAAGGCTGTTCTTGAAATGGGTCCCATTGTCCGACTCAATTCTCTCAGGGGTGCCATATCTCCAAAGAACTTGTTTTTCAAGGCCTAGGATGGTATTCCGGGCAGTCGCATGGGGCACAGGGTAGGTCTTCAGCCATCCAGTGGTGGCTTCTACCATGATCAGCACGTAGCGCTTGCCTTGGCGGGTCTGGGGAAGGGTGATGTAGTCAATCTGCCAGGCTTCTCCATACTTATATTTAGACCACCGTCCCCCATACCATAGGGGCTTTACCCGCTTGGCCTGTTTGATGGCAGCACATGTCTCACAGTCATGGATAACCTGGGAAATACTGTCCATGGTTAGATCTACTCCTCGGTCTCGTGCTTACTTATAGGTGGCATCTCTGCCTTGATGTCCTGAAGCATCATGGGCCCATCGAGCTAGGAACAGCTCTCCCTTGTGCTGCCAGTCTAAGTCTATCTTTGATACTTCTATCTTGGCAGCCTGATCTACTTGCTCGTTGTTTCGGTGCTCCTCATTAGCTCTGCTCTTGGGGACATGGGCATCTACATGGCGGACTTTCACAGGTAGCTTCTCTACCCGACTGGCAATGTCCTTCCACTCATCAGCAGCCCAGATTGGTTTTCCCTGACGCTGCCAGTTGGCCTTTTCCACCTTTCCAGCCAACCCCACAGAGCATTGGCCACCATCCACGAATCAGTGTAGAGGTAGAGCTTTGGCCACTTCTCTCTTTCAGCAATGTCCAGGGCTAACTGAATAGCTTTGAGTTCAGCAAGTTGACTTGATCCACCTTCTCCTTCAGTGGCTTGTGCAACCTGTCGTGTGGGGCTCCATACAGCTGCCTTCCATTTCCAGTTCATGCCTACAATGCGACAGGAACCATCAGTGAAAAGAGCGTACTGTGTCTCTTCCACTGGCAGTTGGTTGTACGGTGGTGCTTCTTCAGCCCGTGTCACTTGTTCCTGCTCCTCTTCATCCATGAGACCAAAGCTTTCACCTTCCGGCCAGTTGGTAATAAC
Organism: Acrocephalus arundinaceus; assembly: GCA_021534815.1. Classification (NCBI taxonomy): domain Eukaryota; kingdom Metazoa; phylum Chordata; class Aves; order Passeriformes; family Sylviidae; genus Acrocephalus; species Acrocephalus arundinaceus. Next base: position 36,560 of record JAJEOU010001529.1, read on the forward strand.
TTCCAAAATCCCAGGGCGGTTTGGGTTTCCAATACGGGCGCGCTGTGTGATGAGGGCAATCCATTTGCTCCATGTGGCGTCGGTGGCATGGTGAGTAGAGGGAACCTTTCCTTTAAACATCCACCCCAGCACAGGCAGTCGGGGTGCCAGGAGGAGTTGCGCCTCTGTACCAATCACCTCCGAGGCGGCTTGAACTCCTTCATAGGCAGCCAAGATTTCCTTCTCCGTGGGAGTGTAGTTGGCTTCAGACCCTCTGTAGCTTCGGCTCCAGAATCCCAGTGGTCGGCCTCGAGTCTCACCCGGCACCTTCTGCCATAGGCTCCAGGACAGGCCATTGTTCCCGGCTGCTGAGTAGAGCACATTCTTCACATCTGGTCCTGTCCTCACTGGGCCAAGGGCTACCGCATGAGCGATCTCCTGCTTGATCTGGGCAAAGGCTTGCTGCTGTTCAGGGCCCCAGTGGAAATCATTCTTCTTGCGGGTAACCAGGTAGAGAGGGCTCACAATCTGGCTGTACTCGGGAATGTGCATTCTCCAAAAGCCTATGGCACCTAGGAAAGCTTGTGTTTCCTTCTTGCTGGTCGGTGGAGACATTGCGGTGATCTTGTTGATTACCTCTGTGGGTATCTGGCGACGTCCATCTTGCCACTTTACCCCTAAGAACTGGATCTCTCGGGCAGGTCCCTTGACCTTGCTCTTCTTGATGGCAAAGCCGGCTTCCAGGGGAATCTGGATGATCTTATCTCCTTTTTCAAGCATTTCCATTGCCGTGTTCCCCCACACAATGATATCATCGATGTACTGCAGATGTTCTGGAGCCTCTCCCTTTTCCAGTGCAGCCTGGATCAGTCCATGGCAGATGGTGGGGCTGTGTTTCCAGCCCTGGGGCAGTCGGTTCCATGTGTGCTGCACATCCCTCTAGGTGAACGCAAACTGAGTCCTGCATTCTGCAGCCAGGGGAATGGAGAAAAATGCATTGGCAATGTCACTTGTGATGTACCACCTCACTGCCTTGGACTCCAGCTCGTACTGAAGTTCCAGCATGTCCGGCACAGCAGCGCTCAGCGGTGGTGTCACTTCATTCAATGCACGATAGTCCACAGTCAGTCTCCATTCTCTGTCAGATTTGCACACAGGTCAGATGGGGCTGTTGAAGATTGAGTGGGTTTTGCTGACCACCCCTTGGCTCTCCAGATCCCGGATCATCTTGTGGATGGGGATCACGGCATCTCGATTGGTCCGATACTGCCAGCGGTGCACTGTCAAGGTGGCAACTGGTACTCGTTCTTCTACCTTCAGGTGTCCTACTGCAGATGGTTTCTCTGACAGTCCAGGCAAGGTGTTCAATTTCTTGATGCCCTCTGCCTCCACAGCAGAGCCCACCTGAGTCCCTTAGTGTCTCAGGTAATAGCCATTCCTAAGGAAGTCAATGCCCAGAATACATGGGACCTGTGGCCCAGTTGCAATCGGATATTTTTCCCACTCCTTCCGGGTCAGCCTCACCTCGGCTTCCACCAGAGTCAGTTGCTGTGATCCCCCTGTCACCCCAGCAATGGAAACAGGTTCTGCTTTCACATGTCCTGATGGCATCAGGGTACACTGTGCACCAGTATCTACCAAAGCTTCATATTTCTGTGGCTCTGATGTGCCAGGCCATCGAATCCACACATTCCAAAAGGCTCGGTTTTCCTGTGCCTCTTCCTGGCTAGAGGCAAGGCCCTTCTATCACTGAATATTATTCCCTTCCTGGGCAGGAAGGAAGAAGATCATCCAGGAAGAACCACAGTAGAGGTTCCTTCAAGGGCATCTGACATAATCATCCTCACTTCTATAATACCTGGTGGCTCGGTCATGGGAGGTTGAGGCTACTTTCATTTTAGTGGGACCCCCTCGGTGAGTGTTTCCCTCCTTGAGCTCATGCACCCGTGCTGCCAGGACAGAAGTGGGTTTCCCATCCCACCTTCCCATGTCTTCCCCATGGTCATGCAAGAAAAACCACAGGTCAGCCCTTGGGGTGTACCCTCTCTCTCTAGCTGGAGGGCGTTGGGCTCTGGCTCTGGGGCCTGTGACTCGCACCGGTGCCGCATGGGAACTGTTCCTCCTCATCTCCTCCCTCACCTCCTCCCTCACTTCTCTTATTACCTCCTCTTTGAGTTCCTTAACTACTGCAGAGACCTGAGCCTGCATTGGGCCACTGATCATGCTCTCATAATTTCTGAGCCTGCTGGCGACAGAACCCACTGTCTCTCGGTTGCTATCAGGATTGATCATTGCATTGAAGGTGGTGTATTGAGATGGCCCTTTACTTGCCAGGTTCTACAACATCTGCCCTGTGCACCTGACCTTGTCAGGGTCATTGTCATGCTGTCCACCCCTCCCAAAGAATACCTCTAATATTGCCACTTCCCTCAGCTGTTGGATCCCTTCCTCAAGGGTCTTCCACTGACTTCTATGATGGTGCTCCTGCATTCTGTCTCTGTGGACAAACTTCTCCCTTACACTCATTGAAAGTCGCTCTTAGAGGGGAACGGGCCTTTTCTCTCTTACAAATACTTGATTCACTCCTGAGTCCTGGGTCAAGGGTCTCAAATTCCTTGCTTCACTACTATCCAGTTGCACTCTTGTACCTATAAGGTCTTAAACTCGAAGTAACTAAGTTGTATAAGCCTCACGTCCTTGTCGTGCAATATCTTTTTGCAGATTACGTAGGCTTTCATAAGTCAGGGACTCGATGGTAATCTCAACCTCTGGTTCCCTTGTGGGCTGTGAGGGCCCTCCTTTCTTATCCTTATTACCTGGGTGCTCTGATTTCATCTTATACTTCTTTGTTTCTACAGGGGCAACTGCAGCTGGTTGTGATTGGTCCTGTGGTTCAGCTGGAACCTGGATGGTTGTAACCTCTGTGGGTTCTACTGCTGCACTATCGGATTCTCCCCTTTCAGGGCAAGGGGAGGGCTTCTCACCAGCTGGGGAAGTGTATTCTTTCAGCACCTGGCCCATCTCACGTATCTCTTTCACCAGAACCCCCACCCAACTGGGGTGGTTCATTTCTGGGGTGGGCTGCGGGACAGGGTCAGGCAGTGGGCCAGCATCCCCAGTCTCTGGGGCAGTATCAGGCTCTATGGCAGCATTCCCAGCCTCTGGGGCAGTGTCAGGCCCCACAGCAATATCTCTAGTCTGTGCAGTGCTCCAAATTGACCTCACCCTATCTCTGAAAGCTAAATAAGCTAGGATCATCAGCAACATTTGGTTAGTTTCTAGAGGAAATTTGAACTCTTCAAAAACTGGTGGAGTAGGCATAAGGAACTGGCTAAAGGCCTGGAAAACTTCCCTCACTGTCATTACCTCATAGAAAGTGCCATTCTTAAAGTAACCCCAAATACACCCACTTAGTGTGTGATAGCCACGTATCCACGTGCCTGCTGTCCAGAGCAAGTTAAAAATCAGTGAATTCCTCACCTTATCAGCCCATAAAACAAACTGGATAACAGCCACAGTAGCTTTTGTTATAGGGCCCATGTTTAGGTAAGGGCCTGCAAATGGGCAAAATAAAGCCACAACCACATGCCACCCGAACCAGGATAAGTTAGACCACATGGCGTTACTTATCAAGGTTTCTATATCCAGTGCACAAGAAATCAGGTCACTTAAGAACTGTTATTCCTTTTTCTCTCAATGCCCTCAAGCCCCACGTTGGGGCACCAAAATCTGTCTTGGTTTTGAACAAAGACAGGTTTCTGCTAAAGAGAGGCAGGGCCTCTCTTGGAATGGATAATTTAGATCCCCTCCCCTCCAATTATTATAATTTAAAAAAATTAAAACAGCTTTCAGGCAGGGATATGGGAATAGGAAAAACAGTTCTTTACTAATATGTATAACATGGCAATACAAACAACAACAACTACAGCATTAGTAGCGAACAGAACTAGGGACCTTGACAGGGCTTGGTTTCACAAAACCTGGGGCAGTCTGATCTCTTGGGACTCTGAAAAGCACCAGGCTGGAATGGTGAGGGATCCCGGGCTGGTGGATTGGATAAAATCCGGAGCTCTGTCAGTGCTCACTGGAAGGGCAGGGATGTCCGGCAGGGATGGCAACGCGGGGTCGCGGTGCAGAATACCCTCAAAACAGTGCCGAAAAAGCAGTGACAGTGGGACAGGGCTGGGCCAGAGCCAGCAGGGCAGGAGGAGGCAGCTCAGAGTTCCGGGGCACACGAACAGATAGATGATGGTAGATTTTCTCAGGATCAGACCCATCAGTCACCGCGAACTCTTCCCGCAGCAAAAACAGCAGCCTTGACGTCCTCTCTCCAATGCCAAGCACAAAGAGAGCGAAGCTGTCCCCCGCCCCGTCTTTTTTTTCCTGTCCCCCTCCCCCCCGAGAGAAACTCCCGAAGACAAAAAAAAAGAGTGTAGCCAAAGTGCCCTGCTCCATCCTTTTGTTTCACCTGAGCACCAACAAGTACTCGGTAGTTAGTTGCCTTGCAACCCTTGGGAAAAAATTCTATAGGTAAAAAACAAGACAAGAAACAAGCCTAAGCCCCAACAATGGGATCTATCAGAAGCTCCGTGGGTGGTAGCTGGAATGGCAGGGATGTCCCGGCAGGGCAGGGCAGGGCAGGGCAAGGCAGGGCAGGGCAGGGGTACAGCGTAGCCAAAAGCCTCAAAGCAGTTCCAAAGAGGCGGCAGCAGCGGGACAGGGCCGGCCCAGCTCCAGCAGGGCAGGGGGAGGCGAGCTCAGAATTCCTGGGCACACGGGCAGATGGTGGTAGATTTCCCAGGACCGGACTTGGTGGTGACAGTGAACTCGTCCCGCAGCAAGCAGCAGCCTGGCCGTCCTCTCTCCGATGCCAAGAGCAAGAGACAGCAGAGCTGCCCCCAGCCCCGTCCTTTTTCTGCCCCCCAAACTCGTGTGATCTCCCCCTCTGAGAGAAACTCCCAGAGACCCAAAGAAGTGTAGCCAGGTGCTACAAATCCTCTCCTTTGGCCCCTTTGTTCTGCTCAAGTACCCATAAGTACCCAGAAGTGAGTTTGCTAGTAGTTTATGGGAAAAAATTCTGGAAATAAAAAAGAAACAAATCTAACCCTGAACAGCCTGGCACCCAAACCCATCAGTGGGGTCAGTGCAGTGTCCATGGCCACAGCCCCTTGCAATGGCCCAGTGCAGGTTGGGATGATGATCCACCCTCCCTCCTGGCCCAGGGCAGGACTGGAGTTTTCTTGGTGGCACCTTGGGCTTGGCACACACTTGGAGAATATGTCTGTTTGCAATGGGGAAACTCAGAAGTTTTAGATTGCTTGAAAAATTAAAAAGAAGAAAACCCCTCTTTGTGTTAAACCAGTTCTCCAAGCAAAGCAGAACCTGGGGAGTGAGGAGAGAAAGGATGAGGTTGGGGAATGTGGAACAAGGTTTTCCACACTGGGTCAGACCTCAAGGCACAGCTTCTCTGAGCAGGCCAGACCTCCTGAGGAGAGACCTTGGATTAATATCAACCCCTGAATGTTGCAGTCATCTCTTCTCTGAAGAGAAAAATATACCCTTGAAAATAGGAATGTCTTGTTTCTAAATGTTTCCCCATACTCTAGCAGAAATTACTTCCTAGTGAACTGCACCACACCAGAGGGAAATCAAGGCACAGCAATGGTTTGTCAGGACTTGCTTGATCCTAATGAGCCCCGTGGTGCATTTGGTGCTGAGCCCTGGAACCTCAGGGCCTGAGAGGAGATTGCACAAACCTTGCCAGGAGGCAAAGTCAGAGGAAACACCCAAAGTGAGTCATAAGGTCCCACTATGGTCAATCCCCAACACAGGCTCTTCATGGACACCTTGGAGGAGAGAACTGAAGGCAAGGATTACAAAAAAATTTTCTCAGAGACTCAGCATGGGATGGAAAATCCAAAGAAAATCCAAAGTATCTTAAAAATCTTGGGTATCTCAAAGCATTACTGAGACCCACTATGTGTCAGTGCAAAGCACTCAAGGGACTCATTAAAGCAGAGAATTGGAGGCCAGGACTGCTCAAAAATTTCTCAGAGACTCAGTGGCAAAAATAAAAATATTTAAATTGACCCTGAGTACCTTGAAGTATTAATAAACCCACTGAGTGTTGTTACTGGCTAAGAATCCCAAGGGACTAATTAAAGTAAATAATTGGGGACCATGATTGCACAAAATTTTCCTAGAGTCAATTTTCAAACAGAAATACCAAGTACCATAACAGAACTGAAGTACCTTGAAGTATTAATGAGCCCCACTGAGTGTTGTTACTGACAAAGACTCTCAAGAGACTCATTAAAGCAGAGAATTGGAGGCCAGGATTGCACAAACCTCTCAGAGACTCCAAGGCAGAAGCAAAACCCAAAGACCTTGGAAAAACCTGCAGTCCCTGGCAGCATGAAGGAGCCCCCCAGGGCCATTGCTGACCAAGGCTCCTTCCCCAGGGACTCCTTCCAGCACATCCTGGAGGCCACTGGCATGGGAGGGGGATGCTGAGGGCAGGACAAGGGGCTGACAGTGCCCAGCCTTGCTGGGGCTGTGCCAGGAGGCCCCAGGGCCTCAGGACAAGGGTTCTCCTCAGTGTCCTTGGTGGCACAGAGGCTGCTGTGGCCCAGGGCACCAAGACTTGGCTTCTCTTTGTCCCCACCTGTCATCACTGCCTGCAGTTCTGTGCTCTGCCTGGGGCCTGGGGACACTTTCTGTGTCGTGTCCCTCAGTGGGACCCATTAAAACTTCCAGAAACTTTGGAGTTGGCTTCTGCCTTGGAGTTCTGGAGAGGTTTCTTCAGCTCCCTCTCAGGGACTGATGTTCAGGGCCTCAGCACAAAGCCCTGAGAGGGTCATTAAAGTCCTTGTGCTGTGTCTGTGCTGATGAGCTGGGCTGAGCTCATCATCCAGAGGGAGATCCTGGTAACCAAGAAGAGCTTAAAAACACATTTCTCTGGATGAGCAGCTTTTCTGCCAGCCCAGCAGGGCTGGGGCACTGCCTGCAGCCACCCCGGGCACAGCACACAGGCACAGAGAGCTTCAATCACTCAGGGCTGGGAAGGTGCTGAGAAGGGACTGGGGGAGAATCACTGCCAACCCTTGGCACAGGAACCTCTGGCTGCAGGACAATGCAGCTGCAGCTCCTGCAGGATCTCCTCAAGCTGCAACATCCCAATGCCTACAGACTCTGTGAGTACATTCTCTGATGATCTCTTGTGTAGAGCAGCCAGGGGTGCCCAGGGCTGTGGTGCAGAGCAGGGTCCTGCAGCCCAGGGCGCTGTGCTGGCCCAGGGACTCTGCTGCCTGCCAGGGACAGCTCTCAGCCGGCCCGGGGAGCTGCTGCCAGCACTGGGGGACAAGATCTGGGTGGAAGGAGACAGCTGGAAAGGTTTGGAAGTGTTGTCCTTGTGTGGTGAGGATGCTGCATTATTCAGGACTGCTCCCAGCATGAGATTTAACTACAGAACATTTCCAAGAAGATTATACAGGGAGCACAGCAAGGCAGCAGCTGCATAAAAGGTAGAATCCTTCTTTTATAATCTACTGTTCTGTGTTGATTTGATGAGAAATTGCACATAGATATTCATCTCTCAGTTCAGGTTGAAAAAAATTAAACAATTTTCTCTCAGATCCTAATTAACCAGGCAGTGACAGAAATCAGCACAGGGTCCCTTGCAGGCAGCACCAGTGTCGCTTTTCCAGCCTCCTCAGGGTTGCTCTGACATTGCCATCAGAGCCTGCAGAGCCAGAGCTGGCCCTGGGCAGTGCCTGAGCTGGGAAGGGTCTGCAGGGCAGAGCTGAGCCCCCAGGGCTGGGCTGGGCTCTGGCAGCACTGGCAGGGCCCAGCCCTGGGCACAGGGAAGCAGCTGCAGGCAGGGACAGCTGAAGGCAGCAGAGCCCTGGGCAGGCAGTGGGGGGAAAGTGCCACCAAGCTGTGCTGGGGTATTGAAAGTCCTCTCCAAACTAAACTATTCCATGATTACTTTTTTTACACTTTGCCATGCCAAGACACCACAAATGGGGTGTCCCAGCTCCCTCTGCCACAAGGAGCTCTGGGCAGGGCAGGCTGTGAGACTGGAAATGAGCCAACTCTCCTCCAGCAGTGCCATGGACAGGACCCTTGGTGTTTCCTTCGGATGCCATCCAAGCTATGAGTTTCCTTCAGGGGGCACTGGGGGACAGGAGTGTCCTGGGCCAGGAGAGCTGAGAGTCTGAGGAAAGGCTGAGCAAGTTTGCTCTGCTGTGGCTCCCTCTGCTCTCAGCTGGGTCAGGCTGATTTTCAGGGGAACACAGGGGCTGTCCTTGATCTCAGAAAGGGCAGCTGGGGACAGATGGAGGGACAGAGCACCTCCCCTCACCCTTCACTGAGTTCCACCCAATGCTCTTGCCTTGCACAGTTCTCTCTGATCTCCCTGCAGGGCACAGCAGGAAACCCTCTCCAACTGCCTTTGCCACTGTTCCTTAGCCCTGGCACAGGAGATGCTGCCAAGCTCCTCTGCCTCAGGAGCACTTTGGGCTGATGAAGCCCACGCCCAGGACTGGCCCCTGTCCCCGTTCCCATGACCCCAGTGCTGCAGAGCAGAGCTGAGCCCTTGGTGTCCATGGGCAGAGCCCCTGCTCATCACAACCACGGGGGGAGAGCCCAGCAGAGCTCCAGGAACTGAGGGGCTGCAGGAAGGGCTGTGAGAAAAGGAGAATTGGGTGGCAGAGAGCAGCAGGGGCAGGGCTGGGTGAAAGGGCTTGGACATTGCTCAGCAAAGTCTCCCCTGACTTGTCACTGTGTCCGCCTTCAACAGGATTGCATGGGCAGAGTGAAGAAATGTCCAACAGCAGCTCCATCAGCCACTTCCTCCTGCTGGCATTGGCAGACACGCGGCAGCTGCAGCTCCTGCACTTCTGCCTCTTCCTGGGCATCTCCCTGGCTGCCCTCCTGGGCAACGGCCTCATCATCAGCGCCGTAGCCTGCGGCCACCTCCTGCACAGCCCCATGTTCTTCTTCCTGCTCAACCTGGCCCTCACCGACCTGGGCTCCATCTGCACCACTGTCCCCAAAACCATGCACAATTCCCTCTGGGACACCAGCACCATCTCCTATGCAGGATGTGCTGCTCAGGTCTTTCTGATTTTCTTCTTTTTTGGAACAGAGTTTACCCTCCTGACCATCATGTGCTACGACCGCTACGTGTCCATCTGCAAACCCCTGCACTACGGGACCCTCCTGGGCAGCAGAGCTTGTGCCCACATGGCAGCAGCTGCCTGGGCCAGTGCCTTTCTCAATGCTCTCATGCACACAGCCAATACATTTTCCCTGCCCCTGTGCCATGGCAATGCCTTGGGCCAGTTCTTCTGTGAAGTGCCCCAGATCCTCAAGCTCTCCTGCTTACACTCATATCTCAGGGAAGTTGGGCTTCTTGCTGTCAGTGCCTGTTTGGTATTTGGTTGTTTTGTGTTCATTGTTTTCTCCTATGTGCAGATCTTCAGGGCCGTGCTGAGGATCCCCTCGGAGCAGGGACGGCACAAAGCCTTTTCCACCTGCCTCCCTCACCTGGCCGTGCTCTCCCTGTTTATGAGCACTGCACTGTTTGCCTACCTGAGGCCCCCCTCCATTTCCTCCCCATCTCTGGATCTGGCCCTGTCAGTTCTGTACTCGGTGGTGCCTCCAGCCCTGAACCCCCTCATCTACAGCCTGAGGAACCAGGAGCTCCGGGCTGCAGTGTGGAGACTGATTACTGAATGTGTTCAGGAACATTAAACTGCTGGTGAATTTCTGCAAATCACTTGTAATAAATGTCATCTTTCTTAGGTCTTATTAGTTTGGTTGTGGGTTTTTTTCTTGTGTTTAATTTTTTTTAATATTATCCACAAAGAAATCTCACTGTTTGTGCCCTTTCTTATTTTGTTTCTCCACTTTCCCTGTGGCTACAGACAGTGTCAATTAGCGGCTGCACTCTTGGTGGCTCTAAACAAACTAAAGGATCTCCTTTAGCCAAGGTTTCTGCAGAGATGCCCTTTTGCTTCCCTTCTCTGCAGCTGCAGCAGCAATGTCTGTGTGCAGAGCTGGGGGCACATCAGTGCTGGCACAGCAGCTGTGCCCAGCAGCAGCAGCAGCAGCCCTTGGTGTTGCCAGTGCTGCTGCCGTGGCCCTGCCCCGCTGCCCTGCTGGCCCTGGTGTTGCTATAGGGCCTGAGTGCTCTCGGGGCCGGGCACAGTGCTGGGGGTGGCAGTGCCGGGGCTGCAGCAGGGACAGGCCATGGGCACTGCTGGGGCAGCGCTGACGCCTCAGGCCAGGGCCTGGGGGCTGCAGGCTCCTTGCCCAGGCTCTCTCCAGAACACTTTGCCTAGGCCAATGCTGAGCACAGAAAAGCCCCGGGAGCAGCCCCAGGCTGGCCGTGGGCAGGCTGGGGGCAAACAGCATGGCTGGGGCTCTGCAAGGTGCCTGGGGGCAACTGGGATCCTACCGGGATCACAATGGGAGAGGTTGGGCCCATACTATGGGAGACGGGGATCATACTGGATCATACTGGCAGCAACTGGGACTGCACTGAGGGTGACTGGGAGTGTCTTTGAGCAACTGAAATCAGGCTGGAAGTAACTGAGGACAACTGGGAGTTACTGGGAACATGCTGGGATCAACTGGGATACACTGGGAGAGACTGAACCCTCAGTGGGGGTAAATGGGAGCAGCTGTGCCCATGCTAGGGTCATACTGGGATCCTACTGGAACCAGACTGGGAATGACTGGAAAGATGCTGGCTGTGACTGGAACCATGCTGGAGGTGACTGGGAGCAACTGGGCTCAAACTGGGAGTGACAGGCAGTCACTGGAATAATACTGGGAGTATCTGGGAATGACTTGAACAATACTGGGGGTGACTGGAACCAAACCGGGGGTGACTGGGTCCTACTGGATTCATCTTGCGAGCCACTGGGATTACAATGGGTGTGAACAGATCCTGACTGGGGGTTACTGGGTGCTACTGTTGGGAGGAAAATGTGGACACATTGGGAGCAACTGGGATCAACCGGAAGGGACTGGGACCATGCTGAGGGGACTGAGACCACAACTGAGGCAACTGGGATCATACTGGAATTATACTGGGACCACACTCTATGCAACTGACAGAAACTGGGATCCTGGTGGAGGCAGTTGGAGTAAACTGGGAAAGACTGGGATCATTCTGAGATAACCAGAACCTTACTGGGATATACTGGCAGTGTCTGTAAGCATAGTGGGGAGACTGGAACCACATTGGGAACAGCTGGGACCATGCTGGGGAAAACTGGGAGTGCATGTGACCATGCTGAGAGGGACTGGGACTATACTAGGGACAACTGGGATCATACTGGGAGGAACTGGGAACAATTGGAGCTATTCTGGCAGCAACTGGGATCATAGTGGGATCACAGTGGGAGCAGCTGGGTTCATGCTGATTGAGACTGGGGTCACACTGAGAGTGACTGGACTCCTACTGGGATTGACTGGGAGTGGCTGTGAGCAGCTGGAATCATGCTGAAAGCAACTGTGAGGAACTGGGAATGACTGGGAGCATGCTGGGGTGACTGGGATATACTGGGGGAGACTAGGAGTCACAGGGATCATACTGGAGGCTACTGGTGTCATGCTGGAATTGACAGGGAGGAACTGGGATCACAGTGGGGGCCACTGGCATCATTTTGGGAGTGACTGGGATTTGACTGCAAGTGACTGAGGTCATACTGGGAGTGACTGGAATCATTCTGGGATTATGGTGGCTTTCAATGCAACCTGCCTGGGAGTTACTGGGAGCTACTAAACCCATGCTAAGAGCCTACTGGGGCTGCCCTGGGAGGATCTAGGAATGGCAGGATGCATGCTGGTGACAACTGGGATGTACTGGCAGTGACTGGGATAAAACTGGGGACAAACTGAACCATGCTGGGGTAACTGGGAGTGCCTGGCAATGACTATGAGAATGTTCAGGGCAACTGGGATATACTGGGAGTGTCTGAGACCATGCAGGTGGTGACTGGGAACGCACTGGAAGCCCTTTGGAATGTACTGGGTGGAACTGGGGGAACACGATGGGGGAAACTGGGGACATGTGTGAGTGACTGGGGCCCTTCTGGGAGAGACTGGCATCATACTGGGAATGACTGGGACTATACTGGGGGCAATTGGGACAACTGGGACTGTGCTGGGGGCAAATTGCATCATAATGGGGAATGACTGGGAGTGACTGGGCTCATACTGGGAGCAAGATGGATCCTCAAGGGAGTGAAGGGAAGTGACCAGGATCATTCTGGGAGTGACTGGGCTCATACTGGGAGTGCTGAGAAAACTGGAACCACACGGACAGAGCAAGTGGGCCCATCCTGGGAGCAGCCACTTCCAGCACCGGGACCCCCAGTTCCCTCCACACCCTGGGTTGAGTGGGGGGCTCAGCCCAGGACCCCTCATCATCCTGGGGGTGGGGACATGGTCCCCGTGTGCAGACCAGCAGGAGTTTAGGGGGGTGGGTGGGTCATGGGGGACCCCCAGCAGTCTTGGGAGGGAGAGGAGAACAGGGACGGGTCCTGGGCTGAGCTCCCCACTTAGAGGGGCTCTTGGGGCATGGGGGTCCTTGGGTGAACTGGGGGACCCTCAGTGGGTCCCAGATCCCCTTGTGCACCCTCTCCCACCCTTTTCTATTGTTCCTCCATAACTTCCACTGCCCAGCTCGGTTTGGGACACACCCAGCCTTTCCATGATGTGTCAGCTTGAGGAGGAGGAGGGACAGAGTCGAGGAAGAGGAGGAGCAGAAGGAGGAGGAGCTGGAGGAGGCCCACGTGCTTTCACCACTCTCTGTATCTGCAGCTCCTTCAGCTGGAGACCAGCACCCCCATCCGCAGGTGCCCGGGGAGGGGAGATCACCCCAATATCCTGGGTGTCCCTGGGTTTGGGGTTTTATGGAGTGGATGTTTTGGAGTTCGCAGGGCTCCAAAGCCAAGCCACTGATGCCCCTCGAGGGGGACATCGGGGGGTCCCTGAGAGGTGTTTCTGGGGGGTCCCAGTGGCAGCAGAGCCTTGGCAGGGGGTGGGGGGATGTGGGTCCCCCACGGTGGGGGTTGGGCTTCCGGGACGGGCCCTCCGAGCTTTGCTGGGGCCACGTGGAGACGCATGGGACGGCGGGGGTGGGGGGACACCGGGTTTGGGGAGCCCAGGAGAGCCGCGGCTTCCCTGAGCGGACTCTGAGAGAGGAGACCCCAGAACCCAGAGAGGGACCCTGAGAAGGGGGGACACTGGGATTGCCGGAACCCCAGTGGGATGCTGGGGCTGGAGGGGCGGGATGGCCAGAAGGAGTTTGGGGGTCCAGTGCCAGAAGCGTGGCTGGAGCAGCGGTGCTGACAGTGCCCCAAGCCCCGGGGCTGGAGGGGTCCCTGGGCTGGGGGCTGGCAGGGAGCTGCCCCTTGTTCTCCCTCTGCCTCCGCAGAGGTGGGCCGGGCACAAGTGGGGCAGCACAGCAAACAGGGAGCCTGCCAGTCTCTTCCAGCCCTGTCTGCTCAGAGTTTGGGCCTTGGAGCTGCAGGTGGACAAAGGCAGCTGCTTCTGGTCCCTCTGTGTGTCCCTGTGTTCAGCAGTGCTGCTCCATCAGTCTGTGCCCTGAAATGGGGAAAAGCCTCAGCCCTGCAGGGCCAGGAGCTGCCGGGCTCTGCTTAGCAGCTCAGCCAGGGGGAAGGGAGCTGCTCCACATGGGAACCAGCAGCATAGGAAACTTCTTTTTTATGGCATGTTTTCTGATTTAAGGGGAAAAAAAGGAAAAAGGGAAGAAAAAAACCTCTATAAAATGTTAAAGATAAAAACAAAACCCAAGTGTGCAGTGAAAAATCTTCTGTAACTTTAATTTAGAGGTAACTGATCTGTTGAAACGAGAACTCAGTTATTTATTTTGTAAATATGCTGATGGAATGGATCCATCTTACTGACCTCAGCAGCCTTTTCAAAAAGATTTTGGGGTTTGTTTCCAATATTGTTATTTTAAATTGTGGTGAAATTTGTTTGAAACAAGAGGAAATTGCTTTTTGCCCTGCCAGCTCCAAGCAGGACTGGGAATCTAAACTCTGTCACAGCCCAAATCCTTTAGAAGATGCCCTTCCTTCTCTCCCTGTGATTGAGCTGCACATTCCCTCTGAAACTGTCAGGAGATTCTTAAAGATGGAGAATCCAACTTATAGCTTTTTGCTCTAGTTTGGAGGTGCAGAAGGGCAATTCTCTATCCACCAACTCCTGACTGCACTGCCTCAGGAACAGAGCCCGCTCACCAGGTTTTGCCCACTTGTGGCATTTCTAGAGGAGGAAAAAAGTGCAATTGCACAATTCCAGCCAAAAAAGAATGAGGAGTTG
>JAJEOU010000667.1:0-106197 GCA_021534815.1 Acrocephalus arundinaceus
CCTGCTTTGTGCTCCTGAATAAACAGCCTTTTGGACTTCAAAGGAGAAGCCATCCCTTGCTTCAGCCGTTCGGCCATTTTTGTAGCAGCGCCTCAGAGACGCCAGCATCGCTCCTCTGACCCAGCATCGCTCTCAACGGTGCTGCAGCTCCCTCTGGCTAATAATTATCACTATCTTCTAATCCTTCTTCTAACCTTCTTGCTAACTTCTTAATAGATATTGTTCTATTCTAAACTCTTAATTCATTCGATATACATATTGCTTTCTATCCTTCTAACTAAATTCTTAACCCTTTTTTAATTCTTTATAAACCCCTTAGATCGTTTGACCACCGGGCCAACGCCAGGCACCACATAAAAAACTATTCACTCATTCTTCCTCCGCTGATAAGTGCAGCAGACGAGAGGGAAAGCAAAAAAACTGAGCGCTCATGAGGTGAGATAAGGATGTAGAGAAAACACTAAAGGCAAACAACTGGCTTGAAACAGTCACAAAGGAAGATGTATTAACATAATAAAGGAGGACAAGTGTAGAACTAAAAGAAACCTTAGAACACCTTTCCCCCTCCACCCCTTCTCTTCTTATCACCATCAGCACACAGCAGGACAAATCTGGGGAGTCCTTTAGTCAGCTGGTTGTTTCATAAACTCTTTTTTTCAGTTTTGCAAAGGGAAAGGAGTTTTTCTTTCTGCTGTGCTATGGGGTCCTCTCGGAGACACTTCTCTCTGTGAACTTTTCCACCATGTTTTTAATTTTCACAAGTAGCAGTCCCCCCACAACTGTTTTTTCACGGGTCATAACTTCATGGGGTGTAATCTTTTAAGGACCAGCTGTTCTACTTTGGAAGCAAGGGTCCTCCATCCCTGGAAGCAAGGGTCTCCTCAATCTGTTTGGGTTTCCCACTAGATGACAGTTTTTCAGCATCCACCCGCTCCAGGGTGAATACTTTTGATCGTGGGCTGCCAGTGGAGCTCTGCATCCCTCCATGCACTTCATGAATTACAGGGAAAACCAGTTGGTTGTATTATAGTCCTCCCCATGGCTAGCAGAAGAATCTTAGCTCAGACGTTTGGAGCACCACCTCCCCCTCCTTCCTTTTCACTGACCTTAGTGTCACCATGTCTTCTCTTCATGTTCTTCACCTTTTCCTTTTCTGTGACTTCAAAGAAAATTCTCATCCATATGTTTGTTTGTTCTCAAGTTCTATTAATTGAGAAGTTCTTACAGGGCTTTGCAGCACTGAAAGGTTGATCTTGTCTGGGCTCCATGTCGAGGAATGCCCCTCGCTGTTGGACACATGGTCCCCTCTACTGCCCCCCACGGCCGCTGGCTCCAGTCAGCACCTCTCTTCATGGCAGGGCACCAAAAAGGAGAAGCTGCTGCCTCTGCCCCTGCCCTTCTGCCCACAGCACAGCTGGTCATAAGTGGTCAAGCAGGCACAGTTCGCTGCAGACCGTGCCGAGACAGCCCCGGCTGCATGGGCGCTCTGGGCACTGACCCCGGCTGCATGGTCCCAGCTGTGTGGCCACTCGTGGTGCTGGAATGGCCCGGGATGGCCGCCTCGCAGACCCCTGGAAGAGAAGAAAGACGATGTGCAGGGTTTTTTTCCTTTTCAAAATGCATCACAGAGGCATTACCAACTTCTCTAATTGGGCTAGCAATATGGCTATTGTCAGAGCCTTCAGGGATTGGCTCTGCTGGACATCGTAGAAGCTTTGAGCAGATTCTTTCTCCGCGTTTTCACCAGTCCCCACTAAAAGCCACACTGTGTTAAAGCAGAATCTCCCCCGGTTCCCAAACTCCAGGTTCCCCAGCAGCCCCCGCCACCATCTCAGGTCTCACTGCAGCACCAAGCCCCGTCCCCAAACCCCTGGGTGTCACTGCAAACCCACCAAACCCTGACGCTCACTGCACCTCCCACCCTTCCAAACACGGGTTTCGGCTATCACTGCAGCCCCTCAATATCCCGCACATCGCTGCAAACTCCCCCACCCCAAAACCCCAGATCTCACTGCAAACCCTCCCACAACTCCTACCGCCCTGCAGTTCCCCCTCGCTCCCTTTCAATCTCGGGGTTCACTGCGGCCCCTCCCTCTGCCCCAAACCCCGGGACTCCCTCCACACCCCGGCTCTCCCTACAGCCCCTCCGAAGATCCCACACCGGCACACAGGCCCCACTGGAGCTTCCCCTCCTCCATGCACACCAACCTCCCCCAGCCGCCCCCGCCAGGCTCGGCCGCCCCTCAGCGCCCCCCTCACGGCGCCAGGCCCCGATCCCGGCCCCCGTCAGCGCCGCTACCTGGTACTTGCTGAAGCCGCCGAGCTGCTCGGGGCCCACGTACTCCATGGTGGCGCTCCCGCTGTTCCCGCCCTTCGCAGTGCTACGGGCGCTCCCGGTGCCGGGGCTTCTCCCGCTGCTACCGCTGCTGTTCCCGGTGCCGCTCCCGCTGTTCCCGGTCCCGCTCCCGCTGCCGCCGCCGCCAAATCGGCCCATCCGGCGTGGCCGTGACGTCACCACACCCCAACCCGCCCCCGTGGCGCCCCCTGGCGGCCGGGAGGGCCCCACGCATGAGGGGACCAAAAAGAGCGGGAAAAAAAGAGCCCAGAAAACACATCCAGCCCTGCCCTGGGTCAGCGTGGAGCGATTCTCCGTTTCCTAGTACTCCAGGCCTGCTAAAAAGTCTCTCTCTGTCTCTCTTGGATCTCCTTTAGGTAGCAATAAGGACTCAAAGGTATCCCTGTAACCATTCTCATCTCCCTAAGTCCTCATGGACTCCGTGTGGGAAGAGACCCTAAAGCCCATCCAGTTCCACCCCCTGCCATGGGCAGGGACACTTCCACTATCCCAGGGTGCTGCAAGTCCCGTCCAACCTGGCCTTGGACACTTCCAGGGATTCAGAGGCAGCAACAGCTTCTCTGGGAAGGGAGAACAAGGGCAGGAAGAAGAGAGCAAAAGGAGGAAGGGAAATTAAGAGCAAAATCGGTGCTCTCAGAGCTCCCCACCTGCCCTTCCATCCCCATCCCAGCTCCTCCCAGCCAGGCACCCCAGCCCTGTCCCCCTCCTTCACCAGCCCCGTCTCTCCCAGCGTGTGCAGCAGACAGACCCCACTGGACAGTTCCTGCTCCGCTTTACAGTCACACCCCAACACCAGCAGCTCTCCTCGGGACCCTGCAGGGTGGCAGAGACTGGAAAAGGCTGATCAAATTCCTTGATTTTCGATCTTTTGCCACCAAAGTTCTGTGTCATTTTGACCTCTTGAGAATGTCTGGTGGGTATTTCTCCTGTGTCCCAAGCCAGATTAAAGTAACCTCAGTTTAGCCCCTTACATGTAAATGTTCTGGGGTGTTACACAGGGTCACTGCACTCTCAGTCCCAGCTGGTGCAGCCTGGGAGAGCTGCTGCATCCCGGTGTCACTGGAAGGCACCGCATCCAAGAATTGTTGGGGTTGGAAAAGACCTTTAAGCTGTTTGTGCTCCTCCCGAGAGCAGGGCCTGCAAGGAAGGAGGTGCCAGAGGATCCCAGGGAGGGAGACTTTGGCCAAGGGGTCCTGGCAGAGACAGGGAAAGGTGCAGAGACCAGTCTGGCTGTGCTGCAGAGGGAGCTGGGACAGCTGGCACAGGTGAGGGTAGCAGGTGAGGGACCCTGCACCCTCCTGATACCCCAGCCCAGGCCTGAGGCCATCCCCCCTTGCTACACTGGGTCCTGTCCACTGCACCCACTTGTGCCACTGGGTTCCTCTACTCCAGTAGCTGCACTGGGACACTCCCCACACAGCCCAGGAGGTGACACCATGGCCAGGGGCACCTCCACGCCCACTCTGGCTGGGGGATCCAGCCCAAATCCACTCCAAGCCCAGCTGTCCCCAGTCCCTGGCACTCAGCCCTTGCAGCACACGCTCACACAGCCCAGCTCTGGCTCCTGTCACTGCCTCCAGGTCTAGTTGGCCAGGCCTGGGCTGGGCAGAGTTTGGGCCCGTTCCCCTTTTGTCCCACAGGTTCCCAGCTGAGCAGCTCCAGAGCACAGAACCTCCCTGGGATCAAATCAACCTTCTCAGCCCTCTATGTGTGTGACAGGCCAGCCTTGGTTCCCAGCGCTGCCTCCCTCAGCACCTGCCACTGACATTGGTTTCCCTGGATGTTGTGGTTTGGGGCTTCCTGCCCTCTCTGCTGTCCCTGCAGACAGTGAAGCTGCTCCTGGAGCAGAGACCCTGAATGGAGCAGAGCCTCTGCTGCCACAACCCCTGCCCCAGTGCCACGCCCCTGTCCCCTGCCTGTCTGCAGCACACAGAGCTCAAGTTACCCCCAGCTGTGGCTCCCCTGAACACAAAGGAGACACAGAGCAAGTCCAAATCAACTTTATTAGCTGCTGAGGAAAATGCTGGCACACAGCATTCTCCACATGGGCCATTCCAAAGGCTTTTGCTCAGCAGAGGGGCCAAGAGCAGGAGCAGCTCCTGCCAGGGCTGAGGGCTGGAGGGAAGGGCAGCAGCCCCAGGCACCTGAGCAGGAGCGGCTGCCCTGGACAGACACACAGCACCTCCCAGACAGGGAGTGAAAGCACTGCCTGAACCCCGGGGCGGTCGTGTCACTGCTTTCCTGAGCCCGGAGGCACAACAGCTCCTGCTGGGAGAACGGCCTCAGTTGATCCAGGAGGCTGCAATGAGGGAGGGAAGCATAAAGCCCTGTTACGACCCGTTCAAAATGAACTGGGTTCATAGAGATCTCAGAGCACAAAGGAGACAAAAAATGCTGTTTAACCAAAATCAGTATACTTTATTCAATATCAGTGTACCCACCAAAACTGATATACTTTATTCAATGTACCCACCAAAATGATGTGCAATAACAAGAAAAGAGACTGAGGAAACAAAGCTATATAGATGAAAGCAAGAGAGAAAAAAGAGAGATAGGACAGATAGGGTAATTACCACAGAGAGAGACAGAATCCTCGCAGCAGTCCAAAAGGTCCGCCTTCGCAAATCCTAATGGTACGTAGCAAATAGATTTGACCTGCAGAACCCTCGTGGAGCTGATAGATTTTGTCTTCCGTGGGGAGGTCCTCAAAAGGGGTCTCTTCTGAGGCTGAATATATAGTTCTCCAGAGTGGGGGAGAAATCTCGTGAGTCTAGGCCCAATGCACAATTAGAGAGGGGAGAAGTCCCGTGATGAAGACCAGGCCCATGCACAATGCAAGGGAGGGGGAGAACAGGGCAAGCTGTCCTGCTACACTTCAGGCACAGGTGGTCCAGAATCCAGGGGCAGTGTAGCGTGCTGCGACTACCATTGTTTCAGCAGGATGTATGTCCAGGAACTCTGTTCCCAAGCAAACACACCTGAGCAAAATGGCAATTCTGGTAGCAGTTACATCAGCTTTGACGTTTCCCTCTCGTTCCCCCCCAAAGTCTCCACAACGAAAAACGTGAGACAAAATTGAGGGTCATCGAGCCGACTCTCACAAGCCCAAAAGCCAAGCAGCCCAGCTTGCAGCCAGCATGGAGCTGGCCTCAGGTCCCACAGCCCTTTCTCTGAGCAGGACACCTCCTTGCTGCAGGACAACTGCCTCTGGGGCACTGTCCCTTCTTGTGTCACAGCAGCTGATCCAAGGGGTGCTTGCAGTGCTGCCTTTGCCCTTGCCCTGGCCCTTGGGCTCAGGCTTGGCCACGAGGCCGATGGCCCCAAGGAGGGATTTTGCTTTGGCTCTAGGACAAAGCAGAGGGAAATGTTTATGGCAAGAAGGCAAGAGGATTCTGGCTTTCTCATGAAGTGAGGGAGTTGCTGAGTGATGGCTGCAGTAACGTGCATTATTTCACCAAATATGGTAGCAATTGGATACCATTGTCTTCACTGGGCTTGAGAGCATCATCATTGTAACTGCATTTTGTGGAGAGACGTGTAAAACATTCTTCTAAACTGCAAAGCCGCTGTGGTTCTTCCTTCCAATGGATGTGGCCTAATGCCTGTCCAGCTCGGACAGTGCTTCCTGCTTGGTGATTCTCCGCCACTCCTCAGGGATTTCTCCTTTTCCCTGAAATTTACTGTTGTACAAAGCTTCCAACTGTGTCCTGAAATGAGACACAAACCATTTCCAGTAGGCCTGCATGGATGGATCAGGAAGAATGTTCCAAGTGGAATAAGGAGGTCCAGCATTGCGGTATTTCTTGTAGGGGATCCATGGGCCACCATCTTCTCTGAATTTGCAGTCACTTGCAACAAGACTGGAACAAATAGCAATGTTCAGTTGGCATGTATCATACCATGTGCCTCCCATCAAAGCTCGTGGGCGATGAAAGATCACCTGATGGTCTCCATCATGTCCCTGCATGGTGTTTGTGCACACAGCCCCACAAAAGGGACACTGGGCCCAGCACCCCGAAAAATGCTCTGCCAGGATGGTGTGAGGCTGTGATGAAAACGAGCTCAAGTCAGCACCAGCAAATTCTTCCTTGAGCCTGTCCCTCAGGTCATCCAGAGCTTTTGCCACGGCACTGCTCAGGAACTCAATGTCTGTGACCTCCTGGTGCTCAATGCCCTTCAGGTCATTTCTGGGAAAGCTGATCACCTCGGACAGTTCCCTGCAAAATTCATCCAGCCAGAGAGAGATTTTATCTTCTCTGTCTTTTCTGTCTTTGACAATTTGGCTTGATAAAGAAACAGCTGACAGGATGTTTCGATAGAGAAGATTAAGGGAGGAATCTAAAAATCTCTCAAGCCTCCTGCTCTCATCTGAACAGTGACTCTTCACTCGTGTCTCAATGTAACTCTGAAAAAACTCTTTTGGAAACATAAGGTACTGTTTGAAATACTCAAAATTTTCTTGTTCTGCCAGGTATCTCAGGATGCAAACTTCCAGATTGGCTCTGTTGCCCTGGAAGTCTGGCAATTTTCCCTGCATGTCCTCAGCAATGGCTTTAGCCGTCCTCTCATAGACTGCCTGGCGAAGAGCTGGGGCAATCTTGTCACAAAGGAAAGCAGCAAAAGTTGTGATGGAAGTGGCTCCTTGGCAGGAAATCTGGAAACATTGGAAGAAATCTTCTCTCCTGCTGCTCAGGTACAGGACTGGGTCATTTGCCTTTTGGAATGCTTCATGCATGGCTTTAAACCTTTCTGCTGCCATTTTGCACAGATACAGAGACAAATCTATGCTGTACTCTCTGTTAAAAGTGCATTTTGCATTGCTGGGGACAGAGTTCACACGTTTTCGTACTTCATTGAGTATTTCATGAATAAAAATTCGACTGTAATCTTGTTTCTCCTGTTCCTTCTTATCAAGGTTTGCCCTCACTCTTTCTATGACCTTTTCTGTGATGTGCTGAAAGATGATCACATCAGCACTGGAAATGCTCGTGGGATCTGGGATTGAGCCAGAATAATTTTTCTTCATGATGTGTTTCTTCATGTCAAAAATAAATTGTCTGCCTTTGGGAAATGACCTGATCCGTTCATGGAAACCTGGCTCCTTAAAGTGCTCTAGAAGGACATCTTCAATTTCTGCATCAATATCCACCCGTTCTGGAAGAGGAGCATCACAGGAGACTTCAGCAATCCACTTGTTCCAGACAGGAGTAAAATGGTCCTTCAGTTCTCTCTCACTGAGGCTCTTCCCTTTCAGAGTCACAGCCAGCTCCCTACTCCTTCTCAGGAGCTCATCTTCATATTCCAACTTCCTTGCATCCAGTTTCCTCTGCTCCTTCTGTAGCTCAATCAGATTCTGACATTTCTTTTTTGTTTCATGAAGAAGAGTGTATTTTAGCTCTTTCAGCTTCAGCTCTGTGCTTGATTCCCACTGCACCAGTGTCTCACAGTCTTTGTCTTCCCTGAAATACTTTTCCACTTCTTTCTCAATGCCATCACTTGTCTCCTGCACCAGCCTTTCAAGGTGTTCTCTGGTGACATTCTGCAAGTCCCCATTCCGAATTTTGTTGTCCAGTCTCATCTGTATGTCTAAGATGTGACTCCTCAGCCTCCAGGTCCACTGACTAAAGGCACTTTCCAGTTTCCTGTAGGCAGCAATCTCCAGGGAATTCTTGAAGCTGAAAACAAAGTTTTCATTCAGCAAAGCATTCCAGAGGTCACCAATACGAACTTTCAGGCTCGAGAGCCTCAAAATGCTGCGCTGTGACTGCTTCTGGGCAGCCTGGAGGATTTTGCTCTTGAGTTGCAGGATGTTCTGGCTGTAGGTGGGGTTGGGTGGTGCCATTGGGGGGTTTCCTTCCCACAGGGGAGCAAAGTAGTGAATGTGGGTCTTCACATCAAAGCCAATGACATCGCTGAAGGAGGAGATGTCACAGAATTCCTGCTGAGCAGCTACCACAGTCATTTCATCCAGCTTTTCTTGCAAACGCCTTTGTCCTTCCATGTTCTGCTCCTTGGCAGTTGCTTCTCCCACATTTTGGTGGACAAAGAGGCAGCTTGGGGAAAGATTGACTTTCTTCATCCTCAGGAAAGCCTGCACAGCAATCTGGAGAACATCTTGCATTTCTGATGGATTTTCCCCAAAGATATTGATCACAGTCAAGTTGCCAACACCAATGACAAAGGTGGCCAGCTCGTTGTCATGGTTCAGGGACTGTTTATTTGCCATCTCGGTGGCACGAAGTCCCTCTGTGTCAACCACCAGCACAAAATCAAAGCCCAAGTCCTGCTGCAGCTCC
The DNA here is from genome assembly GCA_021534815.1 of Acrocephalus arundinaceus. Taxonomy (NCBI): domain Eukaryota; kingdom Metazoa; phylum Chordata; class Aves; order Passeriformes; family Sylviidae; genus Acrocephalus; species Acrocephalus arundinaceus. The sequence goes on from JAJEOU010000667.1 coordinate 8,653, forward strand.
TCGCCCACTGGGATGAGCTGCATAAAGGCTCCGCGGGTGCATCTCCCCGCGCTGACGTTGAACTGCAGACCAAACATGGCATTCAGCAGGGTGGACTTGCCCGTGCTCTGGATGCCAAGCACGGAGAGCACAAACACTCGTTTGTCCCCCAGCCTCTCAATTAAGCTGTCAAAGATTGCTCCCACCCAGCACAAGGGCACGTAAGAAGCATCCCCATCCATCAGCTCCACAGGATATCCCAAAACCATCAGCTCTGCTGCAATTTCTGGCAGTTTGACAAAATTGTCATTCTTTGTCTTTAAGAATTCTAGAGCTTCATAGATCTGCCCTACCTCTCTCAGAAGGTGCTCCAGCTCAATGGATGAATCGTTGAGTTCATTAGAGAGGGCATCCAAGCAACTCAGAAACTCTGCATTATCACTGCTTTGTTCCTTGCTTTTCTTTCTTGCCAGAATATGAGACCATAACTCGTGATAGTCTCTCCTCAGTTCTTCAAGGCAACCACAGGACAGCTCATCCATAAAGACCTTCATCCACTGCAGGAAGTATTTCTTGGTATCTGCTGGCTGGGTCTGGAGAAAGCCAAGGAATGATTTCATCAGTGGGTTAAGAGGAAAAGCTTGCTCAAGTTGCTTACTTCTTATGGCTTTCTTCTCATCTTCAATTTGGCTGCGATGATGCTCAATGCTCTTGTTCCCCTTCTCCTGCAAGCGAGTGAGTTCTTTGTCCTTTTTGCACCACTGGTACCACAGTTTTCCTTGAAGTGGCAGCAGCTGGGATTTGATGTCAGACAGCTTCTCTTTCTTCAGAATGTCCACCAGCTCCTTGGCCTTTGCTTTGGCTGTCACACACGCAAATTTATCTGCATCCACTATGAATCCATGATGGCGAGCTTTGTCCACACAGGCATCCAGGCTGAAGCGTGGTTTAGACCCTTCCAGGAGATTCCTAATTGTCTTGGTCAGCTGGTCCAGCAGTTCTGCTTCATTTCTGTTCTTGATCCCTATTTTTATGTTTTTACTGGCTCGTCCAGCTGCAATGTTCTCCTTTTCTGTGAGAAGACAAATCAAAGGCGTTTGTGACTGCCACAGGCCCTGCAGAAGCTCCTTCCCCCTGCTGTCCATGTGCTCCAACTCAGACACAAGAGCCACATTGACAGCAGATATCTCCTGCAGGAACTGCAGCTGTGCTCCGTGATCCCTGGCGTCTCCATGCAGGTTACAGAAAGCCACGCAGCACTCAAAGGTGTCCTTGGAGCTTCCGCGGGGGCAGTACCAGGCGATCTCCACCACCCCTTCCATCAGCAAACGCTCTCTGGTGCTGCCACTGCAGTGGCGGTGGAAGAAAGTGTCGTGTCTGCGTCTGCTCAGCAGAGCATTCAGGAGCTGAGCCTTGGAAGAGGAGGCCGAGCTGCCAATGCGGATGAAGGACACGATGGGTGTCTGGGCCTGAAAAATGAGTTTGTTGTTGTAACTCTTTGTTTGGGTCTGCTTACCCGACTTCTCTGCCTCTTTCCAGCTCCTTTGGATTTGGCTGAGGGCGTAGAGTGGGAACTCGATGTGTGAAGTGCACGGGTTGGGCACCAGCAGAGGCAGCGCCAGTTGGCAGAAGGCCAGCTTGGTTGCAAGGGTCTGTCTCAGGAAATCATCAGCGCAATGGAAAATGGCCATCTGCAGGTCCATGGGGTGCACATGACCATTCCGGCTTGCACATTCTGAAGCTGCTTCCGTCAGATTATCAAGAAAGTTTTCAAAGGGGTCTGATGATTCATCCTCTTGCTCTGTAGTTTTTGACAATGGTGCAAGGCCTGGGTTGCTGTCATCCCAGCAAGTCAGGAACCTCACCTGGTAATCCACAGTTAACAGCTTTTGCAAGAAGTAACATGGCAATTCTGTGTCCTGGCTGGGCTGGCTGTCCTGCAGAGATGTCTTGCAGATGGTGTGGAAACCTGCCATCCCCATTTTTCTTGGATAGTGACTTTCCAGTCCAAGGCGCTTCAGCAAGTGGAGGAACTCCTGGTTTGGAATGGCTTCATTTGCTTTGGATTGGCTGCTCTCTGACTTAGATTGGGACTCACTTGTAGACTCAGCGGTTGGAAGAGTGTCTTCCAGGTCTCTCAGTATGTTCTGCATCCTTTCTTCATCCCTTTTGTCATCCAAGCTTCCACTGGTCAGGGAATGCAAGTCCTGTTTCAGCCTCTCCCAGTCTGTGCTTCCTCTGTGGTTAAGGAGGAGATTCTTTATCCGTGGGGACCACAAGCCTTTCATGTGATCTTCCATGAAAACTAAACGCTCCCTCTTCTGCTCAGGGGACAGCTCTCGACTTTCAGGTGTCACAGTCAGACCCGTCAGCAGAAGTGAGGCCTCAGCTCTGTCGGCATCTTGCTCCTTCAGGTTCACGTACTCCTCCTGTGCCGCTTCCATTTCCTTGGCCATGTACTGAAGTTCTGGGTGTCCAAGGAGGTGCTGGAAATTGCTGCTTTCCACCTGGTACCCTGTGCTGGTCACAATCAAGAGCACCAACAGTTCCATGTCCTTCTGAGCCCGTTCCTGGAGAGATTGGAGTAAGGAATAAATGGCGAGGCTGCTGGTCAGGGTAGCTTCTATCTTTGCTTCATGAATGGCAGAAGCAGAGCTTCCTGGTGCGTAGGTGACAGCATGGATGTGCTCCTTCATTTGCTGCAGTGTTTTGATGAGCTCTCCAAGCTCAGAGACTTTGGGAGATCTGGGAAGCGAGTGCTCAGGCTGGAAGATCCATTGCATAATGAAGGAAGCCTCAGGGAAGTCCTTGACAGAGTAGATATGAGGATCCAGGAGGCTTCTCAGCATTACCTTGATAGAGGTGGTGTTTTCTGGAGGTGACTCCTGGCAGCTCCTCACTGTGTTCACCAGGATGTCCTGCAGGGCTTTGTCTGACAGGCACACATTGATCCACACACTGGGGTTCCTGGTTTTTGCATTCAGATTGTCTTTGAGCTCCATTAGCAGGAGCAGCTTCCTTTCATCCACCGTCTGCTCCCAGGCCTTCACAGTCCCCATGAAATCTCTGGCCTCTTGCACTGCAATTTCTATTTCCTCCCCAAAAATGTTGCCAACGCTCTGATTGGTCAGCTCTTTGTACGCAGCCCTAAGGGCTCTGCTCATCTGACCCACGGACTTAAACTCCCTGCTGTGATTATACAGGATGATGTCCCACACTGGGATCAGCTCAAAGCCACGGTCGATAACGCACCACGTTGTGTTATCAGACATGAGCCCCGTTTTCCACTGAGGAAGAGAAGCTGTGTCAGGTGGGCCCCCTGTATTGGCCACAGAGAGCTGAATTGCTGTATGGGAACTGTCTCCAGCTCTCCCCAGGACAGAAGCCTTTGAGCTGGATTTAGACACATCCAGGGCCCCCACAGGACTTGCCAGGAAGCCACCCCAGCTTGCCCTGACAAAGCTGTTCAGTGCTTCAGACGTTAGTTGCTTCATCTCTTCCCGCTGCTCGTCTTGGAATCCTTCTGTGGATGCCTTCCACCAGAAGAAACCCCCAAAGTGGAGGGGACCCTGGTTTACATGGGACCCAAACCTGCTGAAGAACCTCTCACACCTGATCAGCAGGGGGGCATTGTCTTCCTGAGCGAAGCTCAAAAGCTGCTCCATGTCTTGCAGCTCCTGCAGAGCCGCATCCGAGAGGCGAAGCTGATGCCTTTGGAAGTAGCAGGAGGCCAGAGGGATGTACTGGTACATGGTGGTGCAAAAGTAGCTCTGCTCAGAGTGGGACTGGTGGGTGTCCTGGGACTGTGCGGAGCTGCTGTGATCTCCACTTCCTCTCAGAAGGAGCCTCCACAAGGCAGCTTTGGCAGAAATGCTCATGCTGAACCCCAGCTGCTCCATAGACTTGGTGAAAGTGGATTCTGCTGCAGAGGAGGAGAACTCCTTCCTCTCAAGCAGCGATCCTTGCTCTGGACCAGTGAGCTGGAATCCCTCAGGAACCCTGAGGAGCTGCTCTCGTGTTGCCAGCACATCTTCAGGTCTGCTGGTTCTGTAGATGCCCTGCAGGGCCAGTCCCCCCGACGCCCGCCTCAGCACCTCCGTGTCAGGGATGTTCTCCCTCCTGACTGCTGACACCTCCTGCTGCTCCAGCTGCTTCTGGATGCCCTCCAGCATATCCGCCAAGGGTTTCTTTGGTGGTGGCCAGAACTCTTTGGGAATCTCCATGGCTTGCCACAGAGTCTCTGCTTTCTCCCTCACAGCATCCTGGCTTTGGCTGCAGCTGCTGAACATTTCTTTCAGATCCTTCAGGGTTTTCTTGGCCACTTCTTGTCTCTGCTTCATCTCCATGTGCTCCTTCTTCACTTCTTTAGCGGTTGTTTTGTCATCTGTTCTTTTCAGGAGTTTCTGGAGTGCCTTTTTCTCCCAGGGGTGCCGTACCTCACACTCCAGCCTGAGGCCGTCTTTATATTCCAGATGTTGCAGGGCATTTGTGCACTTAATTCCCAAGATCTGCGACACTTTGGGCAGCCAGTATCCAGCATCCAGTCCTGCCTCCTGAAATGCCTCTTCCAGAAGCTGTGCCTTTGCATCTCCCTCTTTTGTGTCCTCCTGTGAAGCCATGGCTGTGGAGGATGAAGAGACTTTCCCTAAGGTGCTGTCAGAGGCCCCAGCCTCCTGGCAGAGGCTCTGCAGCAGCTGCAGCCCTGGGGATTGCTCCCAGCCGGCTGCTGGAGCCCAGGCTGGGATGGCACAAGAGCCAGGGTCTCCTTCCCAGCACACTGGATGTGCCTGTTGCTTTCCTCTTGGCAGGATCAACCCTGAAGTTGTGTCTCTATCCCAGAGAGAGCTCAGACATGCAGAGACACAAACACAGACAAAGAGACAGACACAGACACACAGACACACACAGACACACACAGACACACACTGACCCACAGACGACACAAACTCACTGACACACAGACACACACAGAGACACACACAGAGACAGACACAAACAGACACACAGAGAGGCACATAGACACACAGAGACACACAGACACAAAGAGAAATACAGACATGCACACAGACACACTGACACACACACAGGCACACACATGAGGCGAGAGGGCTAGGGGTTTAGGGGTGATTGACTAGGAGTAGCAGTCCAGACAATGTATCTACCTAAACATTTACTGTACTTGCAAAAGCAGGAGGAAAAAATGCAAGGCTATCACTGATAAGAAAGAAACTGCTTGCAAGAGCAGGAAGAGATAATTCAAGGCTGTGATAAGGAAGACTGCTTGGACCCCTAAACCTGACAAGACCAGCCTAAGGCTTGGACTGAGGGAACAAGACCAGGGAGTGTGTGTGAGGAGGCAAGGTGAAGAGTTCAATCCTGAAGAAGATTTCTTACCTCACCCACCACATGACCACCAGACAAACACCAGAGAGCACTGTGCAAGCGCAGAAGGACTTCAGGCTCATTATAATATGAAGCAAAGCTAGGTGGAGCTAGGTATGAATATGTATAGATGTATTGTAAAACTTAATTCATATGTAATACTTTAGAGAATAAATAGAAGGATGAGAATTGCTAGAAGCACCCATGCCTTTAGAGATGCTATTCCCCATGCATCTCAGCACTGAATAAAAACATACCTACTTTACAACTTTCACAAGTTGTGGAGTTTTTCTGCATATCACTTACTGACACACATGGACACACACATAGATACACAGAGAAACACATGTAGACTCACTCAGTGACACAACCTGCCCTGGACAAGGTGCTGCCTTCACCATCACCCACATCCTCCCAGCAGAACTCCTCAATACACAAGTGCACACAGCCGGGGCCATTCCTGGCTCCCTGGAGCACTGGCACAGCCCCTGTGCCCATCCAACAGCCCTGCCTGCATCCTGCACCCTCTGCCCAGCCCCACGCCTGCCCTGCTCGCTGCCTGGCCCAGCCTGCTGCTCCCAGCACCCGCAGGCAGCGCTCACACGCTCCCCCCATGGGCACCCCACACTCCCCAGACACACTCCCCCCACGCCTGGCACGGCCACACGGGCTCTGAGCTCTGCTCCTGCTCCAGCTGCCGGCGCAGCCCCTCCCTGGCCCCACTCACGCCTCTGGCCAGGAGCTGCTTCCTGCCACACTCAGGGGGCCCAGCCCAGGGCAGGGCCAAAATCCACCTTGTCCCTGCCCACAGCTGTGACTGGGCCAGCCTGGTGGCCCATCAGGAGAGACTGGAGACTTTGGGAGCCCACTCGGAGAGGTGCCCTCCATGATCTGCTGCTCATTAGCACAGAGGGTCTCATCAGCCAAGTGCCCATTGGTGGTCATCTAGGCCACAGCCACCACGGAGCCACTGAGCTTCAAATCTCTGGTGACAGGAGGAGAACTGCCAGCAAACCTTCAACCCTGGCCTTGAGGGGAGCAGACTTCAGGCTGCTCAGGGGGGTTGAGTTACAGAGGGCCCCTGGGAAACGGCTCTGGAGAGTGCTTGCCCTGTTCCCCCCCCATTTGTGCATTGGGCCTTGACTCTGATCACAAGAATTCTCCCCTACTTCTGGCTGGGTGCCTCTTGCCTCAGAAAGAACTGTATATTCAGTCTTGGAGGAGACCCCCTCCTGAGGCCTCCCCACAGAAGACGTTATCTATCAGCAACGCCACGAGGACTGCTGTGACAATCTATTGGCCAAGAGGCCAAAGGGGCTGCAAAGTCAATCCATTGGACAGCTGCGAGGACTCCGTCTCTCATCTGTGTACATATCCCACCTTTGCTATCTCACTCTTTTCTCTCCGTATCGTTTTCTTTCCTCTCTGTTTTCCTCTCTCTCATTTTTGCATGTCAGTTTTGTGGGCACATTAATAAAAGTGCATTGATTTTTCTGGTTAAACAGTATTCTCTTTGCCTCCTTTGTACTCCAAGACCACTAGGAACTCAGCTTATTTAAGTGGGTCGTAACAGGAGCCCAGAGCTGGTGCGTGCTGTGCTGAGACCTGGGAGCAGCCTCTGCACCCACCAGGCCCCACCTCAGGCCCAGCCATTGCCCATGAGCTGTTGTAATAAACAACTATGTAGTTATTGTCTTTTGCTAATTTTGAGTTTTGTAAATTGGTTTGATATACTACAGTTGATAATCTCTTTTTAACTGCTTTTGATACAGCATAATTTGTCAGCCTTTTATGGTTAATATCCTAATCCCTGTGTAGATTGCGTATCTTAGTGTGATAAATATACACTATAGTTTGAGATTTTGCAAAATATTAATATAGAGGATATGTACTGTGTAATATAACATTTGCTTTTGCAGAAGTATTTGTAGTTGTAAAATAATAACTAATGCCTTTATTTCAGTAAGTAACTGACAATAGTGAAATAGCTGATGGTGATTGAAAGTGCTTGTAAAAACGGCTAGAACATCTGTATGGTAAGATAACATTGAAAGAAAACCAAGGCAAATGACACCAAAAGAGCAAGGAAGAATCTACCACTGACCCTTCTGCTATCAATAACTGTTAAGCCACACACCAGGGGGCCTGGTGAGGAAATAATATACAAGACTCTCAAAATTACATCTGCATTCTGGCACATACTGTAAGAAGATGAGGTCAAGGGTCAAATTAAGATAAAGAATTCCTGGAAAATGTAAACTCAAAAGAATGTTGGAATATGTATAATCTTCATGAATATGCTTCTGACCAATGCAAGGAGAAAATACATAAGAAGAGTTGTTATAGTTAACTGTGTTTTCTGGCAGTTTGCAAGACACCCCAGGGCTGGATACTGTCCCTTTTTATCCCTTGTTGGGGAGGATGAAACAGGAAAGCCTTATAAATATGACTGCTTATTTGTAGAGAATATGAAACCTGTAAGTGAAATAGAGTTGAAGGCAAGTTTCAATGTCTAAGATGCCAAGCTTTAGTTACTAAACAACTGGAAAACAATAGTATGGTCAGCTGAAAGTAATCCCCCCTTAATGAAACAATGCCCTCTCCTTACCAAAAGTCTAAGGGTCAAAACAGACCCTACTAGCTCAGCAGGAAGGGTCCAAAAAGTAGTTTTTAGGGTTTAAAACATAACACTGTATGGTAATGTAGTGATTCTTATAGGCTGTATGTAAATACTATAGGATTTGTATCTTGGGCTAGATTGGTTGGTGTAAATTAGAATATTCAGTATAGAAGAAGATTTAATGTATTGTAACGGGAACCTCGCTCTCTCTTTCTCTCTTCCTCTTCTCTTGCTCTCTTGCTCCTTCTCTTCTTCACTTTCTTCTCACTCTTGGACCTGCTCTGAGCTGCGGCTGGCAGCTCGTAGCAGGGCCCTTTCACCCACGCCCTATGCAATAAGCTGCATTCTCCAAACCTAGGCTTGACTCCAGAGATCTCTCGTCTCCATCCATCCTGACCAACCAGCTGTTCTCACAACCCCTTATTAAACCTTTATTTAAAGAGTGAGCCTTGTTTCTCACACTGTGCAAAGGAACGACCCTCAGTCCAGGCCAGCCCAGCCCTCTCTGATTCTGCCACTGCTTCGGGGTTTTTTGCTACACTTGCATTCCCTGCCCCGGCTCTGCAGTGGCGCTGAGAGCGGCCGCTCCCCGTGGGCTGTGCGGGGGAAGCCAACTCTCCTCTCCCCTGTCCCTGAGCCGCCATTGCCGGCCCAGAGGCAGCCGAGCTCGCGCCACAGCGCCCCCTGCAGCCGCGGGGGAATCATCGCACCCACCCTGCCCGGCCGGGAGCCACCAGCGCCCCTGCCGGCTGTGCCCGGAACTGCCCCGAAGGGGCGGTGCCTGCCAGGTGAGACAAGGCTGGGATTGGGTTTGTGGCTTTGTTCATTGCTGCTGCTGTTCTTGTTTGTTTCTCCTGATACATATACATATATATATATATATGTATGTATATATATGTATATATATGTATATATATACACACTCTGGTAAATACCTGTTATTCCTTTTCCTGTATCTTTGCCTGAAGGCCCCATAATTTCCAAGTTCTAATAATATGGAGAGAAGGGGGTCATATTCTCCATTCCAGGAAGGTTCCTGCCTTCCTTGGCAGACACCCGTCACTTAAACCAGTACTGGTCCATCACTGCTGGTCACTTTTTGTTGAAAAACCCATGAAGGACAAGGCAGTCATGGATCACAGCCACTACAGACTCAAGAGGGAATTTCCTGCTCATCATAGTTAATTTCCTTCCACAACACAGTAACCCATGGAATTGATCAAGGACAGCCAGGTATTGTGAGCTTTCTGGATTGCAGTAAAGCTGCAGCAATCCTGGCTCTTACAGGACCTGGGTGTGTCCCTTCCAACTCAGGCCATTCCATCATTCCACGATTCTCACCCAAACAGAGCTGGCACTTTCACTGGACACCTGCCTTGAAACCTTTGGTGGTTTTGACATTGTCACAAGCCCTGAAAATTGTCCCAGTCTCAGTTCAGTCTCAGTTCACTTGGATACTGCAGAGATTTATTGTTTGTAAAAATTCCCTCTGAACATTCAGCTTCTGGTACCACCAAGGCCACCAGACTCTTACCAGCACAGGCATTGATCCCAGGGGCTTGGACACAGCTAGAGATCCGAGAGCTCCTGCACCCTTCCAGAGCCTTCAGGGGCAGCTTTCCCTTGGGGATCCCTGCAGATTTGGGAAATCTGAGCAAGGGCTGTGGGCTCTCATTCCCCTCACCCACCTCACAGCAGATGCTCCCGCTGCTCCCAGCCTTGGCTTCCCAGCAGACACCAGCAGCCGAGGGCCCCAGCTCAGGGGACACAACACAGTGGCAGTGGCAGACCTGGGACACACGGTGGGATGTGGAGAAGAAGATGGGAACCACTTGAGAACTCAGGAGGAAGAGCACCAGGAAGGAAAGGCCCAAAATCCTAAAGGAGAAGAGCAGACAGTCAGGAGAAGGCAACCCATGAGCACGGCAGATTCATTCCAAGGAGCACTGGAGGCCAACCCTACTTCCCCACTGGGGAAAGCAGAAGCAGGAAAAGCCACTGGCTTGAGATGAGGGCAGTTCAGCAGCAGAGGAAAGCTGGGCGTGCTGGCAGAGCACAGGAGGGACTTCAGACACCAATTGTTTTCTTTGGGCACATGTCCAGCTGCTCCCTGGGCAGCAGAGCCTCAGTGTGGGACAGCTGCTCAGAGAGGGAACTGCTGGCTAAGGGTCACTGCTGGAGCTTGTTCACTTGAGCCACTTGTCCCAGCCCTGTCCCCTCCCAAATTCTCTCCCACCGGAGCACTCCAGCGCTGGTTCAGTCTCTGGAGGTGGGGGCTGCCCTGGAACACATTAACGTGAGCCAAGACACACCCCAAAACTGCCACCAAGCACCACTGGCTTCCCACTGTGGCAGGAAGTGCCAGTGACAGTGCCAGTGCCCACAGAGAGGCACTAAGCACATTCAGGGCATAACTTGGGATTGAGCTCCTGCTTGAAAGCAAACGAGGGAAGCAGCAAGGCTGGCAGCAAAACCTGCCATGGGAATTCCTGGACCTCGTTTCACAGGAACAGCCCCCCGAGAGTGTTTTCCCCAGCCCTGCCCCAGGGAAAGGGGCTCTGGGAACACTGCTGCCTTTGAGGGGCTGTCCCAGCGGCCAGAGCGCTCTGGGTGGTTATGCTCAGACTGTGAGAGAGGAGAATCGCACCCTCCCTGCACGAGGAGGAAAAGCAGGAACTGAGCCACTGGGCTTGGGGACAGAGCAGGATGTGCCGTGCCTGCCCCTCATCACCACAGAGCTGCCCTGCTTCTCAAGGAGCGGCTCGGGGGCCAGGAACCCCCCAGCATCAGTCCCATGGCTCCTGCCTTCAGGGGAGCGCAGCCATCCGGCCCCACCTCTGACTCCGGCCCCCCGTCCCAGCTCAGCCCCGCAGCGCACACGGCTCCCCCGAGCTCCCCCAAAGCGGCTGCCAGCAAAGGCGGCTTCCTGCAGCCCACGGAGGAGCAGACACCGCCCGCCCGCTGCCCTCACACCCCTCTTCTCCTGCCCTGCCATCTCCCCAGCCGTGGCAAAACAACAATGAACAGGAGGCAGGAGAGCCACAGGATCCCGCTCCCTGCTGGTCCCAGCCCCACAGCTCCTCCCCAGGGCCCTACCTTCTCCCTCCGTGCCCCACAGCTCCTGGGATAGGAGAAGTCCAGCTGAGCTCACCCAGCCCCGACTCTTTTGGGGGGAGCTGTTTCCCCTTTTATGGGGGCAGTGGGGGAGCAACCACTGCTTTCCTGTGTGTCATATGGTTTCCTGCAGCAGTGTGAAAACGAAACTGATGCTGCCTGCTTTGGGATGAAAAATGTTTTGGTGAGAGGTGGACTTGAGGATGTTGGAGGTCTTTCCCAACCTTAATGATTGTACTTTTCCATGGAAGGCAGCAGGAGCTGGGCAGAGCCTGGGGCTCCTGGCTGGAAACCACCCACCCTGCTCCCCTTGGCCTGGATCATGGAATCCCAGAACTGGACATCCTGTGCCAAGGCCTGTCCATCCTTCCAGGGAGGAACTCCTGCCCAATATCCCCTCCATCCCTGTCCTCTGGCAGTGGGAAGCCATTCCCTGGGTCCTGGCCCTCCATCCCTTGTCCCCAGTCCCTCTCCAGCTCTCCTGGAGCCCCTTTGGACCCTGCCAGGGGCTCTGAGCTCTCCCTGGAGCCTTCTCTTCTCCAGGTGAGCACTCCCAGCTCTGAGGAGAGGAGGGATGGGGGGAGATGCCTGTTGGGGCCATCACATCAGCTCTGTGCTCTGAACAACCCTGGGACACCAGAGACAACCTCCAAAGCCACCAGCCCTGAGCTCCTGCAGGCCAGGAGGGTTTCCCTGGGCTGGAGCAAGGCCAAAAGAAGGAAGATGGGAAACAGGGACCCCCAGCACAGCTCCTGCAGCCAGAGCCATCCTGCCAAACCCACAGAGGATCCATTAATAACACCCAGGGGACAACAAGGTCCAGTCCCTTGGCTCAGGGGTTGCCACCAGCAGCTCCCATCGTGTTTTCCAGCACAGGAAGAGGGCACAGAGGTGCCAGCACCCAGAATCTGGGGGGCCAGGCCATGGGCCAGGCTGCTCCCAAAATCTCCCTCTGCTTTTGGCATAGAAGAAACCCTGATGCTCTGGGCGGGTTTTCTCCCTCAGCACTGGCACAAGGCTGTGGGACCCCCTGGAGCTGGAAGCAGGAGGGAAATGTCCTAGGTTTGGGGTGAAAGGGATTAAAGGAACACCAGGAACAGGGTGTTCCTGCTGGAAATGAATTTTGTGTATCTTCAGTTCAGGGGTTTTGTTCACCTTTGCCCTGCAGGAAAAAGAGCTGAAGTTTCTTTTCAAAGGACTGCTTTAGCACTGGAGGCCTGAGGAGCTTAACATGTCAACAAACTGGGAGGAGCACAGAAGATGCCCAAAGGATAAGGACCAGCAAGGAACATCAACTCCACACAACACCCCTGGCATGGTCAGATATACCTGGTCCAGAAAAGACTGATAAGAGAACCAAGGAATGGGGACCAAATTGGCATTGGATAATCTGTAATCAAAACCAAATACCAGCAACAGCATAACTTGGACCAAGGAAAACTGGATTTTCTATGGGGTTTGACTGTATAATGTTTGGGGAAAACATCTACTGAAGATCATGTGTGATGGGATGATTTTTTATGCGCAAGCCAGGCCATGTGTGGGTGAAAAAATTTCTGTTGCAAATCCTGGCCAGAACAGTATCCTATCCATAATAAATTCATGCCTTGATTCTCTAAAACGAAGAATGTTGTCGGAGAGCTTTTGTTTTTCCCTCAGGGTGGGTGATATTCCCAGGTGTTGCAGCAGTCTGAGCACAGAGCCAGCAGTGGGGCAGGGCACACCCTCCCCCTTGCACACTCACACACACGTGAAAGCACACACCGACACTGAGGTGAACACCATGTGCTCACACACTTGTGCACAAGAACAGGAAAGGCACTTTTTCCAGTGTCCTGTTGTCAGCAAAACTGGAGGAGAAACAAAAACTCTCCAACAACATTTTTTTCATGTTAGAGAATCAAGGCATGACTTTATTATGGCCAGGATGCTCTTCTGGCCAGGATGTGCAACAAGAATTTTGTCAGCCACACATTGCCCAGCTTGTGCAGAGAAAACCATTCCATCACACATGACCTTTACTAGATTTTCCCCATACTTATACAGTCAAAACTCAGGGAAATTCATTGGTTCCATGTTCATCAGTCCCAAGTTACAGAGTTTTTAGTATTTGTTTTCCTATTGGTTATTGATCCCTTTGCCTTCCATGTTAATTAGGTTCTCATTCTTCCTCCTTTTCTCTCTCTTTTCCCAGACCAAGACTCTCTTCTGTATCTTCTGTGCCACTCCCAGTTTGTTGAGATGTTAAGCTCATCAGGCCTTGAGGGGTGAAACAGTCCTTTGAAAAGAAACTTCAGTTCTTCAGTGAGAAATGTCTTTTCGTCAGTGAAAAAAGTGGCCACAAAATAGTACCTTAGACTGTAACACTCTGTTAAAACTGATGTTATTCTTGCATGGAGAGCACAAATGGGATGAAGTGATGTTTGCTGAATTTTCTTTTTCTTTGAGAAATGGAAGCACAGAATAAAGACTTGGCAAATAGAAATTATAGAAGAGGTATGTTTTATTTCCAGGTGGGACACTTGGGGGGATATCTCCTCCAAACTCTGCACACCTGCTCAAGAAAAAGTCCAGCTTTAAATACACATTGATCTCACAAACTCATACCTGCCAGGTTTAATTACATATTGATCTCATAAACCCACATCCCCTCATCTGCCCATTCCCTTCCTTCTCTCACTTTGTATTCTAATTATCTGTCACACCTCCTGGTGGCTGTGACTTGGGGTCTTGGAAGGAAGGCCAACACCTTCCTCAGGTTGGTCTTTTCTCCTGGGCAGGCGCGGTGGAGGTTTGGCTGTTTTACAGGTCACTTTGCTCTTGCCAAAGATTAGGAGCTTGATTTTGCTGGAGTCAAGCCACAAAGGTCTGCTTTATGGATGTTTGACTAATACCTAGGTCCTGCTTTGCTAAGTTTCAACATTCTACATCTTACCTAAATGACTTCTACCTAGTAACTCCCTAACGACCAACTTAATAGCTTTAAATCTTCTGTGTGTTCTCAGTACAAGCTATTTCTTTACTTCTACAAAATCACCAAAAGCTGCTATAAAATCTTGTCTTTTTATATTCATAAACATCCTCCATATCAATCCCCCCTTTTCTTTTTAAATGTTGCAAATACTTTTGCTTCACCAAAAACAAAACCAAGACTTCCTGTGCAATCCTAGGCTCGTGACACCAGCAGGGATGGGGGGGGGCCACAGTGACAGGCCACATACACGCGTGTTTGTGGGCTCGATGTTTCTGAGCCTGAGAGCTGTGCTAGTTTCCCAAGGGAAACCTTCCAGTAGCTCTCTCACTTCCCAAAGCAGTTATGTAGAAAACTATCAGAGCTCTCAGGCTCAGAAATATCGAGCCCACACAGGTGAGGGAAGCGTGTGGCAAACACAGAGCTCCAGACAACAGGCTCCCTTTCTCACCCTTGTCTAAAGGCAGTACAGTTAAAGCTGGGGCTGGCAGAGCCGGGCCTGGAGTCCTGAGCACCACCCTGGGGTGCTGTACCACGTGCACTAGAACACAGCCCTGCCCGTGGCATCCCAGTCACTGTGCTACGCACCCATGAGGGCATGGGGTACCCACCTGGGTTGCTGCCTGCACTGCACTTGCCTCACTGCTCCCAGCGGGACTAAACCAAGTAACAAACCTACCATGAACAGGTGATGGTAACTGCAAAGGATACAAAGCAAAGGAGGAGCCTGGCACGGCAAGGGATTGCTTGGCCTGTCCTTCTGCAGACAGGGTACGAGGGTTGGGATCACACCATGGACACGTGTGTGGTCGCTGCCTGGCAGAGCCAGGGCTCTCTTTCACTCCAGACTTCTGTGGCCGGCTCTCGTCTCAGGGCCCTTAGACCATCTGCAGAGAGGAGCCTAGTCTTCAAACAATGAGCCTAACCATGAGGACTAAATGAATTTTACAGTAACCAATGTTTTGTTCTGTATCTAAACAAACATCTTGGTTTTCATGTCTATTCCTTTTAAATATAAACACCAGGGGTTTTTTTGTGGCACATGCCTCTACATTAATGGTCTGCCACTTTTCTTCCTTTTTTTGTTCCCACAGATTACAGTTTTTATTAAAAAATTATTTCTTTTATAGAATCAATCTATTTATTAATCATTTTCAAAACCCTTACTCTTATTCTCAACATTCTTGTGAAATCTCTTTTTGGCTTAAATATATAAGGTGCACACTTCTGTAGTGGAAGTGTTTACCTCTATTGCCATTTTTATTCGCTTTGGGGACCATTTTAAATTGAGCAATAGCTTTTGGGGGCCTGTTTTTCAATGGCATATGGTCTTATTTTGGTGACTAAAAGTTTAAACAAGTATAGTTTAAGGTCTGGTGGCGCTTTCTAATGTTTGTGTCAAAGTTGTCCTGCTCTTGTTACTGTGAGGGTTTGACATTGGCTTTAGGTTTGGTTTGCTATCACTTGGTGTTGCCTTCTAAGGAATCTTTGGAGCCTTCTTTACTTGAATGGGATGGATCTAAGCACTCTGATCTTAATCATGCTAAAAGTTGGCCGAAGCACCTGGAATGGTCTTTCCCACTGTGACTGTAGGGCCATTTTTGCAAAAAACCTTAATATACACATAATCTCTAGGCTGGATGTTATTGACTGGCCTGTCTAAGCCTCTGCTTTGAGTTCCAGCCACATATATATTTTTAATGTTTCTGAGTTGCTTACTCAAGGCCACTATATACGGGGTTGTGTTTCCTGCCCAACGTGGGAAGATATTCCTTTCCATACGCTATATGGTCTTTTATAAAACATTTCCGTAAAACTTAACTTTTCTTTTGTTCTGGGTTTAGTCCAAATTCAAAGTAATAGTAGCAAAAATATTGAGGTCAGGGTAAGTGGGCTTCTTGGCCTGGTCTTACAATTTGTTGTTTATTGTGGCTGGGACTCCAAAGTGCGGCATTATTTTTTGTAGAAATACCTTGGTTACTTCTCAGGCTTTAGCGGTCCTTGCGAGGAAAAGCTTCTGGCCGCTCTGAAAAGGTATCAGTTAGTACCAACAAATATAGATACTCCCCTTTTCTTGGATGCTCTGAAAAATTAGTTTGCCACTGTTCCTTGGGTCCGTGACCTTTTCCAATTTGGCTAAGTTTTGGGTTTGAGGTGTATTCTTGGGTTTAGTCTGGAGGCAAAAATCACATTGTTGAGTCATGATATGCAATGGTACCAGATAGGTTTCTGGCAATAATCCTTTTAGTTAAATAATTGCACAGGGCATCAATTCCCCAATGTCTTCTCCTATGTTCCTTTCTTACTAGTGACCATAGTGAATGGGAGAAAATAGCAAACTTGGCTCTTCTGGGTAACAGCCTATTCTTCCGGGTTATAACTTTCCTTTTTATTCTTAAGAAGTCTTTTGTCCCTTTTCTTTTACCTTGGCTTCTCTTCTAAAAAAACTTATCTATCTGGGATTAAAGCTGCCTCAATGACTATGTCACCTTGGGCTGCTTCTTTTGCCTTTCTGTCCACCAGCTCCTTCCCTTCTTCCAAGTCAGAGCTCACTTTTTGGTGTGCCTTCATTGCATAACGGTTACCTTTTCAGGTAGTTGCACTGCCTCTAACAGGCTTTTTTTTTTTCTTTGTACATGTTTAATGCTTTTCCCTTGTGAATTCAACAGTCCTCTATCTTTCCAAATGGCTCCATGAGTAAGCACCACCCCAGATGTGTACTTTGAGTCTGTGTAAATGTTGACTTCTTATCCCCTTTTGCCAATTCCAAAGCCCGCGTTAAGGCAATTATTTCAGCCTTCTGTGCCAAGCTGTTGGTTGGTAATGGTCCAGACTCTATTACTTCTCTGCTCATGATAACTGCATACCCAGCATGTCTTTTGCCGCTGATGCCGTAGCTGATCCCATCAGTGAACCGGGTCTCAGTGTCCTCAAGAGGCGTGTCCTTCAGATCCAGGTGACTGGAGTAGGTGGCTCCAGTCATGGCTCACTGCTTCTCCTGTACTCCCACTGAGAAAGGAAGCTGGCTTCACAAGATGAGTTACCACAGTTTCCACACCAACTTGTTCTACCCTTATGGCCTGGTATTTCAGAAATCTCTGTGGGCAAAGTCAGTGTCCGCCTTCCACCTTCAGGACTGCAGACACTGTGTGGGACACTAGCACAGTCATCTTCTGGCCCAGGGTGCACCTGCCTGCTTCTGGGATATTCAGCACCACTGCAGCAACAGCTCTGAGACACCCTGGCCATCCCTTGGCTGCTGCATCCAGCTGCTTGGAAAGGTCGGCCACTGCCCTCTGATATGGGCTCAAATCTTGTGCTCCTATTCCCAGGGCAAAGCCCTGCTTCTCATGAGCAAACAGATAAAAATGGTTTACTCATGTCCAGAAGTCTTACGGCTGGAGCTGACATGAGGCCCTTCTTTAGCTGGTGGAAGGCTTGTGTAGCTTCTTCTGTCCGCTGGAGATCCCAGTTTTCTTCCATAATCAGAGCATACAGGGGTTTAACCAATAGTCTATAATTACAAATCCACAGCCTGCATCACCCTGTCATTCCTAAAAAGGTTCTCAGTTCTTTAATTGTCTGAGGTTTTAGGGTTTGGCATATTGCTTCTTTGTGATACTGTCCCAAAGTTCTTTGTCTACCACTAACCTCATAACCCGGGTAGATAACTGTTTGCTTCACTATCTGAGCCTTTACCTGACATGCTCTATATCCTTGTAGGCCCCAAAAGTTTAGGAGGCTTACCCTTCAGTCCACACGTGCCTCTTGGGTTCAAGGAGTTATCAGGAGGTCATCTACATACTGCAACAGCTGTCCTTCTTCTGATGGGGCTTCCCAGGATTCTAAATCTCTTGCAAGTTCTTGTCCAAACAAGATAGTCAAATTTTTTGAACTCCTGTGGAAGCACTGTACATGTGAGCTGAGTTTTTTTATTTAAATGCAAAAGTTTTGTGACTGGCTTCATGGAGAGAAAGGCAAAAGAAAGCACCCTTCAAATGTAAACTAAGAAACCAGGTTAGTTCAGCTGTTAAACAGGTAAAAAAAGTGTAGGGGGTTGTTTACTTGTAGGGGTGCAAGTCTTCGATGAGGTGGGGTCTTGGGAGGAAGGCCAACGTCTTCCTCAGGTTGGTCTTTTCTCCTGGGCAGGCGCGGTGGAGGTTTGGCTGTTTTACAGGTCACTTTGCTCTTGCCAAAGATTAGGAGCTTGATTTTGCTGGAGTCAAGCCACAGAGGTCTGCTTTATGGATGTTTGACTAATACCTAGGTCCTGCTTTGCTAAGTTTCAACATTCTACATCTTACCTAAATGACTTCTACCTAGTAACTCCCTAACGACCAACTTAATAGCTTTAAATCTTCTGTGTGTTCTCAGTACAAGCTGTTTCTTTACTTCTACAAAATCACCAAAAGCTGCTATAAAATCTTGTCTTTTTATATTCATAAACATCCTCCATATCAATCCCCCCTTTTCTTTTTAAATGTTGCAAATACTTTTGCTTCACCAAAAACAAAACCAAGACTTCCTGTGCAATCCTAGGCTCGTGACACCAGCAGGGATGGGGGGGGGGGCCACAGTGACAGGCCACATACACGCGTGTTTGTGGGCTCGATGTTTCTGAGCCTGAGAGCTGTGCTAGTTTCCCAAGGGAAACCTTCCAGTAGCTCTCTCACTTCCCAAAGCACTGATCTAGAAAACTATCAGAGCTCTCAGGCTCAGAAATATCGAGCCCACACAGGTGAGGGAAGCGTGTGGCAAACACAGAGCTCCAGACAACAGGCTCCCTTTCTCACCCTTGTCTAAAGGCAGTACAGTTAAAGCTGGGGCTGGCAGAGCCGGGCCTGGAGTCCTGAGCACCACCCTGGGGTGCTGTACCACGTGCACTAGAACACAGCCCTGCCCGTGGCATCCCAGTCACTGTGCTACGCACCCATGAGGGCATGGGGTACCCACCTGGGTTGCTGCCTGCACTGCACTTGCCTCACTGCTCCCAGCGGGACTAAACCAAGTAACAAACCTGCAATGAGCAGGTGATGATAACTGCAAAGGATACAAAGCAAAGGAAGAGCCTGGCACGGCAAGGGATTGCTTGGCCTGTCCTTCTGCAGACAGGGTACGAGGGTTGGGATCACACCATGGACACGTGTGTGGTCGCTGCCTGGCAGAGCCAGGGCTCTCTTTCACTCCAGACTTCTGTGGCCGGCTCTCGTCTCAGGGCCCTTAGACCATCTGCAGAGAGGAGCCCAGTCTTCAAACAATGAGCCTAACCATGAGGACTAAATGAATTTTACAGTAACCAATGTTTTGTTCTGTATCTAAACAAACATCTTGGTTTTCATGTCTATTCCTTTTAAATATAAACACCAGGGGTTTTTTTGTGGCACATGCCTCTACATTAATGGTCTGCCACTTTTCTTCCTTTTTTTGTTCCCACAGATTACAGTTTTTATTAAAAAATTATTTCTTTTATAGAATCAATCTATTTATTAATCATTTTCAAAACCCTTACTCTTATTCTCAACATTCTTGTGAAATCTCTTTTTGGCTTAAATATATAAGGTGCACACTTCTGTAGTGGAAGTGTTTACCTCTATTGCCATTTTTATTCGCTTTGGGGACCATTTTAAATTGAGCAATAGCTTTTGGGGGCCTGTTTTTCAATGGCATATGGTCTTATTTTGGTGACTAAAAGTTTAAACAAGTATAGTTTAAGGTCTGGTGGCGCTTTCTAATGTTTGTGTCAAAGTTGTCCTGCTCTTGTTACTGTGAGGGTTTGACATTGGCTTTAGGTTTGGTTTGCTATCACTTGGTGTTGCCTTCTAAGGAATCTTTGGAGCCTTCTTTACTTGAATGGGATGGATCTAAGCACTCTGATCTTAATCATGCTAAAAGTTGGCCGAAGCACCTGGAATGGTCTTTCCCACTGTGACTGTAGGGCCATTTTTGCAAAAAACCTTAATATACACATAATCTCTAGGCTGGATGTTATTGACTGGCCTGTCTAAGCCTCTGCTTTGAGTTCCAGCCACATATATATTTTTAATGTTTCTGAGTTGCTTACTCAAGGCCACTATATACGGGGTTGTGTTTCCTGCCCAACGTGGGAAGATATTCCTTTCCATACACTATATGGTCTTTTATAAAACATTTCCGTAAAACTTAACTTTTCTTTTGTTCTGGGTTTAGTCCAAATTCAAAGTAATAGTAGCAAAAATATTGAGGTCAGGGTAAGTGGGCTTCTTGGCCTGGTCTTACAATTTGTTGTTTATTGTGGCTGGGACTCCAAAGTGCGGCATTATTTTTTGTAGAAATACCTTGGTTACTTCTCAGGCTTTAGCGGTCCTTGCGAGGAAAAGCTTCTGGCCGCTCTGAAAAGGTATCAGTTAGTACCAACAAATATAGATACTCCCCTTTTCTTGGATGCTCTGAAAAATTAGTTTGCCACTGTTCCTTGGGTCCGTGACCTTTTCCAATTTGGCTAAGTTTTGGGTTTGAGGTGTATTCTTGGGTTTAGTCTGGAGGCAAAAATCACATTGTTGAGTCATGATATGCAATGGTACCAGATAGGTTTCTGGCAATAATCCTTTTAGTTAAATAATTGCACAGGGCATCAATTCCCCAATGTCTTCTCCTATGTTCCTTTCTTACTAGTGACCATAGTGAATGGGAGAAAATAGCAAACTTGGCTCTTCTGGGTAACAGCCTATTCTTCCGGGTTATAACTTTCCTTTTTATTCTTAAGAAGTCTTTTGTCCCTTTTCTTTTACCTTGGCTTCTCTTCTAAAAAAACTTATCTATCTGGGATTAAAGCTGCCTCAATGACTATGTCACCTTGGGCTGCTTCTTTTGCCTTTCTGTCCACCAGCTCCTTCCCTTCTTCCAAGTCAGAGCTCACTTTTTGGTGTGCCTTCATTGCATAACGGTTACCTTTTCAGGTAGTTGCACTGCCTCTAACAGGCTTTTTTTTTTTCTTTGTACATGTTTAATGCTTTTCCCTTGTGAATTCAACAGTCCTCTATCTTTCCAAATGGCTCCATGAGTAAGCACCACCCCAGATGTGTACTTTGAGTCTGTGTAAATGTTGACTTCTTATCCCCTTTTGCCAATTCCAAAGCCCGCGTTAAGGCAATTATTTCAGCCTTCTGTGCCAAGCTGTTGGTTGGTAATGGTCCAGACTCTATTACTTCTCTGCTCATGATAACTGCATACCCAGCATGTCTTTTGCCGCTGATGCCGTAGCTGATCCCATCAGTGAACCGGGTCTCAGTGTCCTCAAGAGGCGTGTCCTTCAGATCCAGGTGACTGGAGTAGGTGGCTCCAGTCATGGCTCACTGCTTCTCCTGTACTCCCACTGAGAAAGGAAGCTGGCTTCACAAGATGAGTTACCACAGTTTCCACACCAACTTGTTCTACCCTTATGGCCTGGTATTTCAGAAATCTCTGTGGGCAAAGTCAGTGTCCGCCTTCCACCTTCAGGACTGCAGACACTGTGTGGGACACTAGCACAGTCATCTTCTGGCCCAGGGTGCACCTGCCTGCTTCTGGGATATTCAGCACCACTGCAGCAACAGCTCTGAGACACCCTGGCCATCCCTTGGCTGCTGCATCCAGCTGCTTGGAAAGGTCGGCCACTGCCCTCTGATATGGGCTCAAATCTTGTGCTCCTATTCCCAGGGCAAAGCCCTGCTTCTCATGAGCAAACAGATAAAAATGGTTTACTCATGTCCAGAAGTCTTACGGCTGGAGCTGACATGAGGCCCTTCTTTAGCTGGTGGAAGGCTTGTGTAGCTTCTTCTGTCCGCTGGAGATCCCAGTTTTCTTCCATAATCAGAGCATACAGGGGTTTAACCAATAGTCTATAAATATAAATCCACAGCCTGCACCACCTCGTCATTCTCATACGCATTCCCATGGGAATCTGGTGCAGGAACAATGGGCAGGTCACTTTGGACTGAATGATCTGCTGCCAAACTGCTTGTCCTGTACGTGTTCTTTCTCTACGGGCATCGTATGAGATCTCCCCACCTTTTGGTTAATTGCCTTCCACTTTGAAAAAGACTATAAATAGTCCCCCTAAGTTGACCAAAATTTAGAGATCTGCCCACGTGTCCTGGGTTGGCAGGCGACTTCTACTCTATATCCTACATCGTGGGGCTATATTGTGTCTGGCAGTTGTCTTCTCTTCCCCTTTGGCGAGGACTGTGGCTGATAGGCGGGCCCTCGCCTGGGGGGGGGGGGGGGGGAAGGGCTGCGGACTTTTTACTTTCACTTTTGGCTCGCGGCTTGCTCTGCTTGCTACCTGTTTGGCGTGCTTGCTGTTTGCTCGCTATTCTCGCTATTCTTTGCTTGGTTTTTTTCCTCTTCCTTTTTCTTTCCCCTTCCCAAAGATTAGGACCGGCTCTGGACTGACCTAACCTGACCTGAGGAAGTTCGGTAATTTCTAGGGCTCGACACAGAAGATCTGCGCCTCTTCCCACACAGTATCTGTTTCCTTCTTTGTTTTTCCTTTTGTGTGGGGAGTGTTGTTAATAAAATAGGTTTTTCCACTTTCCCTCCAAGGAGTTTTTTCTTCCCTCCCAAACCCAGGTCTGTGAGTGGGGGAGGGGTGGTGGAGGTTTGTCTTAGGGGTTCTCCCCCTAATCTGTTCCAAACCGGGACACCACGTAAGAAGGTGCATCTATTGGTGGACGGCCATGAGGACTTTGCCTCTTCTATTTGTAAGTATTCCATCCCCCCTTCTCTTTCTTTCTCTTTTCGTTCTGTCTCTCTGTCTCCTCCTCTATCACATTACGGTGTTATGGGCACTTAATAAAGATGCATTGTCTTGATTAAAACTGTAATTCCTTGTGTCTTTTGCACTCTGAGATCAACAAATGAACCATCATGACCCCTGCTTGTATTAGCGGATCGTGACATTTAATTGGTGTCACAGACAGGATTCTGACAGACAGAGGAGTTTGCAGGGTTGTGTGTAGTCTCTAACAGGGGAAGGATGTTTCATTCCACTCGCACCTAGTACAACACCCTGAAAAGCGTTAGCAGTGTCTAGAAAGCAAGGGGAGTGACTCAAATTTCCCGCAAACTACACACGCCTAGGTGAAAAGCATCCCCATACTCAATTGAGGGCTTGTCTTCAGAATTTCACAAAAGATCTCATAGTGCAAAAGAGGAAACTGTTTTGTGTGTGTGTGAATCTGGACTGCTTGGTGTAGCGAAGAGACAACCATAAAGTAACTTAACGAGTACCTCCCAAGCAGATTTTGTCTCTTCGCCCACCCAGGAAAGCGAAGGGAGACACAGCAAGAGCTGTGTGTATGTGTAATTAAGTCTTACCTCCTGGTAGTGGTTTTCTGATCCCTTCATAAAATGACTGAGAACCCTACTGTAAAATACAAAGCTGCATTTTATGCTCTGCTAGCAAAACATAATGACAGGCCCTGTCCTGGAAGAATGGGCTCAAAATAACTGGTTTAATTTGGAGAGTGTGATTGATAGAGTATTATTTTTTACAACATGGAACAAAATTTATATTTGGCCGAGATAAAACCGTAATTTGTTCGGTTTTAGGAGCATGCCTTATGGTTGCTATAGAAAGCCACTCTAAGTGGTGTAAAGAAGAGGAAACAATTACAGATTCTCTTCAAAACTTAGTGGAAATTTTGCAGAGACAATTAGATGAAGAAAGAAACAAAACCCATTTGTTGCAAGATGAAAATCATTTGCTACGGGGCTGCCTTGAGATATGAATAATCTAATAATTCAAAAAATGATGGCTCCCCAAAAGAGGCAGAGGAAAAAGAAACTCTCCACATTAATCAAATATAGCCCTAGAAGGAATTACAATTAGTAAAAAATTGTGGGAAAAACTGCTTCCCTTGCTTGATCACAACTAAACAAATATCATACAGTGCTACACAACTGACTAAGTTAAAGAAAGAATACGGCCAGCTCCTACAAGAATCGGAGACAGAATATGTCTTCCAAGTGTATCTTACTAGAAGAGACCAAATTAAATTAACTGAACAGGAGGCCAGTAGATACTGGGGACATGGAGTTTTCTTAACAACAGGAGACAAATGTGACACATGGTCCCTGACACTGCACGCAGCTTTCTGGGCTGGGGTAATTAATCCTTTGGGAAGGGGAGACCTTTTAGCTATGGTTAATACCCCTGACCAACTTCCGGAAAGTGTCCACAAAGCCGCCTGCCTGCAAATGATACATGAAAGGAAATTAATTCCTGGATATGAATCCCCAATGTAATTACCTGTGCAACCTGAACTGATGACCCCTTTAATTTGAGGGCTTCCAGAATCACTCAAACCTACAGGAATTAGTTTACAAAAAAACCATAATGGCTTTAGGTCCCATAGAGAGTTTGGATAGATTCCTTGGAAACCTGAGTGACCAAACCAGATCTACTGGTTCTGGGTTTACTCCATATTCAACCCCCTCTCAGCTGCCAGCTTCTCAATATAACTCATCTGCTGGTGATTGTAAAGTTTGGACATGGAATCAGGTTGCAGTAGGTCTCATTAATTACAGAAGAGAGAATGGACCTGTAAAAACCCTGGAGGAAAAATCAGAAAAAACAAAAGGTGTTAGGTATATTGGGGCACCTCACAGCAAAAAACTAGAGAAGGGAAAACAGATCTTTAACCATCAACATTGGTGGTTATTTGGTATCAAAAAGGGGGTCCCCAGAGATGTGATTAAATGGACTTTTCACACCCCTTACTACCCTCAAGCTAATGGGATTGTAGAAAGGACCAATGGTCTCTTGGAAACCTCAGGAGGAAAATCCAAATGGGAAGCTGTGAAAGGTGTGAATGATAAATGGGGGGTAAATGGGTGTCCCAAAATCACTGCTTTTTGCCTGACAGCTCCAAGCATAACTCCCTCACTATAGGGGCCAAATGGTTCCGATAATCCAGGACATTACCCTGTACAACCTGTTTTGATGGACCTCCCTGTAGCATTGTGTTTTCTACTGCCTTGTGGTTCATTCCCTCCCCCCTGCTCCTCCCCGGGCTCCACACACAGATACGGGGTCTCCTAAGCTCCTGAAAAATGCAAGGTAGATCCACCCAGGAAATTGGATATTTTGGGAAAAGCCACCACCCTTCCCAAAAGGGATTTGACCCCTGGAATGTCTGTCCATCCTGAGTCACTCCCCCCACTCCAGGTATTGGCTGGGTCTCTGCCCTTGCCCTTCCCAGGTAAAAGCAGCATGCTTGCCATGTGGTCTTATTCTGTGATGAGCTTACTATGGACTGAAGAGCCCCTCTGAAGCTGGAATAAAAACCTTTGATTAGCCCATCACAGATCCAGGTTTCTCTCTGCTGATCGTCAAAGCCTTTTGCTGGAGTCAAACTGGACTTGCCCTGCTTCTGACCCTGTGTTGGGGGTTAGGCTTGTTTCTTTTTCACCTATAGAATTTTTTTCCCAAGAGTTGCCGAGGCAACTAATTACTGAGTACTTATCAGTGCTCAGCTGAAACAAAAATATAGATCTTTGCATTTGGCTACACCCTTTGTCTCCAGGAGCTTCTCTCGGCGGGGGGGGGGGGTGGGGGGGGGTGGGCTGGGGGCAGCTTAGTTCTGTTCTCTTGCTCTCGGCATCGTGGGAAGGACAGTCAGGCTGCTGCTTGCTGTGGGAGAAGTTTCACTAGTACCACCGAGTCCAATCCAGAGGAAAGCTACCATCATCTGCTCGTGTGCCCAGGAAATCCAGATCTCTCTCCTTTTGCTGCCCTGCTGGAGCTGAGCACTGTCCCACTGCCGCTGCTTTGAGGCCGCTCTGCACCGCTGCCCCGCATTGCCCTCCCTGCCGGACATCCCTGCCCTCCAGTGACCATCGACGGAGCTCTAGATTCCATCCGACCCACAAGCCCCGAGACCCCTCACCGTTCCAGCTTGGTACCTTTTTTTTTCAGAGTCCCAAGAGACCAGACTGCCCCGGGCTTTGTGAAACCAAGCCCTATCAAGGTCCCTGGTTCCGTTCGCTATTAATTGCTGTAGTAGTTGTTGTTTGTTTTGCCTTGTTATACCTATTAGTAAAGAACTGTTATTCCTATCCCCATATCTCTGCCTGAAAGCCGTTTTAATTTTTCTAAATTACAATAATTTGAGGGGAGGGGATTTGAATTATCCATTCCAAGAGAGGCCCTGCCCCTCTTTACCTGTCTTTGTTCAAAACCAAGACACCCTGCTTCTCCAAACAGAAGGCCAGCCTGGAACTGGCTTCGCCTCACCGAGCACCTCCTGCTCCCGGCTGGGGATATGAGTTACGACTGCAGGGCTTAGCAGCCTTGAAAGTGTCAGAACTCAGGACATCTCTTAAGATGTCCCGGGCAGTCCGAGACCCCAGGAGGGGGTCCTGAGACCCTGGTATAGTGATGAAAATGCCAGTGCCCTTGATTTTAGCCCTTGGGAGCGATTGCCAACATTATATGAAGAATTACAAGTCACAAGTGTGTGATTAGGATATTAGGTAACTTATTTTTGTGTATTAATGTGGATTTTGGGGGTTCACAAAGGAGGCTCAAGGAGACAAGATGGAGGGATTTGGGTGTGTCCCTTGTCTTTCTTCTTCTTCTTCTTGTCCTCCATCTTGGGTGAGGTGGTGGCATTTTCTTATTGGTTTAGTGTAAAGGTGCACAGTTTAATAAAGGTAGTGGATATTGGTACAATAGTAAAAACAATTAGGACGTAACGGTTAGTATAAAAGATTATGACCACCCATGAGCGGGACAAATAGCCTTGGGAAGCGGTGTGGATGACATCCACGCCAGACAAAGAGAAAATATTTTGGAACATCGAATGAATAAACAATTTTTATAAAGAAATCGACGCATCCTGACTCTTCCTTCTGGCACGGGGCTTGAAGAAAAGGATTTTACCCGCAATTCTCGGTAGGCTACCAGCCTGGGATCTGAGACCTGGCGTCCCTGGGTGGGCACATCCAGTGGTCATTCACCGGTGGACCTCTACCAGTGCGCAAAAGCTGCGTGGAAAGAACAGAAGCAGAAAACCCAGCCCCAGAAGACACAGAGCCAGAAGGTGAACTTCAGGAGAAGACAGCCTGACCTCTGCTGAGCAGCCTCAAATTCGACCTGGACGGAGGGACCTCTGAGGCGCCTAGAGCTTCCTCACCTGAGAGACCGCGGGCCGGTGCTTGGGACGCAGCCAGATCGACTCTGACAGACCAGCAGAGCCTGACCCCTTAGGATTTTGGTAAGACCAGTCAAAAAAATACAGAACATGGGAGCTTCCCTATCCCAAGAGCAGCTCAATGCCTTGTCTGCTCTACAGAGAGTAATGGCAACGCATCCAATAGGAATTACTGAGCAGGAATTACAGGGTTTATTATTATGGGTAAGGTGCAATTACCCACATGCAGAGTCTCGCCTGTTGTTCGAGCCAGTTTTCTGGCAGGAGGTCAACAGACGACTCTATCACGTAGCTACCATGAGGGATAAAATGGCCATGAAACTTCTAACTCCAGCCAGAGCGATGCTGGAGGCAATTTCCCGGAATCACGGGGGGGGAACAAGTCAAGCACATTTGGGTGCAGGAGATGAAACAGTTCCTCAAATTACTCGCCCAGAGGGGGCGGAGTCAGCAACCCACCATCAGCGGGGAGCAAAAGTTTCTCTCTCCCCGGGGGGAGGGGAAAAGCTGTCGCCACTTTTAAGGGACCCTGAGAGTCCATCACCTGTCCCGGGAAAGCTAAAACTTATGATTCACCCGAGTGATTTGGAAGACATGGATCTTGCCTTTTTCGAGGCATGTCTTCCACACGCACCAAAACAGGGAGAGCTGCGGAGGTCGGAGTTGACTCCGTCTCTCCCACCAGGTCTAGAAAACAGCCCGGAGAATAAAATCGCTGCTCCACTCCCTCCTCCCGACATAGAGACACAGGCAGAGGGACGGGGGGGGAAGGTGGAAGCAGCATCGGGACGGATGGGGGAGGAGGGGCCCCGGGAACAACAGGGCGCGCGCGAAACCGTGGGAGGCGGGGGAGCCGCGGGGGAAAACAGCGGCTACCTGAAGACAACGCGCGCAGCCGCCGCGGCGGAACCGGCAGCAGGAATACGCCATAGCGCGGCGGGAGTGGCTTTGTCGGGCGGGCGCGGGAACATGGCGGCGGCGGCGGCCAGCCCCGGTGGGGGGGAGGCCATGACCGCAGCGGCGGAAATCGCGGGATGCGATGGGCGCGGGATGGTGACGCAAGTCGCGAGAGGCGAAACGGAGCGCAGCCCGAATCAACACGCAGATGCAATTGCGGCGAGATCTTTTGCACAGCAGCTGCCGCGCATGCCGGAAACTGGCGCGGAATGGGAGAAAGTAGGCGGGGCCGGGCAGCCCGGCGCGGGGCGGGGCCACAGCCACGAGGCAGAGATGGGCGTTCCCCCAGACGCAGTCGCGGCTGGGCGGCCCAAGGTGGGGCGGGGCCGCGGCCGCGGGGCGGAGGAGGGCGTTCCATCAGGCGTGGCCACGACACGGCAGCCCGAGGTGGGGCGGGGCCAAGGCGTTCCTCTCCAAACCCCCGTGGTGATGCAAGCGGGAACGGGGGGTGGTCAGGGCGGAGGCTTCCCCCAAAAGCACCACCCGCCCACAGCAGCCTGCGGACCGCCTGCCTACACCCCCCTGCGCCGAAGGGGGACGGGCGGATACTAGCCCAGAACCCAGGAATGCTCAGCAAGCCCAGCAGGCTTTAGCTGAGGAAAAACACCTTTTGCAAATGTTAAATCAAATAGTTAAAAATATATCAAGCACACAAATCCCTGAGGTGGAAGAGGACTTATCACAATTAGGTGCAGCATGTGCAATGCCACGTCCGGCCATGGAAATAACAGTGCCACCGAGTGGCCAAGGTGCAACATTGCCACACTACTTTCCAGTTTCTTACAAAGGGAAAGTTGGCTCAAAAATCCCAGTTCCAGCTCCAGTGCAGCAACAACACTACAGTCAACAGCAGGCTGAATTTCAGTCAACCCCTGAAGCTCACAGAGCTCCAGAGAGTCCTGTTGAGGAACAACAACAGGATGATATCATTCACACTTGGACCAAGGCCCAGAGAATTGCGGCTGCAATTTTCTCGCCACAGACAGCATCGGCAGCGGCCTTGACTCAACTAGACCAAATGGGGTGCTGGTTGAGCAAATATGCCCGTGCCACTTCTCTTGCACTGAGCGACATGTTAACCGACGTCGACAGTGTGAGACAGGCAACCCTTCAAAACAGGGCGGCGGTCGATTATCTGCTGCTGACCCATGGGCACGGATGTGAAGAATTTGAGGGAATGTGTTGTATGAACCTGTCGGATCATTCAAAATCGATCCATGAGGACATAAGGCAATTGCGGGAAGGTATGGCCAAGCTGGGAGAAGTTACAGGATCTTGGCTGGATGGTGTTCTTGATTTTTTCAATCTTTCTCCATTGTGGAGAGAATTTTCTAAAACAGTATTTTATATTTTTATAGGGTTTATAATAGGACTTGTAATTCTTCTGCTCCTTGTGCCATGCATTCTCCAATGCACGCGCCGGGCCATAAGCAAGGTCGCAAAAGAAGTCTTTTTAGTTCAAAGAGAAGGGGAAGATGTCGGAACCCAGGACATCCCTTTAGATGTCCCGGGCAGTCCGAGACCCCAGGAGGGGGTCCCGAGACCCTAGTATAGTGATGAAAATGCCAGTGCCCTTGATTTTAGCCCTTGGGAGCGATTGCCAACATTATATGAAGAATTACAAGTCACAAGTGTATGATTAGGATATTAGGTAACTTATTTTTGTGTATTAATGTGGATTTTAGGGGTTCACAAAGGAGGCTCAAGGAGACAAGATGGAGGGATTTGGGTGTGTCCCTTGTCTTTCTTCTTCTTCTTCTTGTCCTCCATCTTGGGTGAGGTGGTGGCATTTTCTTATTGGTTTAGTGTAAAGGTGCACAGTTTAATAAAGGCAGTGGATATTGGTACAATAGTAAAAACAATTAGGACGTAACGGTTAGTATAAAAGATTATGACCACCCATGAGCGGGACAGATAGCCTTGGGAAGCGGTGTGGATGACATCCACGCCAGACAAAGAGAAAATATTTTGGAACATCGAATGAATAAACAATTTTGATAAAGAAATCGACGCATCCCGACTCTTCCTTCTGGCACGGGGCTTGGAGAAAAGGACTTTACCCGCAATTCTCAATAGGCTACCAGCCTGGGATCCGAGAGAAAGAGGTAACAGTAACCTTTTATACGTCCCTACTGTAGGGGAAGTACCACTACTGCTAAAAACCCTTCTGAATAAATATGCATGGGTAGCCTCTGATGCTCTAGGGAAAGAGCATTGGATAAATACACGCTGGATAATTCCATCATTCTAATTTTCTGCCTCTTGGTGGCAGACTCTGTTGTGCTTACTTTTCACAGGAGAATTCTGATGGACATTACTGGTATTGTGGGAAGAGGATTAGGAATTTTGAATAGTATCGATTCAGAAGTACTAATGAATAAATTGGTTGCCACAACTAGAGATTTGACCAAATTACAACAACCACTGCAGTTTTCCTTATTGGCCTTGGGAACCCATCAGTGGCTGTTATCAAACATATTACCAAATTGGGAAAAGGTAAATGTGAATGACCACAAATTGGTAATTGACGTACTTGGCATTACTCAAAGCAACATCTCCTTGGCTTTTAGCTGCATCCAGGCTCAATTGTGAATGCAGTCAGTTGCTGCCTCAATTATAACAGAAGGTGAAGAAGGCATTTTTCCTACTGAAATTCAGAAAATAATTTGGGATAGTGCCACTGATTTTGAAAGAGAATTCCAATCCTGGTGGATCTGAGTGAATTTTATTTACAACCCCATTACAAGCACAGTCACAGCTTTTGTGTTAACCATAATATTTTAGTGTATTTGATATCCCCTATCATTGCATTAGGATTGAACCATGATGGAGCTATTCTCTATCCTTTCAAGCATAAAGAATGGGCCCGTCAAATTGGTGAGAAATGGCAAACTGTTAATTTAGAATCTTGTATTGCTCAGGAACAACAAGGGTTTATCTGTGAAAGTAAGGCAATTATAGCTCAAGACATTTGTTTGGACACAGAACAAAATATCTGTCACTATGAAGTTCATTCTGAGACTCCTGAAACAGTGCTTGTGTATATAGGCAATGGATGTGCATGCTTGAGAACTGCTTGTGATGTTGTGTTTGTAGAAAATGTAGTAGGGGATACTAAAAATCATTCAAATTTTTGTGTTTGTAACTTTACCAAAATCTCAAGATGTCATTTTTTTATTTAGCCCCAGTTACTTCTTATCACCTTTTACAATCCAGTTACACACTATTGCCTACTCCCATTGGGATGAAGCAATTTTTGCTTCATCAAGATTTAACACAGGTGGTGGATACTCTTTTTGGGTGGTCACCTATTGCCACAAGTGTCCTGAACAAATTGTGTCATCCTATCATTGTTCTTCTGATTTTAGTTTGGATTGGTTTTGTTTTATCAGCAATTCTGTACATTACGAATTGGAGAATGATGAAAAGGTTAACACAATTGATGTCTATAATCAATGCATACAATTTGGTCAATATCCCTTCCCCTGTGGACATCCCTAAAGTTATTGACACAAGACAAATTGCACAAATAAGCCATAAGTATGGATTGTAAAATCGGTTATATTAAAATAAGATAAATTTTGTTAAGAAATTTGGATATATATTTTGAATTAATTTTTGTATTTTTGACTTTTTGTGATTTTTTTGGATTATTTGAAAATTTTTTAAAATTAATATCATTGTGATTTTTTGTGGTTAATTAATATTGATTGTAATTGTTTATTGTTTCCTATTCCTTTCTCTTGCTCCTTTTCTTTCTTTGAATTCTCTTCTGTCTGTGTTTCCTGGGATATGCTACCAACATTGACGAGTCCTGAAGACTTCGCAACCACGCTGCGGAATCCTGTGGATGGAGCACTCTTGACGGCAATTGTGAGTCATGGGGTGGTGTAAGAGATGGTCCGAAGATCCCTCATCTGCCTCACAACTGTCGTCAAGGACAAACTCTGTAACCCCAAGGATAGAGACTGAAACCCTAAACCCCAACACAGGAGTTCTGGCCTGGCTGAGGTGGGATGTCTGCCAAGTGTTACCTACAGGTGTGTTTGCTGGCCAAAAACTGGTGTGCATTCCCATGGGAACCCATACAGGAACAATAGCAAGTCACAGTGGACTGGCTTTGCTGAACCAGCCTGTCCTGTACTTCTCCTGTACCTGTCCTGCACCTGTCCTGCACCTGTCCTGCACCTGTTTTCCCTCAATGGACCACCTATTTCCCCACCTTTTTGGCCAGCTGCCTCTCACTTTGGAGGGACTATAAAGACTCCCTTAGTTAACCAAAATTCAAGATCTCCCCACAGAGGAAGACGGATCCATTGGCGGACGGCCACGAGGACTTAGTCTCATCTGTGGTAGCTATTTCCCCCTCCTCCTTCTCTTTGTCTCTATCCTTTGTTTCTCTCTTCTCTTCTATCACATTACTTTGTTATGGGCACTTAATAAAGGTGCATTGCTTTGATTTAAACCGTAATTTCTACTGTGTTTTGCACTCTGAGATCAATAAATGAACCATCATGACCCCCACTTGTATTAGCAGATAGTGACAGAAGCATAGAGGAAAACCAATCTGGGCTGCTGAAGAGTGGAAAGACATCACTACTAGGGTAGAGAAATTATCTGTGAACGTCCACCATGTAGATGCCCATGTCCGCAAGAATAGTGCTAATGAGGAGGACCAAAACAATGAGTAGGTAGATCAGTCTGCCAAGATAGAGGTATCAAAGATAGACTTAGATTGGCAACACAAGGGAGAGCTGTTCCTAGCTCAGTGGGCCCATGATGCCTCAGGTCATCAGGGCAGAGATGCCACCTATAAGTGGGCATGAGACCAAGGGGTGGATCTAACCATGGACAGTATTTCCCAGCTTATCCATGACTGTGAGACATGCGCTGCTATCAAGCAGGCCAAGTGGGTGAAGCCTCTATGGTATGGTGAGCAGCGGTGCAAATATAAGTATGGGGAGGCCTGGCAGGTTGATTATATTACACTGCCCCGGGCACGCCAAAGTAAGTGCTACGTGCTCACAATGGTGGAAGCCACCATGGGATGGCTGGAGACCTACCCTGTGCCTCACACTACTGCCCAGAACACCATTCTGGGCCTTGAAAAACAAGTTCTTTGGAGGCATGGTACCCCTGAGAGAACTGAGTCAGACAATGGGACTCATTTCAAGAACAGCCTTATCAACACCTGGGCTAGGGAACATGGCATTGAGTGAGTGTACCATATTCCCTACCATGCACCAGCTGCAGGCAAAGTGGAGAGGTACAACAGACTCTTAAAAACCACCTTGAAAGCATTGGGCGGGAGATCTTTCAAAAACTGGGACCGGGATTTAGCAAAGGCCACCTGGTTGGTCAACATCCGAGGCTCCACCAACTGAGCAGGCCCTGCCCAGTCTGAGCCCCTGCACACAATCAACAGATATTAAGTCCCAGTGGTGCATGTCAGAGGTTTGTTCAGGAAGACAGTTTGGATCAATTCTGCCTCGAGCAGAGACAAACCCATCTGTGAGAGGTTTTATTTTTTCATATTATTCGTTTTTTATGCTTGTGGGCACTTTGTTTGTTAAATAAATAGTTTTTTCCACTTTTCTCTAAGAAGATTTTTTCTCAGACCAATTGAGAGTGCTGGCAGTTTGGGTTTGCTTCCCAGAGGAACCCCATTTGGAGGTTTCGTCCCAAATTTGCGCTAAACCAGGACACTGCTCCATCCTGGATTCTGAACATCTCTCTAAGAAGCCTTCCTGGAGTACTCCCCCCGCTCCAGTGATGCACCCACAGCTCCCCTCTCCTTCCCCTGATTCCCAGGAAGGCACCAGCCATGATCCCAACGGGCAGAGGCCTCGGAGACTCCCACAGGAGCCAGCTGGGCACCTCTCCCAGCCCCGGTGCGGGATGCAGAGTGTGGGGATCTGTGCCGTGCTCCTGCCCCATTTCCCTGGGACTAAAGGCTGAATGGGACCCATAGAGTAGGAATGCAAAGAGGAGACCCAGCAGCAGCAGCAGCAGCGAGGAGATGTCCCCAGGGCTGCCCAGAGGTCAGGGCCAGGAGAAGGACACGGAGCTGGAAGGTTTTGCAGGGGGCTGGGGACATGGAGAGGCACTGGAAGGAGCTCTGAGGTCTCCTTTGATCCTTCTCCAGGTGAACATCCCAAGCTCTCTAAACATCTAGCCTGGCTCCAGAGCAGAGGGATGAAGAAGGGGAGGAAGAAGAGAGCAAAAGAAGAAAGAGAAACTAAGAGCAAAATTGGTGGTCTCAGAGCTCCCCACCTGCCCTTCCATCCCCATCCCAGCTCCTCCCAGCCAGGCACCCCAGCCCTGTCCCCCTCCTTCACCAGCCCCATGTCTCCCAGCATGTGCAGCAGACAGACCCCACTGGACAGTTCCTGCTCCGCTTTACAGTCACACCCCAACACCAGCAGCTCTCCTCGGGACCCTGCAGGGTGGCAGACACTGGAAAATACTTGATTTTTCATCTTTTGCTAACAAAGTTCTGTGTAATTTTGACCTCTTTGAGAATATCTCCTCAGTGTTCCTCCTGTGTGCCAAGCCAGAGTGAAGGAACCTCAGTTTAGCCCCTTACATGTAAATGTTCTGGGGTGTTACACAGGGTCACCGCACTCTCAGTCCCAGCTGGTGCAGCCTGGGAGAGCTGCTGCATCCCAGTGTCACTGGAAGGCACCGCATCCAAGAATTGTTGAGGTTGGAAAAGACCTTTAAGCTGTTTGTGCTCCTCCCTAGAGCAGGACCTGCAAGGAAGGAGGTGCCAGAGGATCCCAGTGAGGGAGACTTTGGCCAAGGTGTCCTGGCAGAGACAGGGAAAGGTGCAGAGACCAGTCTGGCTGTGCTGCAGAGGGAGCTGGGACAGCTGGCACAGGTGAGGGTAGCAGGTGAGGGACCCTGCACCCTCCTGATACCCCAGCCCAGGCCTGAGGCCATCCCCCCTTGCTACACTGGGTCCTCTCCACTGCACCCAGTTATGCCACTGGGTTCTTCTACTCCAGTAGCTGCACTGGGACGCTCCCCACACAGCCCAGGAGGTGACACCATGGCCAGGGGCACCTCCACTCCCACTCTTGCTGGGGGATCCAGTCCAAATCCCCTCCCAGCCCAGCTGTCCCCAGTCCCTGGCACTCAGCCCTTGCAGCACACACTCACACAGCCCAGCTCTGGCTCCTGTCACTGCCTCTGGGTCTGCTTGGCCAGGCCTGGGCTGGGCAGAGTTTGGGCCCATTCCCCTTTTGTCCCACAGGTTCCCAGCTGAGCAGCTCCAGAGCACAGAACGTCCCTGGGATCAAATCAACCTTCTCAGCCCTCCGTGTGTGTGACAGGCCAGCCTTGGTTCCCAGTGCTGCCTCCCTCAGCACCTGCCACTGACAGTGGTTTCCCTGGATGTTGTGGTTTGGGGCTTCCTGCCCTCTCTGCTGTCCCTGCAGACAGTGAAGCTGCTCCTAGAGCAGAGACCCTGAATGGAGCAGAGCCTCTGCTGACACATCCCCATCTCCCAGACCCTTGCCCAGTGTTTTGCCACTCAGCAGGTTCAGCACAAAAGAAACAGTCATGCACTTAAGGAATCGCTGGAATTTACTATAATGCAAAACTGCCAAGAATCACAAAAGGATTAGCTCAGCAATGAACATAATCATTATGACAAAAGATTGCATACAGTGATTAAGAAAGATCCATCACCAGTTACCCCAAGACTTTACCATCCTCCAGATCATCTGGGGAGCCCCTGTCACAGCAAAGGACTGGAGAGCCCCTCTCAGTAATTGGGAATTACTGTCATGAGTCCACCTGCAGGCAACAAGGCTTCCAATTTCATGGTGAGAGCCTCTTGTTCTTCTACTGTTCAATAAACAAGGTGGCATCACTTCTAGTGCAGGAACATCTGGTTTCATTCTCCTCTTGGGCTCCTCCCAAAGCCTGGCCAGGGCTCAAGGGGGAACCAAGGGAGTTGTCTTTGATCCTACACCCCCAAACAAGGCCAGATGTCAGATTTCATGGTCTTGTCTGATTTCTCAATATGGAGAGGTAAATGCATGTTTCACTAACGAGCACATTCATTCACCATATTGCTATTGATGCTTCATTAATGGGCAGATATATTTATTATATGGCTAATAATATTTCCCTAATGAGCAGATACATATAACATTTGGTTGAAAGATTCATCAGGTAAACTTTGGCTCTGGGCCTAATGCTCAGGCCTCAGGCAGAGCCTGTTGTTCAGGCCTTAGTAATTCACCCAGTGCCACCCCCCTGTCCCCTGCCTGTCTGCAGCACACAGAGCTTGAGTCACCCCCAGCTGTGGCTTCCCTGAGCACAAAGGAGACAGAGAGCACTGCAGTCCAAATCAACTCCTTTATCAGCAGAGCCTGCAGGGGATGAGGCTGGAGCAGCCCTTCAGCCAGCTCTGCAGGAGGGCTTGGCCCTGGCATTGCCAGCAGGGTTGCAGCACCTGCACTGCAAAAGCCCCCACAGCTCCCTGGGCCAGAGCCAGCTGGTGCCACCTCCTCCAGAGCACGGCTCCAGTGCCAACAGCCTGCCTGGACAGCACCAGCACTGCCCCTGGGGCTGCCGCAGAAGCTGCTGGCAGACAGCATTCTCTACATCGAGCATTTCAAAAGCTTTAGCTCAGCAGAGAGGACAAGGGAAGGAGCAGCTCCTGCCAGGGTTGAGGGCTGGAGGGAAGGGCAGCAGCCCCAGGCACCTGAGCAGGAGCAGCTGCCCTGGACAGACACAGCACCTCCTAGACAGGAAGCGAAAGCTCTGCCTGAGCCCCGGGGCGGTCGTGTCACTGCTTTCCTGAGCCTGGAGACACAACAGCTTCTGCTGGGAGAACAGCCTCAGTTGATCCAGGAGGCTGCAGTGAGGGACAGAAGGATGATGCCCAAAAGCCAAGCAGCCCAGCTTGCAGCCAGCATGGAGCTGGCCTCAGGTCCTACAGCCCTTTCTCTGAGCAGGACACCTCCTTGCTGCAGGAAAACTGCCTCTGGGGCACTGTCCCTTCTTGTGTCACAGCAGCTGGTCCAAGGGGCGCATGCAGTGCTGCCTTTGCCCTGGCCCTGGCCCTTGGGCTCAGGCTTGGCCACAAGGCTTATCACCCCAAGAAGGGGGTTTGGTTTTGCTCTAGGACAAAGCAGAGGGAAATGTTTATGGCAAGAAGGCAAGAGGATTCTGCCTTTGTCATGAAGCGAGGGAGTTGCTGAGTGACGGCCACAGTAACTTGCATTGTTCCACCAAATTTGGGAGCATTTGGATACCATTGTCTTCATTGGGCTTGAATGCATCATCGTTGTAACTGCATTTTGTGGAGAGCCTGGCAAAAAACTCTCCTAAACTGCAAAGCTGCTGTGGTTCTTCCTTCCAATGGATGTGGCCTAATGCCTGTCCAGCTCGGACAGTGCTTCCTGCTTGGTGATTCTCCGCCACTCCTCAGGGATTTCTCCTTTTCCCTGAAATTTACTGTTGTACAAAGCTTCCAACTGTGTCCTGAAATGAGACACAAACCATTTCCAGTAGGCCTGCATAGATGGATCAGGAAGAATGTTCCAAGTGGAATAAGGAGGTCCAGCATTGCGGTATTTCTTGTAGGGGATCCATGGGCCACCATCTTCTCTGAATTTGCAGTCACTTGCAACAAGACTGGAACAAATAGCAATGTTCAGTTGGCATGTATCATACCATGTGCCTCCCATCAAAGCTCGTGGGCGATGCAAGATCACCTGATGGTCTCCATCATGTCCCTGCATGGTGTTTGTGCACACAGCCCCACAAAAGGGACACTGGGCCCAGCACCCTGAAAAATGCTCTGCCAGGATGGTGTGAGGCTGTGATGAAAACGAGCTCAAGTCAGCATCAACAAATTCTTTCTTGAGCCTGTCCCTCAGGTCATCCAGAGCTTCTGCCATGGCACTGCTCAGGAACTCAATGTCTGTGGCCTCCTGGTGTTCAATGCCCTTCAGGTCACTTCTGGGCAAGCTGATCACCTCAGACAGTTGCCCGCAAAATTCATCCAGCCAAAGAGAGATTTTGTCTTCTCTGTCTTTTCTGTCTTTGACAATTTGGCTAGATTTAGAAACAGCTGACAGGATGTTTCGACAGAGAAGATTAAGGGAGGAATCTAAAAACTTCTCCAGCCTCCTGCTCTCATCTGAACAGTGACTCTTCACTCGTGTCTCAATGTAACTCTGAAAAAACTCTTTTGGAGACTTAAGGTACTGTTTGAAATACTCAAAATTTTCTTGTTCTGCCAGGTATCTCAGGATGCAAACTTCCAGATTGGCTCTGCCGCCCTGGAAGTCTGGCAATTTTCCCTGCATGTCCTCAGCAATGGCTTTAGCCGTCCTCTCATAGACAGCCTGGCAAAGAGCTGGTTCAATCTTGTCACAAAGGAAAGCAGCAAAAGTTGTGATGGAAGTGGCTCCTTGGCAGGAAATCTGGAAACATTGGAAGAAATCTTCTCTCTTGCTCCTCAGGCACACGACTGGGCCATTTGCCTTTTGGAATGCTTCGTGCATGGCTTTAAACCTCTCTGCTGCCATTTTGCACAGACACAGAGACAAATCTATGCTGTACTCTCTGTTAAAAGTACAGGTTGCATTGCTGGGTACAGAGTTCACACCTTTCTGTACTTCATTGAGTATTTCATGAATCAAACTTCGACTGTAATCCCGTTTCTCCTGTTCCTTCTTATTAATGTTTGCCCTCACACTTGCTATGATCTTTTCTGTGATGTGCTGCAAGTTGATCACATCAGCCTTGGAAATGCTCCTGGGATCTGAGATAACGCCAAAATACTTTTTCTTCCTGATGTGTTTCTCCTTGTCAAAAGAAAATCGTCTGCCTTTGGGAAATGACCTTATCCGTTCAAGGAAACCTGGCTCCTTAAAGTGCTCTTGGAGGACATCTTCAATTTCTGCATCGATATCCACCCGTTCTGGAAGAGGAGCAGCAAGGGAGACATTGGTTGTCCAGTTGTCCCAGACATCAGTAAAGTGGTCCTTCAGTTCCCTTTCACTGAGGCTCTTCCCTTTCAGAGTCACAGCCAGCTCCCTACTCCTTCTCAGGAGCTCATCTTCATATTCCAACTTCCTTGCATCCAGTTTCCTCTGCTCCTTCTGTAGCTCAATCAGATTGTCACATTTCTTTTTTGTTTCATGAAGAAGAGTCTCTTTTAGCTCTTTCAGCTTCAGCTCTGTGCTTGATTTCCACTGCACCAGTGTCTCATGCTCTTTCTCTTCCATGAAATACTTTTCCACTTCTTTCTCAATGGCATCACTTGTCTCTTGCACCAGCCCTTCAAGGTGCTCTCTGCTGACATTCTGCAAGCCCCCATTCCGAATTTTGTTGTCCAGTCTCATCTGTATGTCTAAGATGTGACTCCTCAGCCTCCAGGTCCACTGACTAAAGGCACTTTCCAGTTTCCTGTAGGCAGCAATCTCCAGGGAATTCTTGAAGCTGAAAACAAAGTTTTCATTCAGCAAAGCATTCCAGAGGTCATCAATCCGACCTTTCAGGTTCGAGAGCCTCAAAATGCTGCCCTGGGACTGCTTCTGGGCAGCCTGGAGGATTTTGCTCTTGAGTTGCAGGATGTTCTGGCTGTAGGTGGGGTTGGGTGGTGCCATTGGGGGGTTTCCTTCCCACAGGGGAGCAAAGTAGTGAATGTGGGTGTTCACATCAAAGCCAATGACATCGCTGAAGGAGGAGATGTCACAGAATTCCTGCTGAGCAGCTACCACGGTCATTTCATCCAGCTTTTCCTGCAAACGCCTTTGTCCTTCCATGTTCTGCTCCTTGGCAGTTGCTTCTGCCACATTTTGGTGGACAAAGAGGCAGCTTGGGGAAAGATTGACTTTCTTCATCCTCAGGAAAGCCTGCACAGCAATCTGGAGAACATCTTGCATTTCTGATGGATTTTCCCCAAAGACATTGATCACAGTCAAGTTGCCAACACCAATGACAAAGGTGGCCAGCACATTGTCATGGTTCAGGGACTGTTTATTGGCCATCTTGATGGCACGAAGTCCCTCTGTGTCAACCACCAGCACAAAATCAAAGCCCAAATCCTGCTGCAGCTCCTCGCCCACTGGGATGAGCTGCATAAAGGCTCCGCGGGTGCATCCCCCCGCGCTGACATTGAACTGCAGACCAAACATGGCATTCAGCAGGGTGGACTTGCCCGTGCTCTGGATGCCGAGCACGGAGAGCACAAACACTCGTTTGTCCCCCAGCCTCTCAATTAAGCTGTCAAAGATTGCTCCCACCCAGCGTAAGGGCAGGTAAGAAGCATCCCCATCCATCAGCTCCACAGGATATCCCAAAACCATCAGCTCTGCTGCAATTTCTGGCAGTTTGACAAAATCATCATTCTTTGTCTTTAACAATTCTAGAGCTTCATAAATCTGCCCTGCCTCTCTCAGAAGGTGCTCCAGCCCAATGGATGAATCATTGATTTCATCAGAGACGGCATCCAAGCGAGTCAGCAACTCTGCATTATCACTGCTTTGTTTCTTGCTTTTCTTTCTTGCCAGAATTTGAGACCATAACTTGTAATAGTCTCTCCTCAGTTCTTCAAGGCGACCACTGGACAGCTCATCCATAAAGACCTTCATCCACTGCAGGAAGTATTTCTTGGTGTCTGCTGGCTGGGTCTGGAGAAAGCCAAGGAATGATTTCATCAATGGGTTAAGAGGAAAAGCTTGCTCAAGTTGCTTTCTTCTTATGGCTTTCTTCTCATCTTCAATTTGGCTGCGATGATGCTCAATGCTCTTGTTCCCCTTCTCCTGCAAGCGAGTCAGTTCTTTGTCCTTTTTGCACCACTGGTACCACAGTTTTCCTTGAAGTGGCAGCAACTGGGATTTGATGTCAGACAGCTTCTCTTTCTTCAGAAGGTCCACCAGCTCCTTGGCCTTTGCTTTGGCTGTCACACACGCGTGTTGAACTGCATCCACTATGAATCCATGCTGGCGAGCTTTGTCCACACAGGCATCCAGGCTGAAACGTGGATTAGACCCTTTCAAGAGATTCCTAATTGTCTTGGTCAGCTGGTCCATCAGTTGTGCTTCATTTCTGTTCTTGATCCCTATTGTTATGTTTTTGCTGGCTTGTCCAGCTGCAACCTTCTCCTTTTCTGTGAGAAGACAAACCAAAGGCCTTTGTGACTGCAACAGGCCCCGCAGAAGCTCTTTCCCCCTGCTGTCCATGTGCTCCAAATCAGACACAAGAGCCACGTTGACAGCAGATATCTCCTGCAGGAACTGCAGCTGTGCTCTGTGATCCCTGGCGTCTCCATGCAGGTTACAGAAAGCCACGCAGCACTCAAAGGTGTCATCGGGGCTTCCATGGGGGCAGTACCAGGCGATCTCCACCACCCCTTCCATCAGCAAACGCTCTCTGGTGCTGCCTCTGCAGTGGCGGTGGAAGAAAGTGTCGTGTTTGCGTCTGCTCAGCAGAGCGTTCAGGAGCTGAGACTTGGAAGAGGAGGCCGAGCTGCCAATGCGGATGAAGGACACGATGGGTGTCTGGGCCTGAAAGATGAGTTTGTTGTTGTAACTCTTGGTTCCGGCCTGCTTTTCTGACTTCTCTGCCTCTTTCCAGCTCCTTTGGATTTGGCTGAGGGCGTAGAGTGGGAACTCGATGTGTGAAGTGCACGGGTTGGGCAGCAGCAGAGGCAGCGCCAGTTGGCAGAAGGCCAGCTTGGTTGCAAGGGTCTGTCTCAGGAAGTCATCAGCGCAATGGAAAATGGCCATCTGCAGATCCATGGGGTGCACATTGCCATCCCTGCTTGCGCGTGCAGGGGCTGCTTCTGTCAAATCATCAAGAAA
The DNA here is from genome assembly GCA_021534815.1 of Acrocephalus arundinaceus. Taxonomy (NCBI): domain Eukaryota; kingdom Metazoa; phylum Chordata; class Aves; order Passeriformes; family Sylviidae; genus Acrocephalus; species Acrocephalus arundinaceus. The sequence continues at coordinate 50,680 of JAJEOU010000667.1, forward strand.
GTTTTCAAAGGAGTCTGTCAACTCATCCTCTTGCTCTGTAGTTTCTGGCTCAGGGGCAAGTTTTGGGTTGTTCTCAACCCAGCATGTCAGGAACCTCACCTGGTAATCCATGTTTAACAGTCTTTGCAAGAAGTAACATGGCAGTTCAGTGTCCTGGCTGGGCTGGGAGTCCTTCAGAGATGTCTTGCAGATGGTGCGGAAATCTGCCATCCCCATTTTTCTTGGATAGTGACTTTCGAGTCCAAGGCGCTTGAGCAAGTGGAAAAACTCCTGATTTGCAATGGCTTCGTTTGCTTTGGATTGGCTGCCATCTGACTTGGATTGGGACTGACTGGGCGGCTCAGTGGTTGGAAAGGTGTCTTCCAGGTCTCTGAGTATGTTCTGCATCCTCTCTTCATCCCATTTGTCATCCAAGCACCCACTGATCAAGGAATGCAAGTCCCGTTCCAGCCTCTCCCAATCTGTGCCTCCTCTGTGCTTTTGGAGGAGATTCTTTATCCGTGGGGACCACAAGCCTTTCATGTGATCTTCCATGAAAACTAAACGCTCCCTCTTCTGCTCAGGGGACAGCTCTTGCCTTTCAGGTGTCACAGTCAGACCCGTCAGCAGAATGGAAGCCTCAGCTCTGTCGGCATCGTGCTCCTTCAGGTTCAAGTACTCTTCATGTGCCACTTCCATTTCTTTGGCCATGTAGTGAATTTCTGGGTGTCCAAGGAGGTGCTGGAAATTGCTGCTTTCCACATGATACCCAGTGCTGGTCACAATCAAGAGCACCAACAGTTCCATGTCCTTCTGAGCCCGTTCCTGGAGAGACTGGAGTAAGGAATAGATGGCGAGACTGCTGGTCAGGGTGGCTTCTATCTTTGCTTCATGAACGGCAGAAGCAGAGCTTCCTGGTGCATAGGTGACAGCATGGATGTGCTCCTTCATTTGCTGCAGTGTTTTGATGAGCTCTCCAAGATCAGAGACTTTGGGAGATCTGGGAAGCGGGTGCTCAGGCTGGAAGATCCACTGCATAATGAAGGAAGCCTCAGGGAAGTCCTTGACAGAGTAGATATGAGGATCCAGGAGGCTTCTCAGCATTACCTTGATAGAAATGGTGTTTTCTGGAGGTGACTCCTGGCAGCTCCGCACAGTGTTCACCAGGAAGTCCTGCAGGGCTTTGTCTGACAGGCACACGTTGATCCACACACTGGGGTTCCTTGTTTTTGCATTCAGATCGTATTTGAGCTCCATCAGCATGAGCAGCTTCCTTTCATCCACTGTCACCTCCCAGCTCTTCACACTCGCCATGAAATCTCTGGCCTTTTGCACTGCAATTTCTATTTCCTTCCCAAATATGGTGCCAGCACTCTGGTTGGTCAGCTTTTGGCATGCAGCAATGAGGGCTCTGCTCATCTGACCAACGGACTTAAAATCACTGCTGTGATTGCACAGGATGATGTCCCACACTGGGATCAGCTCAAAGCCACGGTCGATAACGCACCACGTTGTGTTATCAGACACGAGCCCCGTTTTCCACTGAGGAAGAGAAGCTGTGTCAGGTGGGCCCCCTCTGTTGAACATGGAGAGCTGAACTGCTGTATGGGAACTGTCTCCAGCTCTCCCCAGGACAGAAGCCTTTGAGCTGGATTTAGAAACATCCAGGGCCCCCACAGGACTTGCCAGGAAGCCACCCCAGCTGGCCCTGACAAAGCTGTTCAGTGCTTCACACGTTTGTCGCTTCATCTCTTCCCACTGCCCATCTTGGAATCCTTCTGTGGATGCCTTCCACCAGAAGAAACCCCCAATGTGGAGGGGACCCTGGCTTATGTGAGACCCAAACCTGCTGGAGAACCTCTCATGCCTATTCAGCAGGGGAGCCTTGTCTTCCTGAGTGAAGCTCAAAAGCTGCTCCATGTCTTGCAGCTCCTGCAGAGCCGCATCCGAGAGGCGAAGCTGATGCCTTTGGAAGTAGCAGGAGGCCAGAGGGATGTACTGGTACATGGTGGTGCAAAAGTAGCTCTGCTCAGAGTGGGACTGCTGGGTGTCCTGGGACTGTGCGGAGCTGCTGTGATCTCCACTTCCTCTCAGAAGGAGCCTCCACAAGGCAGCTTTGGCAGAAATGCTCATGCTGAACCCCAGCTGTTCCATGGACTTGGTGAAAGTGGATTCTGCTGCAGAGGAGGAGAACTCCTTCCTCTCAAATAGCGATCCTTGCTCAGGACCAGTGAGCTGGAATCCCTCAGGAACCCTGAGGAGCTGCTCTCGCGTTGCCAGCACATCTTCAGGTCTGCTGGTTCTGTAGATGCCCTGCAGGGCCAGTCCCCCTGATGCCCGCCTCAGCACCGCTGTGTCAGGGATGTTCTCCCTTCTGACTGCTGACAACTCCTGCTGCTCCAGTTGCTTCTGGATGCCCTCCAGCATATCCGCCAAGGGTTTCTTTGGTGGTGGCCAGAACTCTTTGGGAATCTCCATGGCTTGCCGCAGAGTCTCTGCTTTCTCCCTCACAGCATCCTGGCTTTGGCTGCAGCTGCTGAACATTTCTTTCAGATCCTTCAGGGTTTTCTTGGCCACTTCTTGTCTCTGCTTCATCTCCATGTGCTCCTTCTTCACTTCTTTAGTGGTTGTTTTGTCATCTGTTCTTTTCAGGAGTTTTTGGAGTGCCTTTTTCTCCCAGGGGTGCCGTACCTCACACTCCAGCCTGAGGCCGTCTTCATATTCCAGATGTTGGAGGGCATTTGTGCACTTAATTCCCAAGATCTGCGACACTTTGGGCAGCCAGTATCCAGCATCCAGTCCTGCCTCCTGAAATGCCTCTTCCAGAAGCTGTGCCTTTGCATCTCCCTCTTTTGTGTCCTCCTGTGAAGCCATGGCTGTGGAGGAAGAAAAGAGACTTTCCCTAAGGTGCTGTCAGAGGCCCCAGCCTCCTGGCAGAGGCTCTGCAGCAGCTGCAGCCCTGGGGATTGCTCCCAGCCAGCTGCTGGAGCCCAGACTGGGATGGCACAAGAGCCAGGGTCTCCTTCCCAGCACACTGGATGTGTCTGTTGCTTTCCTCTTGGCAGGATCAACCCTGAAGTTTTGTCTCTATCCCAGAGAGAGCTCAGACACACAGAGACACAAACACAGACACAGAGACAGACACACACACAGACACACACAAACACACACAGACACGCACAGATGCACAGACACACTGACCCACAGACACCACAAACTCACTGACACACAGACACACACAGAGACACACACAGAGACAGACACAAACAGACACACAGAGAGGCACATAGACACACAGAGACACACAGACACAAAGAGAAATACAGACATGCACACAGACACACTGACACACACACAGACACACACATGAGGCGAGAGGGCTAGGGGTTTAGGGGTGATTGACTAGGAGTAGCAGTCCAGACAATGTATCTACCTAAACATTTACTGTACTTGCAAAAGCAGGAGGAAAAAATGCAAGGCTATCACTGATAAGAAAGAAACTGCTTGCAAGAGCAGGGTGAGATAATGCAAGGCTGTGATAAGGAAAACTGCTTGGATCCCTAAACCAGCCAAGACCGGCCTTGAGTCTTCGGCTGAGGCCACAGGACCAGGGAGTGTGTGTAAAGAAGCAAGGTGAAGAGTTAAACCCTGAAGAAGACTTCTTACTTCATCCACCACATGACCACCAGAGAGCCCTGGTCAAGCGAAGAAGGACTTTAAGCTCATTATAATATGAAGTGAGGCTAGACAGTATCCAGCTAGATAATGAATATGTATAGGGGTATTGTAAAACTTAATGCCTGTGTAATACTTTAGAGAATAAATAGAAGGACAAGTATTGCTAGAAGCGCACGTCTTTGGAGGAGCTATCCCCCATGTGTCTCAGTGCTGAATAAAAACATACCTACTTTACAACTTTCACGAGTTCTGGAGTTTTTCTGCGTATCCTTTGGCGAGCCAGCCAGGAGGCTCTCTGCCCTGCTGCAGAAACGGCAGGGAGGCAGACGTCCTAAAGTGCGTCCCGGGATTTTTTCCAAAGGAACTTCACTCATTGGCTCGCTCACTGTGGGGGCAGATAACAGCATGCTGGAACTGCAGATAAATGCTATGTTTTCAATCTAAGTAGCCTGTAAGTTTTATGCTTGGCCAGGGCTGCTGATAAGCTGTGAGAGATGTCCCATGTGCAGCATAGGCCCTGTTTAGGTAAGGTTTGGGCTTGCAAGCAACCAACGCCAGCGGAGGGATTCATGCCAGTGGAGGGATTTGCTGACTGACAGCACAGCTGCTAGCAATCCTGGGGGGTGGATCAAGTGAATCTTGTTCGTTTGATTTAGACTTTTGTTGCTGCTATTAGAATTGTGATTGTGTGATTGCTGAATCCGGACGTTTTGGTTGTGTGAGTGAGACATATCCTCAGTACGAAGCAAGTGAGGAGCTCTATCTGCTTTTCTGACCTCGGGTGACCGGAGAAAAGTAAAGTTATCAGACTGAGTATGTGTGTGAAAGGGAGAGGGTTGTGTTTGAAGATGGTGATTGGCATATGTTTTAACCATGGCTAGAAGAATTGAAGGAACCCTTTTCCCCCAGTGGTTTGGACTTGATCCTTGGGATTTTGTGAATCCAGTGAATTATTGGATAGAAAGAGGAGATGAACGGGTTTATTTAGAAAGAATATGTAGGACTTCTGCTGGGAAGCTGGTAGCGTTAGATTGGGAGCAACCTGCACGAAAAGATTTGAGTGTTTCAGAAGAAATAGACAGGATAGCTTGTTTTGTGAGAATTGTAGAACTTTCAGTTTGTCTAGAAAGTGGCATCTCACATGAGTATTGTTACAGTGTAAGATTTGTGCGGGGTGTTGGTATTGTTCTTCTATTAGGTGACAGAGTGTGTGCACCCAGTGCGAGCAGGAACGTCTTAGCCAAAATAGACTTTGAACCCAAGATTTTAAAGCTTTTGTGTGAAAAGTCATATTTAGTACCTGAAACCTGGGTTGTGTGGGAGGAAGACTGGGAAAATACTGTGAAAGTTTGTGAAGAAAGATTTGGGTGGACATGAGATAGGACAAGAAGAAGGAGATAATGGGGACCGGACAAAGCAAAGAGATTTTTAAGGCAGCCTGTTGGGCTGTATTTTGGCACGTTAGAAGGAGATTGTGGGCACTGAGAGTATGGAGAACAAATGAACTCTTATAAAATACTGTAGTCATTGGTGGCCTCTGTATTGATTGGAAGACGGAGCGATGGCCATTTGCTAGAACTTTATAATACCACACCTTGTTACAGTTAATGTTGTTTTTGAGACAGGACAGGAAATAGGGTGATGTTTCTTATGTGGATATGTTTTTTTCCCCTTTGAAATCACCCTGCATGGCAGAGACCGTGGAATTAGGGCCCCCTCTGATCCTTTGGTACTAGCCCTTGAAAAGGAGAAAAAGGCAAATAAAATAAAGCTTAAGAGGTGCTGTTTAGCATGCAGTATGGGAGAAAGATGCACAAAACTAGATAAAGTTCATTGTACTGTAAGCCAAGAACAAGATTTAACAGACTTATTTAAGCCTCCCCCTGGGAGACAGGAAGAGGATGCAGACTCGGAAGGAACATCAATTCCAGCCCACTCCTCTCCTAGTAGTCTGATTTCATCCTAGACTAGAAAGCATGCATTGCAAACACCCCTACAGGAGGTGGTGGGGCCAGAGGGAAAAAAAGTATTAGTTAAAGTACCTTTTTCCACAATTGACCTAGAAGCATGGGAAAAAGTTGCTAAAAATTACTGAAGCAACCTGATAAGCATTGCTGAACATGTAAGATATATAATAAAGCAACATAACCCAGACTGGAGTGATACGCAATTATTATTTGATGCACTGACCGAAACAGAAAAGCAATTGATTTTTAAAAAAAGGGGGATTTGGTGGAAGACTATTATAAAACTCAATAATTGGATGTAAAAGATTATTTCCCGCTTCAAAATCTGCAGTGGGACCCCAATAGAACAGCTGAAATGAAAAAGTTGGAAAGCTATCAAGAATGGATAGCAAAAGGGATGGAGAGAGCCATTCCTCAAACTATAAACTGGTCAGCCTTGTATGCAGTTAAACAGGGTCTCCCTGAGTCTCCATCCAAATTCCTGGACCACTTAAGAGATGCAATGCGCCATCACACATCACTGGACCCTCGATGTGAGGTAAGAATACAACAGTTAGTTTATTTGTTTTGGGGGCAATTCATGGGAGACATTGGAGGTAAACTTTAGAAGCTTCGAGGGGCAGGTGGGAGGAACCTAGAAGCCACATTAGATGAGGCATGGAGAGTTTTTAGCAATCGAGGGGAGGGATACAAGCAAGGAATGAGAAAACTGGTGGTGGCTGTAAGTGAAGAAGGGAAAGGTAGACACAGAGACCACTCAGACAAGGCCCCCCTGCTTGGGTAAATGTCAATGTGCAACTTGCAAGAAATTTGGACACTGAAAAATCAGTGCCCAGATGTCGGAACCCAGGACATCCCTCCGGGTGCCCTGGGTGATCCGAGACCCTGGCAAGGGGTCCAGAGACAAGCCACGAGAGTTTGATTAGAATAGTATTAATTTATCACCAGGTGTAGATGTAGAATTTTGGGGTTTAATGGAGGTTCAAAAAGGCAAGATGTAGGAATTTGGGCATGTCCCTGTCCTTCTGCTTCTTCTTCTTGCCCTCCATCTTCTGCTGTGGTTGTGGCACTTTTGGATTGGAGTAGAAATACACTGTTAAATAAAGATGATGGGTATTGGCACAGTATTGAAAACAAGTAGCATGTAACAATTAGTATAAGAGATAACGACCGCCCTTGAGCGGTGCAGTTAGCAGTTAGCAGTTAGCCTTGGACAGCAGTGTAGGTAGCATCCACACTGGCTGAAAAGGAATGTATATAGATAAGAAAGAATAAACAGCTTTGAAAAAGAAGCCGACACATCCTGACTCTGACTCTCACTTCTGGCAACGGGGCTTGGGAAAAAGGACTTTATCCGCAATCTCGGAAGGCTATCAAGCCCGGGGGATCCGAGACCCAGAGGGGAGGCAAAATGACTGACAAGAAGAAGGGAACCGGGGAAGAGAGGGGGTGGTCGCACACATGAAAGAAGATTGAAGACCAGAGGGTTCTACCCCAGTGGATCCACTGGTTATAACAGTAAAGCTGGGAGAAGACAGGAAAAAAAAGGTGAAATTTTTGATTGATACGGGAGTGACGTGTTCAATTTTAAATAAAACTTTAGTGACTGTGGAGAATGATTATGTCGTGGTGCAAGGGGCAACTAGTCAATCTGAAAAGGCGTATTTTTGCTAACCATTGAAGTACAAGCTTGGGAAACAATGGGGCATTCTTGAGTTATTACATATGCCCAATTATCCGAAAGCACTTTTGGGTAGAGATTTATTAGAACAATTACAAGCAACCATTACTTTTTAAAATGGGGAAATTACCCTGGAAGTAAATGATCAACAGTATGTGGAAGTATTGAGTTTAATGTTAACAGCTGTTGAAACTAAAGAGGAAATTAGTGACAAAATAATTAGGCAGGTGTTTCCTGGGATGTGGGCTTACAATGTACCAGGGAGGGCGAAAAATGCACCTCCTACACTAATTAAACTTAAAGAGGGGAAACAACCTGTTAGAATTAAAGAGTACCCTTTGAAAAAAGAAGCTAGGGAAGGAATTAGCGCAGTAATTTTTGCAATTAGAGTTGTTAAAAAAGTGTCAATCTGACTTCAACACTCCCATTTTACCCGTTCAAAAACCCGATGGGTCATACTGGGTGGTGCAGGACTTACGGGCTGTCAATAAGATAACTGAGGACCTCTACCCCATAGTGGCAAACCCATATACTTTGTTATCATGCTTAACACCAAAGCTACCTTGGTTTACTGTTTTCGATCTGAAAGATGCCTTCTTTTGCCTCCTTCTCCATGAAGCCAGCCAGAAAATTTTTGCACTTGAATGGGACAGCCCTAAAAGTGGGCATAAAACTCAGCTCACATGCAGTTTTGCCTCAGGGGTTCAAGAACTTGCCTACTTTGTTTGGAGAACAACTTGCAAAAAACTTAGAGTCCTGGGAAGCTCCACCAGAGAAAGGAAACCTGTTGCAGCACATAGATGACCTCCTCATAGTTACCTGGACAAAAGAAATGTGTTTGACATAGTAAGCCTCTTAAACTTTCTAGGAGTCCAGGGGTACAGGGTATCGAAGAAAAAGGCTCAGGTAGTAAAGGAGAAAGTGATCTAGCTAGGTTATGAGGTTAGTGCTAGACAATGGACCTTGAGGCAAGATCATAAAGAAGCGATATGTCAAACCCCAAACCATCAGACAATAAAGGAACTGGGAACCTTTTTGGGGATGACTGGAGAGTGTAAGTTATGTGTCAGTACAAACCCCCTAGGTCCCCCAGGGGGAGAGAAGGAAAGATTGTTTTAAAATTGTGTTTCCAGTCAATTAGACAATCCATAGATAAGAATTTGAATATGCAGTTAGAGTTTATAGAAAAAAATCCCCTAGTTTGGGGGCAATAGTATCACTTCATCAATTCTTGGTGATTGATCCATCCCCATGCCAGTTACCACCAGAGACAATGGGGCTTTGCCAGGGAACCATGCCCAAGGAGCTGTTGCCAGGACTTTGTCAGGTATTATATCACTCGGGGGGGTGCCGCTGCTGTTTCTGCTACTGTCACTGTGTGGGGAATGCTGCTGCTGCTGCTGCCGTGGCTGCTGCTCTGGCAGTAGCTCCTGCTGCTTCGGCCCCTGTCCCGGGGAATGCTGTCCGGGACTGGGAATCTGTCTCTCCCTGCGGCCGGGACTTTTGCCAATCCACCCTTCCATGTGGCCAGGACCCCTGTCCAGCCTGCTTTCCCGTGTAATCAGAACCCCTTGTCAATTTGCCTTCTCCCCGGGCCAGGTTCCCCATCACTCTGTTTTTCCCTTGGCTAGGATTCCTTGTTAAGTCTGTCTTCCCTTGTAGGTAAACTCTCTGTTAGTATGTTACTGCCCTGTAGTTAGAAATCTTTGTTAATCTGCTTCTATGCCTACTGAGACTTTAAATGTTGTAACTTTTAGAAAGACTGTGTATTAGAACTCTAGCCTTCGAGACTGATGCGTTCATATAATAAACACCTTTGTAATAACCAGAGAATGCTCTTAGCACTTTAATATCTTAAACCCATGATTAGCTCGACAGTTATGGATATACAACTATAGATTGTTTGTAAAACCTCTGTGTGCGCTTATTACAAATGGAAACAGAGATCTCCAGTGGACAAAGGAGGCCATACGAGTCTTTCACCAGCTAAAGAAGGCTCTCATGTCAGGTCCAGCTCTAGGACTTCCAGATGTGAGTAAACCATTCTTTCTGTTTTCCCATGAGAAACAGGGGATTGCCCTGAGAAGACTAGCACAAGACCTGGGCCCATATCAAAGGGCAGTTGCTCACTTTTCTAAGCAACTGGATGCAGCAACCAAGGGATGGCTGGGTTGCCTCACAGCCGTTACAGCAAATGTGCTAAATATCCAAGAAACACGCAAATTCACCTTGGGCCAGGAGATGACTGTACTAGTGTCTCACACAGTGTCTGCAGTGCTGGAAGTCAAAGGTGAGCTCTGGCTTTCCCCAGAAACATTCCTGAAATACCAAGCCATCATGGTCGAAGAAGATGATGTAGAAATAGTCATAACTAACATTGTTAACCCAGCTTCTTTTCTCAGCAGAAATCAAGGGGAGTCTGTATACCACCACTGCCTAGAGACCATCGAAGCTACCTACTCCAGCTCTCCAGATCTGAAAGAAACCCCTTTTAATGACGCAAAACCCTAGTTCACTGATGGAAACAGCTATGTCATCAGTGGAAAACAACATGCTGGGTATGCAGTTACCACCTGCAGAGAGGTAATAGAATCTGGGCCTTTGCTGACAGATACCTCTGCAGAAAAGGCTGAAAAAATTGCTTTAACCTATGCCTTAGAAATAGCAAAAGGAAAGAAAATAAACATTTTTACAGACTCAAGATATGCATTTGGAGTTGTACATGCACATGGAATCATTTGGAAAAAAAGGGGATTGTTGAACTTGCAAGGGAAGAATACATGCACAGGAGATAATGCGACTATTGGCAGCAGTCCAGCTGCCTGAGAAGGTAGCAACTATGCACATTAAGGCACACCAGAAGGTGAGCTCAGAATTGGAGGTAGGAGATGAGGTGGTAGACAGAGAGGCAGAAGAAACAGCAAAAGGTGAGATAGCAGTTGAAGGAGCCTGGCTTCTAGATGGTCAGATCTCCCTTGAAAGTAAACCTTTATTATATACTTCAAATCTTGAAATATATAATAAACAAGATAGAAAACTAATTAAAGACCAAGAGGGAACATATAACCAAGAAGGATGGGCTGTTACTGCAGAAGGGAAGCTGGTCATCCCCTCTCATTTATTATGGTCATTAGTAAGGGAGGAACATCAGAAAACACACTGGAAAATAGATGCCTTGTATAGCTATCTAATTGAAAAGATTACTACCAGGAATTTATATGCTACCATTACTCAAGTGACCCAGAAGTGTGACTTTTGCCTCCAGACTAACCCCAAGAATACCCTGTAATGGTTTCACATTTGCCATATTCTGTTTGCCAAATTTTGTGTATTGGTTGGAGTGTTTATTCTCTTTTTTCCTCTGTGAGATACGATCAGAAGAGAAGCAAAGCAGGCCCAAACTTAAAGGTTACAAAGATAGATTTATTAACACACACTAAAAGAAAAGAAATGAGAATCAAAATGAAACTTTCAAAACACTCCTCCTCCTCCCTCCAAGAGTTCACTTTCCCACTAAAAACATAAAGAGAGTAGATTTCCAGTCAGTGATTTTCAGTCAGTTTCACATTTAAAAAAAATAATCTTTCATCAGCTCTTTGGGAAAGGAGTCTCTCTTAGAACTCCCATGGTAACATCGCCACAAGAAACAGTCCTCTGGGGGCTCCCATGTCATAAATCTGCACCCACCTGGAAAAAACCCTCTGCAGACTGTGAAGCCCCTCCTATTAGCATTTTTGTAAGCTGCATATGGGTCACGGGCTCATGCGTACTGAGATATGCGTATCATTTTTAAAGATAAGCAATTCCAAAGGCAAAGGATTCTTCATCTCAGGGAACAGAGATGTCTTCTCACTTCTTCACTGGTGCAGAGGGCTTCTTATCTCATCTCCCTCTGTTCAACAAACATCTCATGGGATCACAAGATCACAGCTACTAATTCAATGTTAACTCAGTCCATCACAGATACCTTTGCTCAAATCCACAAATCTGAATAATCATCCCCCCAAAATGCATATTTTCCCTATGATTTAAAGGGAATATCAATATATTACAGTTCGTTACCACAGCTCATAAGTCCAGCCTAAAATGACAGTTCCTCAATCCCTTCCCCCACTTAGTCTTTCACTCTCTTCACTGACTTCCATTTCATGCTATGTCTTCTCTACATTCACTCTGTCCCTTTCCTCTCACTCAGAGAAGGGTTAGGGCTCTGGAAGCTTCATTAGTGCCAGGAAAGAGTTATTATCTTTGCCAGGGCCTGCAGTCATCACATGATCTCTGCCGGGCAGCCACTCTCTGGAAGCTCAAAGCTGTGTTGATGGGGGAGGGTCAGGATCTGCAGCCAAGATCTCAGTAGCCAGGCTGGTGGATGCCTCCCCCTGCATCCCCACCCCTTGGCTCATGGGGTGGGCCCAACTCAGAGCTGCTCCCTGGGGCCCGGGAGACATCTTCTGCGACCTGGCTGGGAATGAGGGGTGGGGGTGGGGGATGGGGGGTAGGCTTTAAAGTTAGCTAGATGTTAAGCTGTAGCCTCCCCTTCCCCTGCCGTGAACTGAGGGGCCCTGAGGACACGGCCAGGCCAGAGCCAGCTCTCCCCCAGCAGCGGGGAGTGGCGGGGGCCTAGCCAGCCTGGGCCACTCCAGGGAGCGGCCCCAGGGGCCGGTGTTACCTGCTGACAAGCCAGAAGGGAAGAGGAATTTTCCTGGGATTCTCCTGATTTTTAAGCCTGTGTAACCCAGAGGTGTATCTCTATATTTAGTTGGTTAATCCAATTGCCAATTTCAAAGTCAGCCAGCAACTGGTCTTTTACCATCCATGCTAAACTAACACATACTCCCAAACCAAAACTTGGTCAAATTGGAAAGGGCCATGGGCCTGGGCAACAGTGGCAAATTGATTTTTCAGAACCTCAGAGAAAAGGGGGGTATTGATATTTGCTAGTGTTAACAGGTACCTTTTCAGGGTGGCCAGGAGCTTTCCCCACCAAGGCTGCCAACGGCCAAGAGGTAACGAGAGTATTGTTACAAGAGATAATACCACGCTTTGGAGTTTCAGCCACAATATCCTCAGATAGAGGACCATATTTTATTTCAAAAATAGTGCAGCAAATTAGTCATCATTTGAGCATAGTTTGGGAACTCCATACTCTGTACCCCCCTAAGTCAAGTGGCCAAGTGGAGAAATGAACCATTTAATTAAACAGCAAATTGAGAGGCTAGGACAAGAAGCTCATTTACCCTGGCCCCAATCTCTCCCACTGGCTTTACTACAGATCCAGACCAAACCTAGAACTAAAGAAAGTTTAAGTCCTTTTGAAATGCTTTATGGGAGACCATAGGGGGTGCTAAAGGGAACGTCTACCCAAGTTGGGGAAGAAACACAGACCACCTACATGGTGGCCCTGAGTAAACAACTCAGAAAAATTGAAAAGCATGTGGCTAGAACTCAGAGCAGAGGATTAGACGGGCCAGTGCATGACATATAGCCTAGAGATTATGTATATATTAAGGCTCTTGCAGAAAAATCTTTGGAACCACAGTGGGAAGGACCATTCCAGGTGCTTTTCACTACTTCCACCACAATTAAGACCAGAGAACAGAGTGCTTGGATCCACCACACTTGAGTAAAGAAGGCTCCAGAGGCCATTTGGAAAGTAACATCGAGTGATAATGAACTAAAACTAAAACTTACCCAAGCAAAATTAATGCATTGTGGTAAGGAATATTCATTAATTTGGCTTGCAGAAGTTTAATCAAGAAAATGGTTCTGTTCACAATCATAATTATGATCCATGAATTAGAAAGTACCTCAAGCCAGAACAATGCTGAATGGCCTCAGTCCCAAGCTTTTTTTCGGTACACTGAATCCACGAGGGAGTATTCTGATACAAAAGATTTAAACCTATCAACTTTGGTCATGCACAAAAGCCAAGTATTAAAAAGGCAAAAATGGCAAAAACAAAGGTCATGATCCCTTCAAGGGATTATAAAAGTAGTAATCAAAATAAGACGTCAAATGATTAATGGGACCACCCATAAGAAAGCAATCCAAATTAGTGTTTCAACTACTCCTCTAGACAAGCACCAGGAGATTTGTAATCGTTCAAGTGAATTAGACTCTTGATATACTTTATGTTAGTGCAGACCGTTGAGGTGGTTTGTCTTTGGAGCCATGATACTATTGGGCTCTCATTCACATTTAGAATAAATGCCATAACTGGGCCCATTACAACCTACGCCAGCACTCAAGCCCAAATCCAAATCACACCACTTAAGCTTGAATGCAAAATATACTAAATTGGCCCATATGTAATAAGGAATACTGGCCAACAACAACTGTTGTTTAACCCAGAGTGGTCTCTCAAGCATGTTAAATTACTAATGCAAACCAACGTCTCTAAAGTTCAGCCAGCCTGCTCTTCTTTCCTAAAGACATCCTTTGGGAGCTGGGCAACATGGTTACAAAAGCAAGCACAATTTAAAGGCAGCATGTGATGAGATTTAACTGGAATATTTGGAACAGGATTACAAGTTTTAAATAAAATCAATTCAAAAATATTAATGAATAAGCTGGCCACTGCAACTAATAATTTGACAAAACTAAAATGGCCCCTACAGTCATCTTTATTGGCATTAGGAACTAGTCAGTGGCAGGTCTCAAAGGTGTTACCAAAGTGGGAAAAAGCTGAAGACCAAGACTATAGGTTAATAATAGATGCACTTAGTATGGCCCAAGATAATGTGTCTTTAGCTTTTAGTTGTATACGAGCACAGTTATGGATGCAGTCAGCAGCTGCCTTGATTACAAGGGAAAGAAGTGAAGGCACTTTTCTGATTGAAATTCAAAAAGCTGTTTAGGACAATGCTACTGATTTTAAAAGGAAATTTCAATCGTGGTAGACCCTAGTAAATTTACCTATGATTCTATTGCTAACATGGCTACTGCCTTTGTATTCACTATACATAACACCACAATTTATGTCATTCACCCCATCATTCATTAAGATTAAACCATGAAGAGACAGTGCTTTATCCCTCTGAACATAGAGTATGAGCCCAGATAGTGAATAGGAAACGGCAACCTGTAAATTTAGAATCTTGTATTACCCGGAAACAACAAGAGTTTATCTGTGAAAGTAATACAATTAGCGCTCAAGACAAATGTCTTGACACTGAGCAAGGCATTTGCCACTTGGAGATTCATCCAGATACTAGCCAAAAGATTGTGCTTGTGTATATTAGTCAAGGCTGTGTATGTTTGAGAACTGCTTGTGTTTTTGTAAATATAGATAATGACAATGTAACTTTGCCTGTTAAGAATCATTCTAAATTTTGTATTTGTAATTTTTTTAGGACTGTTGAGTGTGACTTTTTATATTTGGCACCAGGTAAATCCCACCAGTTGAAAAAGTGCAACAACACAATGTATCACAGGTTATCACCTACACCTATTGAGTTGAACCTTACGTTAGTAAAGCAATTAACAAAACATCAAGACCTGATAAAAATTTTGAGAGAAATTCAAGAAAATGGAGAGAAAGCACTAATTGCTTTCATCATGATACAAAGGAAATAGGCAGAGTTTTACAAAGAATAAAACAAGATGCAAACCATCACTGGTGAGAAGTGCTCTTTCAATAGTCACCAACTGCAACTGGAATTTTAAATACATTATGTCACTCCATTATTGTTTTATTGATATTAGTGCATATCTAATATTGTTTATTATAATACTTTTTTAGAATTAGAGAATGTTGCAATGAGTGGCGATATATCTTCCTTCACAAAAGTACATAGTACATAGTAAGGCATTGAGAAAAACATATCAGAAGAATTGGGAAGAATCTTTCTATTAAGTAAAACAATTTATTAATTTTCTAGAAAAGGAGGGACTGAGGCAAAAGGGTTAGGAGTTTAGGGGTGTTTGATTAGGAGTAGCAGTCTAGACAAGGTATCTTGCTTAACATTTACTGTGCTTGCAAAAGCAGAATGAAAATATGCAATGCTATGATAAGGAAGACTGCTTGGACCCCTAAATTGGCCAAGACTGGCCTAAGGCTTGGACTGAGGGCACGAGACAAGGGAGCATGTGTGAGGAGGCAAGGTGAAGAGTTCAATCCTGAAGAAGATTTCTTACTTAACCCACCACACGTCCACCAGACAAACACCAGAGAGCACTGTGCAAGCGCAGAAGGACTTCAGGCTCATTATAATATGAAGTGAAACTAGGAGGAGCTAGGTAATGCATATGTATAGGCGTATTGTAAAATATAATGCATATGTAATACTTTAGAAAATAATTAGAAGGACAAGTATCGCTAGAAGTGAGCATCCCTTTGGAGATGCTACCCCCCATGTATCTCAGCACTGAATAAAAACATACCTACTTTACAACTTGCACAAGTTATGGAGTTTTTCTGCATATCGCACACAGACGCACATGGACAGACTCTCAGACACACAGAGAAACACATGTAGACTCACTCAGTGACATAACCTGCCCTGGATAAGGTGCTGCCTTCACCATCACCCACATCCTCCCAGCAGAACTCCTCAATACACAAGTGCACACAGCCGGGGCCATTCCTGGCTCCCTGGAGCACTGGCACAGCCCCTGTGCCCATCCAACAGCCCTGCCTGCATCCTGCACCCTCTGCCCAGCCCCACGCCTGCCCTGCTCGCTGCCTGGCCCAGCCTGCTGCTCCCAGCACCCGCAGGCAGCGCTCACACGCTCCCCCCATGGGCACCCCACACTCCCCAGACACACTCCCCCCACGCCCGGCACGGCCACACGGGCTCTGAGCTCTGCTCCTGCTCCAGCTGCCGGCGCAGCCCCTCCCTGGCCCCACTCACGCCTCTGGCCAGGAGCTGCTTCCTGCCACACTCAGGGGGCCCAGCCCAGGGCAGGGCCAAAATCCACCTTGTCCCTGCCCACAGCTGTGCCTGGGCCATCCTGGTGGCCCATCAGGAGAGACTGGAGACTTTGGGAGCCCACTCGGAGAGGTGCCCTCCGTGATCTGCTGCTCGTTAGCACAGAGGGTCTCATCAGCCAAGTGCCCATTGGTGGCCATCTCGGCCACAGCCACCACGGAGCCACTGAGCTTCAAATCTCTGGTGACAGGAGGAGAACTGCCAGCAAACCTTCAACCCTGGCCTTGAGGGGAGCAGACTTCAGGCTGCTCAGGGGGGTTGAGTTACAGAGGGCCCCTGGGAAACGGCTCTGGAGAGTGCTTGCCCTGTTCCCCCCCCATTTGTGCATTGGGCCTTGACTCTGATCACAAGAATTCTCCCCTACTTCTGGCTGGGTGCCTCTTGCCTCAGAAAGAACTGTATATTCAGTCTTGGAGGAGACCCCCTCCTGAGGCCTCCCCACAGAAGACGTTATCTATCAGCAATGCCACGAGGACTGCTGTGACAATCTATTGGCCAAGAGGCCAAAGGGGCTGCAAAGTCAATCTATTGGACAGCTGCGAGGACTCCGTCTCTCATCTGTGTACATATCCCACCTTTGCTATCTCACTCTTTTCTCTCCGTATCGTTTTCTTTCCTCTCTGTTTTCCTCTCTCTCATTTTTGCATGTCAGTTTTGTGGGCACATTAATAAAAGTGCATTGATTTTTCTGGTTAAACAGTATTCTCTTTGCCTCCTTTGTACTCCAAGACCACTAGGAACTCAGCTTATTTAAGTGGGTCGTAACAGGAGCCCAGAGCTGGTGCGTGCTGTGCTGAGACCTGGGAGCAGCCTCTGCACCCACCAGGCCCCACCTCAGGCCCAGCCATTGCCCATGAGCTGTTGTAATAAACAACTATGTAGTTATTGTCTTTTGCTAATTTTGAGTTTTGTAAATTGGTTTGATATACTACAGTTGATAATCTCTTTTTAACTGCTTTTGATACAGCATAATTTGTCAGCCTTTTATGGTTAATATCCTAATCCCTGTGTAGATTGCATATCTTAGTGTGATAAATATACACTATAGTTTGAGATTTTGCAAAATATTAATATAGAGGATATGTACTGTGTAATATAACATTTGCTTTTGCAGAAGTATTTGTAGTTGTAAAATAATAACTAATGCCTTTATTTCAGTAAGTAACTGACAATAGTGAAATAGCTGATGGTGATTGAAAGTGCTTGTAAAAACGGCTAGAACATCTGTATGGTAAGATAACATTGAAAGAAAACCAAGGCAAATGACACCAAAAGAGCAAGGAAGAATCTACCACTGACCCTTCTGCTATCAATAACTGTTAAGCCACACACCAGGGGGCCTGGTGAGGAAATAATATACAAGACTCTCAAAATTACATCTGCATTCTGGCACATACTGTAAGAAGATGAGGTCAAGGGTCAAATTAAGATAAAGAATTCCTGGAAAATGTAAACTCAAAAGAATGTTGGAATATGTATAATCTTCATGAATATGCTTCTG
Organism: Acrocephalus arundinaceus; assembly: GCA_021534815.1. Classification (NCBI taxonomy): domain Eukaryota; kingdom Metazoa; phylum Chordata; class Aves; order Passeriformes; family Sylviidae; genus Acrocephalus; species Acrocephalus arundinaceus. The sequence goes on from JAJEOU010000667.1 coordinate 68,416, forward strand.
ACCAATGCAAGGAGAAAATACATAAGAAGAGTTGTTATAGTTAACTGTGTTTTCTGGCAGTTTGCAAGACACCCCAGGGCTGGATACTGTCTCTTTTTATCCCTTGTTGGGGAGGATGAAACAGGAAAGCCTTATAAATATGACTGCTTATTTGTAGAGAATATGAAACCTGTAAGTGAAATAGAGTTGAAGGCAAGTTTCAATGTCTAAGATGCCAAGCTTTAGTTACTAAACAACTGGAAAACAATAGTATGGTCAGCTGAAAGTAATCCCCCCTTAATGAAACAATGCCCTCTCCTTACCAAAAGTCTAAGGGTCAAAACAGACCCTACTAGCTCAGCAGGAAGGGTCCAAAAAGTAGTTTTTAGGGTTTAAAACATAACACTGTATGGTAATGTAGTGATTCTTATAGGCTGTATGTAAATACTATAGGATTTGTATCTTGGGCTAGATTGGTTGGTGTAAATTAGAATATTCAGTATAGAAGAAGATTTAATGTATTGTAACGGGAACCTCGCTCTCTCTTTCTCTCTTCCTCTTCTCTTGCTCTCTTGCTCCTTCTCTTCTTCACTTTCTTCTCACTCTTGGACCTGCTCTGAGCTGCGGCTGGCAGCTCGTAGCAGGGCCCTTTCACCCACGCCCTATGCAATAAGCTGCATTCTCCAAACCTAGGCTTGACTCCAGAGATCTCTCGTCTCCATCCATCCTGACCAACCAGCTGTTCTCACAACCCCTTATTAAACCTTTATTTAAAGAGTGAGCCTTGTTTCTCACACTGTGCAAAGGAACGACCCTCAGTCCAGGCCAGCCCAGCCCTCTCTGATTCTGCCACTGCTTCGGGGTTTTTTGCTACACTTGCATTCCCTGCCCCGGCTCTGCAGTGGCGCTGAGAGCGGCTGCTCCCCGTGGGCTGTGCGGGGGAAGCCAACTCTCCTCTCCCCTGTCCCTGAGCCGCCATTGCCGGCCCAGAGGCAGCCGAGCTCGCGCCACAGCGCCCCCTGCAGCCGCGGGGGAATCATCGCACCCACCCTGCCCGGCCGGGAGCCACCAGCGCCCCTGCCGGCTGTGCCCGGAACTGCCCCGAAGGGGCGGTGCCTGCCAGGTGAGACAAGGCTGGGATTGGGTTTGTGGCTTTGTTCATTGCTGCTGCTGTTCTTGTTTGTTTCTCCTGATACATATACATATATATATATATATATGTATGTATATATATGTATATATATGTATATATATACACACTCTGGTAAATACCTGTTATTCCTTTTCCTGTATCTTTGCCTGAAGGCCCCATAATTTCCAAGTTCTAATAATATGGAGAGAAGGGGGTCATATTCTCCATTCCAGGAAGGTTCCTGCCTTCCTTGGCAGACACCCGTCACTTAAACCAGTACTGGTCCATCACTGCTGGTCACTTTTTGTTGAAAAACCCATGAAGGACAAGGCAGTCATGGATCACAGCCACTACAGACTCAAGAGGGAATTTCCTGCTCATCATAGTTAATTTCCTTCCACAACACAGTAACCCATGGAATTGATCAAGGACAGCCAGGTATTGTGAGCTTTCTGGATTGCAGTAAAGCTGCAGCAATCCTGGCTCTTACAGGACCTGGGTGTGTCCCTTCCAACTCAGGCCATTCCATCATTCCACGATTCTCACCCAAACAGAGCTGGCACTTTCACTGGACACCTGCCTTGAAACCTTTGGTGGTTTTGACATTGTCACAAGCCCTGAAAATTGTCCCAGTCTCAGTTCAGTCTCAGTTCACTTGGATACTGCAGAGATTTATTGTTTGTAAAAATTCCCTCTGAACATTCAGCTTCTGGTACCACCAAGGCCACCAGACTCTTACCAGCACAGGCATTGATCCCAGGGGCTTGGACACAGCTAGAGATCCGAGAGCTCCTGCACCCTTCCAGAGCCTTCAGGGGCAGCTTTCCCTTGGGGATCCCTGCAGATTTGGGAAATCTGAGCAAGGGCTGTGGGCTCTCATTCCCCTCACCCACCTCACAGCAGATGCTCCCGCTGCTCCCAGCCTTGGCTTCCCAGCAGACACCAGCAGCCGAGGGCCCCAGCTCAGGGGACACAACACAGTGGCAGTGGCAGACCTGGGACACACGGTGGGATGTGGAGAAGAAGATGGGAACCACTTGAGAACTCAGGAGGAAGAGCACCAGGAAGGAAAGGCCCAAAATCCTAAAGGAGAAGAGCAGACAGTCAGGAGAAGGCAACCCATGAGCACGGCAGATTCATTCCAAGGAGCACTGGAGGCCAACCCTACTTCCCCACTGGGGAAAGCAGAAGCAGGAAAAGCCACTGGCTTGAGATGAGGGCAGTTCAGCAGCAGAGGAAAGCTGGGCGTGCTGGCAGAGCACAGGAGGGACTTCAGACACCAATTGTTTTCTTTGGGCACATGTCCAGCTACTCCCTGGGCAGCAGAGCCTCAGTGCGGGATAGCTGCTCAGGAAGGGAACTGCTGGCTAAGGGTCACTGCTGGAGCTTGTCCACTTGAGCCACTTGTCCCAGCCCTGTCCCCTCCCAAATTCTCTCCCACCGGAGCACTCCAGCGCTGGTTCAGTCTCTGGAGGTGGGGGCTGCCCTGGAACACATTAACGTGAGCCAAGACACACCCCAAAACTGCCACCAAGCACCACTGGCTTCCCACTGTGGCAGGAAGTGCCAGTGACAGTGCCAGTGCCCACAGAGAGGCACTAAGCACATTCAGGGCATAACTTGGGATTGAGCTCCTGCTTGAAAGCAAACGAGGGAAGCAGCAAGGCTGGCAGCAAAACCTGCCATGGGAATTCCTGGACCTCGTTTCACAGGAACAGCCCCCTGAGAGTGTTTTCCCCAGCCCTGCCACAGGGAAAGGGGCTCTGGGAACACTGCTGCCTTTGTGGGGCTGCCCCAGGGACCAGAGTGCTCTGGGTGGTGACGCTCAGACTGTGAGAGAGGAGAATCGCACCCTCCCTGCATGGGGAGGAAAAGCAGGAACTGAGCCCCTGGGCTTGGGGACAGAGCGGGATGTGCCGTGCCTGCCCCTCATCACCACGGAGCTGCCCTGCTCCCCAAGGAGCAGCTTGGGGGCCAGGAACCCCCCAGTATCAGTCCCATGGCTCCTGCCTTCAGGGGAGCGCAGCCATCCGGCCCCACCTCTGACCCCGGCCCCCCGTCCCAGCTCAGCCCCGCAGCGCACACGGCTCCCCCGAGCTCCCCCAAAGCGGCTGCCAGCAAAGGCGGCTTCCTGCAGCCCACGGAGGAGCAGACACCGCCCGCCCGCTGCCCTCACACCCCTCTTCTCCTGCCCTGCCATCTCCCCAGCCGTGGCAAAACAACAATGAACAGGAGGCAGGAGAGTGACAGGATCCCGCTCCCTGCTGCTGCCGCTCCACAGCGCATCCCCAGGGCCCTACCTTCTCCCTCCGTGCCCCACAGCTCCCGGGATGGGAGAAGCCCAGCACAGCCCCTCTTTATGCAGGTCTGGCTCTATGGTGAGTGCGGCTTCACCTTTAATTGGGGCAGCATGGTAATTCCAGGAAATTAGGCTTTTTCCTGCAGCACAGTGTGAAAGTGAAACCATTATTTTGGAGTCAACTTATTTCTGTTAGAGCCCAATTTCCTCACCAGCTGTGATTTGTGTTGGCTCACAGACAACTCTCAGCTCTTGGCACAGACCTTTGACCTTGAACAGCTGTTCTGGTACCTGGAGGGCAGGTCAGCCTCTCAGCCCTTCCTGGGGCTGCTGCTCCATCAGGAAAAGGAGCAGGGGGAGCACAGCACCATTGTTAGAGATATATTTATGCATAAATTCATCTTGCAAAGGTTTCTTTACTGTTCCATCATGTAGAAGTTTGCTTCAGCAGTGATAAAATTGTAGTGATGGTGGTGGTGCATTCCCCCACCTCCCTCCTTTCCAGGCTGCAGTGGGATCTGAGAAAATCCTTGTTAGGCCTTGGCCTTGGGAACACCACCTGGGCTCAGCTCTTCCTGAGCTTATCAGAAACACTGCCTGCTCCCAGGAACTGCTGACAGGCTCCTGCTTTTCTTATGACCAGCCTTGGAAAAGATTCCTCTGGCCTGAATGGCAAAGCATCCCTGTTCCCATACTTTCAAAGAAAGAGCTGACTGAATCTCTGGCCAGGATGAAACCTTGTTGTGACTGAAGCCTGCTCTCTTGTGACCCTATAAACAGCAGTGTGATAGTCAGCCCTAAGACCCTTTACATGTCTCACGCTTTTTCGTCCTGGAAAATGTCTTTGGGGGAAGAATGGGGGTTTTGGACCCTAGATGCTAACCAGAACTACATCCGCCCAGGTGTTTTCTTGGGATTGTGTGAAGCCGGATTTCGTATCCTGTTCGAAACAATGGAATCACGGAGCGTTGCCTTCTGTCAGGTGAACCACTTGCACCTGGACCGAAGAGGCCAGTTAGCCCTGCTTCTCCCCCATTGTCCATGGGCCTGGACTTCATCATGGGACTTCTCCCCCACTCTGGCTGAGTGCCTCTCGCCTTGGAAAGAACCATATATTCGGCCTCGAAGGAGACCCCCTTCGAGGACCTCCCCACAGAAGACGGCATCTATCAGCTCCACGAGAGTTTGCAGCGACAATCTATTGGCTACACACCATGAGGATTGCGAAGGCAAACTTATTGGACAGCTGAGAGGACTCCGTCTCTCACTGTGGTACATATCCTATCTTTCCTATCCCTCTTTCTCTCTCTTTCTCTTCTCTATATAGTTTTCTGTCCTGTTTCTTTCTCTTGTTATTGCATATCAGTTTTGGTGGATACATTGAATAAAGTACACTGATTTCTTAGTTAAACAGCACTTCTTTTGTCTCTTTTGTACTCTGGGACCAATACGAACTCAGCCTATTTTGAGCGGGTCGTAACAAGCAGTTCAAAATGAGACCCTTTTGTGCTCTCCTGGAACCACACTGGGCTGCCACCAGCCCACTCCCAGCCCCACCACTCATCCCCAGGGCCCTACCTTCTCTCTCCGTGCCCCGCAGGTCCTGGGATGGGAGAAGTCCAGCTGAGCTCACCCAGCCCTGACTCTTTTGGAGGGAGCTGTTTCCTCTTTTATGGGGCCAGTGGGGGAGCAACCACTGCTTTCCTGTGTGTCATATATCTTCCTGCACCAGTGTGAAAACGAAACTGATGCTGCCTGCTTTGGGGTGAAAAATGTTTTGGTGAGAGGTGGACCTGATGATGTTGGAGGTCTTTCCCAACCTTAATGATTCCACTTTTCCATGAAAGGCAGCAGGAGCTGGGCAGAGCCTGGGGCTCCTGGCTGGAAACCACCCACCCTGCTCCCCTTGGCCTGGATCATGGAATCCCAGAACTGGACATCCTGTGCCAAGGCCTGTCCATCCTTCCAGGGAGGAACTCCTGCCCAATATCCCCCCCATCCCTGCCCTCTGGCAGTGGGAAGCCATTCCCTGGGTCCTGGCCCTCCATCCCTTGTCCCCAGTCCCTCTCCAGCTCTCGTGGAGCCCCTTTGGACCCTGCCAGGGGCTCTGAGCTCTCCCTGGAGCCTTCTCTTCTCCAGCTGAGCACTCCCAGCTCTGAGGAGAGGAGGGATGGGGGGAGATGCCTGTTGGGGCCATCACATCAGCTCTGTGCTCTGAACAACCCAGCGACACCAGAGACAACCTCCAAAGCCACCAGCCCTGAGCTCCTGCAGGCCGGGGAGATTCCCTGGGCTGGAGCAAGGCCAAAAGAAGGAAGATGGGAAACAGGGACCCCCAGCACAGCTCCTGCAGCCAGAGCCATCCTGCCAAACCCACAGAGGATCCATTAATAACACCCAGAGGACAACAAGGTCCAGTCCCTTGGCTCAGGAGTTGCCACCAGCAGCTCCCATCGTGTTTTCCAGCACAGGAAGAGGGCACAGAGGTGCCAGCACCCAGGATCTGGGGGGCCAGGCCATGGGCCAGGCTGCTCCCAAAATCTCCCTCTGCTTTTGGCATAGAAGAAACCCTGATGCTCTGGGCGGGTTTTCTCCCTCACCACTGGCACAAGGCTGTGGGACACCCTGGAGATGGAAGCAGGAGGAAAATGTCCTGGGCTTGGGGTGAGAGGGATTAAAGGAACACCAGGAACAGGGTGTTCCTGCTGGAAATGAATTTTGTGTATCTTCAATTCAGGGATTCTGTTCACCTTTGCCCTGCAGGAAAAAGAGCTGAAGTTTCTTTTCACAGGACTGCTTTAGCCCTGGAGGCCTGAGGAGCTTAACATCTCAACAAACTGGGAGGAGCACAGAAGATACACAAAGGATAAGGACCAGCAAGGAACATCAACTCCACACAACACCCCTGGCATGGTCAGATATACCTTGTCCAGAAAAGACTGATAAGAGAACCAAGAAATGAGGACCAAATTGGCACTGGATAATCTGGAACCAAAACCAAATACCAGCAACAGCATAACTTGGGACCAATGAACACTGAACCAAGGATTTTCTATGGGGTTTGATTGTATAAATTTGCGAGGGGAATCTACTGAAGATCATGTGTGATGGGATGATTTTTTATGCACAAGCCAGGCCATGTGTGGGTGAAAAAATTTCTGTTGCACATCCTGGCCAGAACAGCATCCTAACCATAACAGAGTCATGCCTTGATTCTCTAAAACGAAGAATGTTGTTGGAGAGCTTTTGTTTTTCCCTCAGGGTCGGTGATATTCCCAGGTGTTTCAGCAGTCTGAGCACAGAGCCAGCAGTGGGGCAGGGCACACCCTCCCCTTGCACACTCACACACACATGAAAGCACACACAGACACTGAGGTGCACACCAGGTGCTCACACACTTGTGCACAAGAATAGGAAAGGCCCTTTCCCCAGTGCCCTGTAACAGCAAAACTGCAGGAGAAACAAAAACTCTCCAACAACATCTTCTTTGTGTTAGAGAATCAAGGCATGACTTTATTATGGCAAGGATGTGCAACAGGAATCTTGTCAGCCACACATTGCCCAGCTTGTGCATAAAATATCTTTCCATCACACATGATCCTTGCTAGATTTTCCTCCTAAACTCTATACAGTCAAAACCCAGAGAAGTTCATTGGTTCCATGTTCATCGGTCCCAAGTTACAGTTTTTAGTATTTGGTTTCCTATTGGTTATTGATCCCTTCCCCTTCCATGTTAATTAGGTTCTCATTCTTTCTTATCTCTCTTTTCCCAGTCCGAGACTTTCTTCTGTATCTTCTGTGCCACTCCCAGTTTGCTGAGATGTTAAGCTCATCAGGTTTCAAGTGATGAAACAGTCCTCTGGAAAGAAACTTCAGTTCTTCAGTGAGAAACTTCTTTTTTTCAGTGAGAAAAGTGGCCACAAAATAGTAGCTTAGACTCTGTTAAAACTGATGTTATTCTTGCATGGAGAGCAAAATGGGATGGAGTGATGTTTGCTGAATGCTTTTTTCCTTTGAGAAACTGAAGCATAGAATAAGGACTTTACAATTAGAAAATTGTAAAGCAGGTATGTTTTATTTCCAGCTGGGACACACGCGGGGATACCTCCTCCAAATCGTGCGTACCTGGTCAAGACAAGGTCCAGCTTTAAATACACATTGATCTCACAAACTCACACCTGCCAGGTTTAATTACACATTGATCTCAGAAACCCACACCTCCTCACCCACCCATTCCCTGCCTTCTCTTACTTTGTATTCTAATTACCTACCCCACCTCCTGGTGGTCTTAACCTGGGGTCTTGCGAGGAAGGCCGACACCTTCCTCAGGTTGATCTTCCCTTCTGGGCAGGTGCAGTGGAGGTTTGGCTATTTTACAGGTCACTTTGCTCTTGTCAATGATTAGGAGCTTGATTTTGCTGGAGTCAAGCCACAAAGGTCTGCTTTATGGATTTTTGACAAATACCCAGGTCCTGCTTTGCTAAGTTTCAACATTCTACATCTTACCTAAATGACTTCTACCTAGTAACTACCTAACAACCAAGCTTAATAGCTTTAAATCTTCTGTGTATTCTCAGTACAAGCTGTTTCTTTACCTCTACAAAGTCACCCAAAGCTGCTTCTGAAATCTTGTCTTTTTATATTCATAAACATCCTTCATATCAATTCCCCCTTTTCTTTTTAAATGTTGCAAAATCTTTTGCTTTACTAAAAACAAAACCAAGACTTCCTGTGCAAGCCTCGGCTCATGACACTGGCAGGAGGAGGGAGGCCACAGTGACAGGCCACATACACGCGCGTTCGTGGGCGCGATGTTTCTGAGCCTGAGAGCTGTGCTAGTTTCCCAAGGGAAACCTTCCAGTAGCTCTCTCACTTCCCAAAGCAGTTATGTAGAAAACTATCAGAGCTCTCAGGCTCAGAAATATCGAGCCCACACAGGTGAGGGAAGCGTGTGGCAAACACAGAGCTCCAGACAACAGGCTCCCTTTCTCACCCTTGTCTAAAGGCAGTACAGTTAAAGCTGGGGCTGGCAGAGCCGGGCCTGGAGTCCTGAGCACCACCCTGGGGTGCTGTACCACGTGCACTAGAACACAGCCCTGCCCGTGGCATCCCAGTCACTGTGCTACGCACCCATGAGGGCATGGGGTACCCACCTGGGTTGCTGCCTGCACTGCACTTGCCTCACTGCTCCCAGCAGGACTAAACCAAGTAACAAACCTACCATGAACAGGTGATGGTAACTGCAAAGGATACAAAGCAAAGGAGGAGCCTGGCACGGCAAGGGATTGCTTGGCCTGTCCTTCTGCAGACAGGGTGCGAGGGTTGGGATCACAGCATGGACACGTGTGTGGTCACTGCCTGGCAGAGCCAGGGCTCCCTTTCACACCAGACTTCTGTGGCCAGCTCTCGTCTCAGGGCCCTTAGACTATCTGCAGAGGGGAGCTGTGCTGGTTTGAAAGCAAAACCAGTGAGAGACTCCAAGTCAGAAACACAATTTAATAAGAGGAAAAGAAAAGAAATAAAAGTAAAATAAAATAAATGCAATAGTACAAAAAAAGCACTGACAGAGTCAGAATATAACCTGACACCCTGTTAGGGTGGCAGTAGCAGTCCAGATGAAATGCTCTTGTCAAAGCCATGATCCTGTAGAAAGGTCTGGTAGCTCTTATCCTCTGGGAGTCCAGTGGGTAAGACTGCTTGTGCTGTCCGAAACCCCTGATTATATCCAGGTGGGAATGCTTGGCTCCTCCCCTGGGCGGAGCATCTCACAATGGGATGATCTCATTCTATGAGTCCTTCAGTGGGTCCTTGATGACCCATTAAACAGAGATAACTCCCTGAGGGAGTTACGCATGATCCATGGGCAAGACATTGCTGGGCCCATGAACAGAAGATAAGGGAAACACTGCCCCACCTGGTTCCAACAGCTCATGAAGATTGGGATAGAAGACATACTTTGGGCACAACTTACATTGTAACCTAGGACAGGAGCCTAGTCTAAAACAATGGGCCTAACAGTGAGGACTAAATGAATTTTAAAGTTACCAGTGGTTTGTTCTGTATCTAAACAAACATCTTGGTTTTCATGTCTATTCCTTTCATATAGAAACTCCAGGGGTTTTTTTTTGCGGGAAATGCCACTACATTAATGCTCTGCCACTTTTCTTCTATTTTTTTTTTTTGTGCCCAGTTTTTTGTTTGTTTGTTTGTTTAAATATTTCTTTTATACAACCAATCTATTTATTAATCACGTTCAAAACCTCTTGGGGGAGATGAAACAGGAAAGCCTTATAAATATGACTGCTTAGATTTTGAGAATATGAAACCTATAAGTGAAATAGAGTTGAAGGCAAGTTTCGATGTCTAAGATGCCAAGCTTTCATTACTGAACAACTGGAAAACAATAGTATGGCCAGCTGAAGGTAATCCCCTTTTAAAGAAACAATGCCCTTCTCCTTACCAAGAGTCCAAGGGTCAGAGCAGACCCTACTAGCTTGGCAGGAGGGGTCTAAAGAGTCGTTTTTAAGGTTTAAAATATAACACAGTATGGTAATGTAATGACTCTTAAGAGGGTGTATGTAAATGCTATAGGATTTGTATCTTGTACTAGACTGGTTGGTGTAAATTAGAATATTCAGTATAGAAGAAGATTTAATGTATTGTAACAGGAACTTTGCTCTCCTCTCTTCTCTTCCTCTTCGCTCTCTCTCTGGCCTGCTCTGAGCTGTGCCTGGCAGCTCGTAGCAGGGCCCCTTCACCCACGCCCTGTGCAATAAACTTCATAATCCAAAACCAGCCTTGACTCCATAGATCTCTCATCTCCGTCTGTCCCATCACTGTCTCGACCATCCAACCTCATTCCTATACTAATTTTTTACAGGTTTAAGGCTGCTGGAGAGATAAGAAAGCAGTAAATGCAGTGCCTTATTACTTATCAAAGATTTCAACATAGTCTGATTTATTGAACAAGAGCGCTGACATATTTCCCAGATGAAATTACACAAAATACGATTGCAAGAAGCTCCTCAGCTGTTCAGCAGACTGCCAAATTACATGTTATTATATCGGGTTTTCAGTAACCCTGCACTTTAAGAAGTTTTACTAAATTCTTGTTTTGGTGAAATTTGCAGTTGCCATGGGTTTTTCTCATAACTGATTTGCTTATAAGTTTAATATACTTGTTGAGACTTTTATCCCTCCAGTATACCATCATGCTGTTAGTCTACTTATGGATTGTTCACTTTTTCATTTGATTTTTGTGTTAATAGCTATAGAATAAGCTACATCTTGTCAGATCTATAACTTCTGGAGGTACTAATTTGCAGTTGTGCTTACATAAGGTCTGAGAATATAATGCTTCTGTTAAGTTTAATGCTTCTGACCAAGGCTAAGTTTTATTGGGTTTGTTTGGTGGATTTCATGTCTGCTGGGTTTCAGTTTGGACTGTGCCTTATCCGAGTTTTCCACCAGACACCCTTGTCCCAGACGTCCACCAGAACCAGGAGAGATTTATACCCCCTTTGTCTGGGGAATTCAGTCAAATCAATCTGCCAATGTTCACCCAGAACATTTCCAGATTTTATGGCTCCCAGCATTATTTTGTCAGTCTTGTTGGGGTTGTTTCTTTAATAAACCGCATTTTGTGGGATTCTTTATTGCACAATCTGAGCCATTTGAGACTCAATTGCAGATTTTTATGAATGTTTCAAAAGTTTTTCAGCACTCCAATGAGTGCCTTGGTGTTTGTGATCCCGTTTCACACAAGATCAATGCTAGCACTACTCTCTACCTGGCTGGGGTAACTGCCCAGCCTCGTGGATCAAATTTTGCTTCTAAGCTTCTGCTGTCCTTATCAGCTCCAGCACTGGGCAGGCTCTGGGTTTTTCAGCGGGGTCACAGTGATCTCAGGGCTCCTCCAGCACTATTCCTGCATGTGTTCCTCAGTCCCAGCTGCTTTGTCCTCACACGCCATCTCCTCTGCTCCCACAGGCTCCGGACATCCACAGGGACATCATCTTCACTCTGGGAAGAGAGGGGAAGGTGACACTGTTATAAATAACTATGGAGTTGTTGGCTTTCACTATTATATTGGCTTTTGCTAATTATTTTGATATACCACAGTTTGTAATCACCTTTGAACTGCTTTTGATATAGTATAATTTGTCCACCTTTTATGGTTAACACCCTAATCCTTGTGTAGATTGTATATCTTAGTGTGATAAACATATTCTAGTTTTGGATCTTGCAAAATATTAAAATAGAGACTATGTCCTGTTTACTACAACATTAACTTTTGCAGAAGTAATTGTAGTTTTGAAATAATAACTGATGACTTTATTTTTGTAATTTACTGACAATAGTGAAATGGCTAATGTTGATTGAAAGTGCTTGTAAAAATGGTTAAAATGTATGATAACACTGAACAGAACCAGGCAAATAACACTGAAAGAGCAAGGAGGAATCCACGACTGACCCTTCAGCTATCAATAACTGTCAAACCACAGACCAGGGGGCCTCGTGTAGAAATAAAATACAAGACTCTCAAAATCACATCTGCATTGCGGCACGTACTCTAATAAGAGGTCAAGGGTAGAACTAAGCTAAAGAATTCCCAGAACATGTAAACTCAAAGGATTGTTTGACTCTGTATAATCTTCATGAATATGCATTTGACCAATGCAAGAAAAGGTATCTAAGAAGAGTCATTTTAGTTAACTGTGTACATCTGGCTCTGGCTGTGCACCCAGCACTGTTAATTTTGTTTTATCCCTTATTATTGGGATTGTGCAAGAGTGACGGGACCACTGAGAGACATTTTAAAGCATCATTTATTGCTGCAGTCTCATGGAAGAGTGAGAACATCTTTGGGCCTTTGCAGACACATGGTAATATTTCTTAGGTTTTGTTGTTTCATTGGTTTGTTAAGTTTATGTCACCCCGTTCAGCCCCATTCACCATATATGCACACCTCCTACAATCTTCTTCCTTCCCTTAAACCCCATTGGGTAATTTTGCTGCACTGTTCCACCCCTGTTATTCCATTAGTGCCCCCAGTTCATATTTACCCCTCTGCACCACTTTTTCCTATTCCTATTGGACCCTGACTCTCAGAACCGCCCAATTTGTCACATTTATAACCCTGTGCCCTTGGCCCCCTCCTCGCTCTTCTCCCTGCATTTTATTCAAGGCTGCTGCATCCCTAAACCTCTACTCTGTGTCCCTGGACCCCTTCGCTATTCCTGCCTGTGCTCCTGAATAAACAGCTTTTGGATCTTCAAAGGAGAAGCCCATCCCTTGGCTCAGCCGTCGGCCATTTTGTAGCAGCGCCTCAGAGACGCCAGTCGCTCTCTAGAACCCAGGCATCGCTCTCAAGGTGCTACAAGCTCCATCTGCTAATAATTCATCACTCTTCTAATCCTTCTTCTAACCTTCTTGCTAACTCTTAATAGATATTGCTTCTATTCTAAACTCTTAATCATTAGATATACATATTGCTTCTATCCTTCTAACTAAATTCTTAACCCTTTTAATTCTTTTAACCCCTTGATTCAGTTTGACACCGGCCAAGGCCAGGCACCCACATAAAAAACTATTCACTCATTCTCCTCCGCTATAAGTGAGCAGACGAGAGGGAAAGAAAAAAACTGAAGAGCTCATGAGGTGAGATAAGGATTAGGAGAAAACACTAAAGGCAAAACTGGCTGAAACAGTACAAAGAAGATGTACTAACATAATTAAAGGAGGACAAGGAGAACTAAAAGAAACCTTTAGAACACCGTTTTTCCTCCCTCCAGCCCCTTCTTTCTTCTCACCATCAGCACACAGAGACAAATCATGGGAGTCTTTAGTCAGCTGGTTGTTTCTAAAACTCTTTTTTCAGTTTGCATAGGGAAAGAAGTTTCTTCTTTCTGCTGTGCTATGGGGTCCTTTCCTCAGGAGACACTTCTCTGTGAACTTTTCCACCATGTTTTTAATTTTCACAAGTAGCAGTCCCCCCACAACTGTTTTTCATGGGTCATAACTTCATGGGGTGTAATCTTTTAAGGACCAGCTGTTCTACTTTGGAAGCAAGGGTCCTCCATCCCTGGAAGCAAGGGTCTCCTCAATCTGTTTGGGTTTCCCACTAGATGACAGTTTTTCAGCATCCACCCACTCCAGGGTGAGCACTTTTGATCATGGGCTACCAGTAGAGCTCTGCATCCCTCCAGGCACTTCATGAATTACAGGGAAAACCAGTTGGTTGTATTATAGTCCTCCCCATGGCTAGCAGAAGAATCTTAGCTCAGACGTTTGGAGCACCACCTCCCCCTCCTTCCTTTTCACTGACCTTAGTGTCACCATGTTCTTCTCTTCATGTCTCTTCACCTTTTCCTTTCTGTGACTTCAAAGAAAATTCTCATCCATATGTTTGTTTGTTCTCAAGTTCTATTAATTGACAAGTTCTTACAGGGCTTTGCAGCACTGAAAGGTTGATCTTGTCTGGGCTCCATGTTGAGGAATGCCCCTCGCTGGTCCCCTCTACTGCCACACGGCAGCTGGCTCCATTCTGCGCCTCTCCTCATGCAGGGCACCAAAAAGGAGAAGCTGCTGCCTCTGCCCCTGCCCTTCTGCCCACAGCACAGCTGGTCAAAAGTGGTCAAGCAGGCACAGTTCGCTGCAGACCGTGCCGAGACAGCCCCGGCTGCATGGGCGCTCTGGGCACTGACCCCGGCTGCATGGTCCCAGCTGTGTGGCCACTCGTGGTGCTGGAATGGCCCGGGATGGCCGCCTCGCAGACCCTTGGAAGAGAAGAAAGACGATGTGCACGTTTTTTTTACTTTTCAAATATGTCATCACAGAGGCATTACCAACTTCTCTAATTGGGCTAGCAATATGGCTATTGTCAGAGCCTTCAGGGATTGGCTCTGCTGGGCATAGTAGAAGCTTCGAGCAGCTTTTTTCTCTGTGGCTTCTCCCGTCCCCGCTAAAAGCCAGCCCGTGTTAAAGCAAAATCTCCCCCGTTCCCAAACTCCAGGTTCCCCTGCAGCCTCTGCCATCATCCCAGGTCTCACTGCAGCACCAAGCCCCGTCCCCAAACCCCTGGGTGTCACTGCAAACCCACCAAACCCTGGGCTCACTGCACATCCCACCCCTTTGAAACACGGGATTCTGCTCTCAGCATTCCCTCAAAATCCTGTGCATCGCTCCAAACCCCCCACCCCAAAACCCCAGATCTCACTGCAAACCCTCCCACAATTCCGACCGCCCTACAGTTCCCCCTCGCTCCCTTTCAATCTCGGCGTTCACTGCGGCCCCTCTCTCCGCCCCAAACCCCGGTACTCCCTCCACACCCCGGCTCTCCCTACAGCCCCTCCGAAGATCCCACCCTGGCCCACAGGCCCCACTGGAGCTTCCCCTCCTCCATGCACACCAACCTCCCCCAGCCGCCCCCGCCAGGCCCGGCCGCCCCTCAGCGCCCCCCTCACGGCGCCAGGCCCCGAGCCCGACCCCCGTCAGCGCCGCTACCTGGTACTTGCTGAAGCCGCCGAGCTGCTCGGGGCCCACGTACTCCATGGTGGCGCTCCCGCTGTTCCCGCCCTTCGCAGTGCTACGGGCGCTCCCGGTGCCGGGGCTTCTCCCGCTGCTACCGCTGCTGTTCCCGGTGCCGCTCCCGCTGTTCCCGGTCCCGCTCCCGCTGCCGCCGAATCGGCCCATCCGGCCTAGCCGTGACGTCACCACACCCCAACCCGCCCCCGTGGCGCCCCCTGGCGGCCGGGAGGGCCCCACGCATGAGGGGACCAAAAAGAGCGGGAAAAAAAGAGCCCAGAAAACACATCCAGCCCTGCCCTGGGTCAGCGTGGAGCGATTCTCCGTTTCCTAGTACTCCAGGCCTGCTAAAAAGTCTCTCTCTGTCTCTCTTGGATCTCCTTTAGGTACCAATAAGGACTCAAAGGTATCCCTGTAACCATTCTCATCTCCCTAAGTCCTCATGGAGTCCGTGTGGGAAGAGACCCTAAAGCCCATCCAGTTCCACCCCCTGCTATGGGCAGGGACACTTCCACTATCCCAGGGTCCTGCAAGTCCCGTCCAACCTGGCCTTGGACACTTCCAGGGATTCAGAGGCAGCCACAGCTTCTCTGGGGAGGGAGAACAAGGGCAGGAAGAAGAGAGCAAAAGGAGGAAGGGAAATTAAGAGCAAAATCGGTGCTCTCAGAGCTCCCCACCTGCCCTTCCATCCCCATCCCAGCTCCTCCCAGCCAGGCACCCCAGCCCTGTCCCCCTCCTTCACCAGCCCCGTCTATCCCAGCGTGTGCAGCAGACAGACCCCACTGGACAGTTCCTGCTCCGCTTTACAGTCACACCCCAACACCAGCAGCTCTCCTCGGGAACCTGCAGGGTGGCAGACACTGGAAAAGGTTGATCAAATTCCTTGATTTTCGATCTTTTGCCACCAAAGTTCTGTGTGATTTGGACCTCTTGAGAATGTCTGCTGGGTATTTCTGCTGTGTGCCAAGCCAGAGTGAAGGAACCTCAGTTTAGCCCCTTACATGTAAATGTTCTGGGGTGTTACACAGGGTCACCGCACTCTCAGTCCCAGCTGGTGCAGCCTGGGAGAGCTGCTGCATCCCGGTGTCACTGGAAGGCACCGCATCCAAGAATTGTTGAGGTTGGAAAAGACCTTTAAGCAGTTTGTGCTCCTCCCTAGAGCAGGGCCTGCAAGGAAGGAGGTGCCAGACGTTCCCAGTGAGGGAGACTTTGGCCAAGGGGTCCTGGCAGAGACAGGGCAAGGTGCAGAGACCAGTCTGGCTGTGCTGCAGAGGGAGCTGGGACAGCTGGCACAGGTGAGGGACCCTGCACCCTCCTGATACCCCAGCCCAGGCCTGAGGCCATCCCCCCTTGCTACACTGGGTCCTCTCCACTGCACCCAGTTGTGGCACTGGGTTCCTCTACCCCAGTAGCTGCACTGGGACACTCCCCACACAGCCCAGGAGGTGACACCATGGCCAGGGACACCTCCACTCCCAGTCTGGCTGGGAGTCCAAATCCAGTCCAAATCCCCTCCCAGCCCAGCTGTCCCCAGTCCCTGGCATTCAGCCCTTGCAGCACACGCTCACACAGCCCAGCTCTGGCTTCTGTCACTGCCTCCGGGTCTGCTTGTCCAGGGCTGGGCTGGGCAGAGTTTGGGCCCGTTCCCCTTTTGTCCCACAGGTTCCAAGCTGAGCAGCTCCAGAGCACAGAACCTCGCTGGGATCAAATCAACCTTCTCAGCCCTCCGTGTGTGTGACAGGCCAGCCTTGGTTCCCAGTGCTGCCTCCCTCAGCACCTGCCACTGACACTGGTTTCCCTGGATGTTGTGGTTTGGGGCTTCCTGCCCTCTCTGCTGTCCCTGCAGACAGTGAAGCTGCTCCTGGAGCAGAGACCCTGAATGGAGCAGAGCCTCTGCTGCCACACCCCCATCTCCCAGACCCTTGCCCGGTGTTTTGCCACTCAGCAGGTTCAGCACAAAAGAAACAGACATCCACTTAAGGAATAGCTGTAATTTACTATAATGCAAAACTGCCAAGAATCACAAAAGGATGAGCTCAGCAATGAACATAATCATTATGACAAAAGATTGCAAACAGTGATTAAGAGACATCCGTCACCAGTTACTCCAAGACTTTACCATCTTCCAGATCAACACATCAGTTGGGGAGCCCCTGTCACAGTGAAGGAGTGGAGAGCCCCTCTCAGTAATTGGGAATTACTGTCATGAGTACACCTGCAGGCAACGAGGCTTCCAACTTCATGGTGGGAGCATCTTGTTCTTCTGTTGTTCAATAAGCAAGGTGGCATCACTTCTAGTGCAGGAACATCTGGTTTCATTCTCCTCTTTGGTTCCTCCCAGAGCCTGGCCATTGTTCAAGGGGGAACCAAGGGAGTTGTCTTTGATCCAACACCCCCAAACAAGGCCAGATGTTGGATTTTACGGTCTTGTCTGATTTCTCAATATGGAAAGGTAAATGCATGTTTCACTAATGAGAAAATTCATTGATTATATTGCTATTTATGCTGCATTAATGAGCAGATATATTTATCATATGGCTAATAATATTTCCCTAATGAGCAGATAAATATAAGATTTGGTTGAAAGGTTCATCTACAGGTGAACTTTGGCTCAGGGCCTAATGTTCAGACCTCAGGCAGGGCCTGTTTTTCAGGCCTTACTAATTCACCCAGTGCCACCCCCCTGTCCCCTGCCTGTCTGCAGCACACAGAGCTCAAGTCACCCCCAGCAGTGGATCCCCTGCACACAAAGGAGACACAGAGAAGCAGAGTCCAAATGAACTCCTTTATCAGCACAGCCGGCAAGGGATGAGGCTGGAGCAGCCCTTCAGCCAGCTCTCCAGGAGGGCTTGGCCCTGGCATTGCCAGCAGGGTTGCAGCACCTGCACAGCAAAAGCCCCCACAGCTCCCTGGGCCAGAGCCGGCTGGTGCCACCTCCTCCAGAGCACGGCTCCAGTGCCAACAGCCTGCCTGGACAGCTGCAGAAGGTGCTGGCACACAGCATTCTCTACATGGGCCAGTCCAAAGGCTTTTGCTCAGCAGGGAGGCCAAGGGCAGGAGCAGCTCCTGCTGGGGCTGAGGGCTGGAGGGAAGGGCAGCAGCCCCAGGCACCTGAGCAGGAGTGGCTGCCCTGGACAGACACACAGCACCTCCCAGACAGGGAGTGAAAGCACTGCCTGAGCCCCGGGGCGGTCCTGTCACTGCTTTCCTGAGCCCAGAGGCACAACAGCTCCTGCTGGGAGAACGGCCTCAGTTGATCCAGGAGGCTGCAGTGAGGAAGAGAAGGATGATGCCCAAAAGCCAAGCAGCCCAGCTTGCAGCCAGTGTGGAGCTGGCCTCAGGTCCCACAGCCCTTTCTCTGAGCAGGACACCTCCTTGCTGCAGGAAAACTGCCTCTGGGGCACTGGCCCTTCTTGTGTCATAGCAGCTGATCCGAGGGGTGCTTGCAGTGCTGCCTTTGCCCTGGCCCTGGCCCTCAGGCTCAGGCTTGGCCACGAGGCCAATGGCCCCAAGGAGGGGGTTTGGTTTGGCTTTAGGACAAAGCAGAGGGAAATGTTTATGGCAAGAAGGCAAGAGGATTCTGGATTTATCGTGAAGCGAGGGAGTTGCTGAGTGATGGCTGCTGTAACACGCCTAATTTTACCAGTGTTGGAAAGGATGGAAGTTTGACAGGTAAGTTTCACAGAAATATAGGTTTAATAGATGGCTCTCTGAATGTGGAAACTGAAAGCAGAGTAGAGATAGAAGCAAGTTTTTAGATGTTTAAGCTAGGGATTGTTGAGTTAGTTGTTACTGGACAAAGGTTAAGATGAGTTGGAAGGAGATTTTAAGGCTAGAGGAAAGGATATGTTGACCACAATCAAAAAGATGTTTTTACCAAGTAAACATAAATCTCAGGAAAACCATAAGTAAACAAAAACATATTTTTACCAAGTAGAAAAAAGGTCTAAGAATTTTTAACAGAAAAACAACTTTTAGCTTAAAATGTAACATACTAACTCAATGTGATTGGATCGTAGTAATCATATTATGGTACTCTTTATAGTTGTGATAGGCTATACGTAAATGGAAAGGTATTGATTGGTTATTATGTATTAAGATGCTCAGTAAAGAAAGTATAAAACGCATTGTAACCAGATCTAAAGCGGCCTCAGGCTTGCCTATAAGCTGATGCTGATGGATATAGGCATTGGCTCTGTTACCTACGACCCATGACTACTGTAACTTCAATCTATGAAATAAACAGCAGCCTTAAAAGAAATGCCTGGAGTCCTGTATCTCTCATTCAAGCTCCTACATACCAGATTTGGGAGCAATTGGATACCATTTCTTCATTGGGCTTGAAAGCATCATCATTGTAACTGCAATTTGTGGAGAGCCTTAAAAAATGTTCCTCTAAACTGCAAAACCATTGTGGTTCTTCCTCCACCTGAACATGGCCTAAGAATGTTCCAAGTGGAATAAGAAGGTCCAGCATTACAGTATGTCTTGAAGACGGTACATATGTTGTTCCCAATTACAAAAAAGCAGTTACTTGCAACAAGGCTGGAAAAAATATCAATGCTCAGCTCATCTGTCGCAATCTGCCTCCATCCCGTCACACCTTGTGGGCAATGGAAGACCAGCTCATGGTCTCCATCATGTCCCTGCATGGTGTTTGTGCAGACAGCATCACAAGGGACACTGTTCCCAGCACCCCAAAAAATGCTCTGCCAGGATGGTGTGAGGCTGCCTTGAAAATGAGCTCATATCAGACCAAGCAAATTCTTCCTTGAGCCTGTCCCTCAGGTCATCCAGAGCTTCTGCCATGGCGCTGCTCAGGAACTCAATGTCTGTGACCTCCTGGTGCTCAATGCCCTTCAGGTCACTTCTGGGCAAGCTGATCACCTCGGTCAGTTGCCTGCAAAATTCATCCAGCCAAAGAGAGACTTTGTCTTCTCTGTCTTTTCTGTCTTTGACAATTTGAGTTGATAAAGAAACAGCTGACAGGATGTTTCGATAGAGAAGGTTAAGGGAAGAATCTAAAAACTTCTCCAGCCTCCTGCTCTCATCTAAACAGTGACTCTTCACTCGTGTCTCAATGTAACTCTGAAAAATCTCTTTTGGAAACTCAAGGTACTGTTTGAAAAACTTTAAATACTTGGAATCCATGAAATACTTGAAATGCTTGAAATACTCAAAATTCTCTTGTTCTGCCAGGTATCTCAGGATGCAAACTTCCAGATTGGCTCTGTTGCCCTGGAAATCTGGGAAATTGCCCTGCATGTCCTCAGCAATGGCTTTAGCCGTCCTCTCATAGACCGCCTGGCAAAGAGCTGGGGCAATCTTGTCACAAAGGAAAGAAGCAGAAGTTGTGATGGAAGTGGCTCCTTGGCAGGAAATCTGGAAACATTGGAAGAAATCTTCTCTCTTCCTCCTCAGGTACTTGACTGGGTCATTTGCTTTTTGGAATGCTTCATGCATGGCTTTAAACCTCTCTGCTGCCTCTTTGCACAGACACAGAGACAAATCTATGCTGTACTCTCTGTTAAAACTGTATTTTGCATTGCTGGGGACAGAGTTCACACCTTCCTGTACTTCTTTGAGTATTTCATAAATCAAACTTCGACTGTAATCCTGTTTCTCCTGTTCCTTCTTATCAATGTTTGCCCTCACACTCGCTATGATGTTGTCTGTGATGTGCTGCAACTTGATCACATTGGGAATGCTCCAGGCAACTAAGATAAAGCCAAAATTCCTCATGATGTATTTCCCCTTGTCAAAAGAAAATTGTCGGCCTTTTGGAAATGACCTGATCCGTTCATGGAAACCTGGCTCCTTAAAGTGCTCTAGAAGGACATCTTCAATTTCTGCATCGATATCCACCCGTTCTGGAGGAGCAGCACGGGAGACTTCAGTAATCCACTTGTTCCAGAAAACAAAAAAATTGTCCTTCAGTTCTCTGTCACTGAGGCTCTTCCCTTTCAGAGTCACAGCCAGCTCCCTGCTCCTTCTCAGGAGCTCATCTTCATATTTAGACTTGGTTGCATCCAGTTTCCTCTGCTCCTTCTGTATCTCAATCAGATTCTGACATTTCTTTTTTGTTTCATGAAGAAGAGTGTCTTTTAGCTCTTTCAGCTTCAGCTCTGTGCTTGATTCCCACTGCACCAGTGTCTCACGGTCTTTGTCTTCCATGAAATACTTTTCCACTTCTTTCTTAATTGCATCACTTGTCTCCTGCACCAGCCCTTCAAGGTGTTCTCTGGTGACATTCTGCAAGTCCCCATTCCGAATTTTGTTGTCCAGTCTCATCTGTATGTCTAAGATGTGACTCCTCAGCCTCCAGGTCCACTGACTAAAGGCACTTTCCAGTTTCCTGTAGGCAGCAATCTCCAGGGAATTCTTGAAGCTGGAAACAAAGTTTTCATTCAGCAAAGCATTCCAGAGGTCACCAATCCGATCTTTCAGGCTGGAGAGCCTCAAAATGCTGCGCTGTGACTGCTTCTGGGCAGCCTGGAGGATTTTGCTCTTGAGTTGCTGGACATTCTGGCTGTAGGTGGGGTTGGATGGTGCCATTGGGGGGTTTCCTTCCCAGAGGGGAGCAAAGTAGTGAATGTGGGTGTTCACATCAAAGCCAATGACATCGCTGAAGGAGGAGATGTCACAGAATTCCTGCTCAGCAGCTACCACAGTCATTTCATCCAGCTTTTCCTGCAAACGCCTTTGTCCTTCCATGTTCTGCTCCTTGGCAGTTGCTTCTCCCACATTTTGGTGGACAAAGAGGCAGCTTGGGGAAAGATTGACTTTCTTCATCCTCAAGAAAGCCACCACAGCGGTCTGCAAAACATCTTGCATTTCTGATGGATTTTCCCCAAAGACATTGATCACAGTCAAGTTGCCAACACCAATGACAAAGGTGGCCAGCTCGTTGTCATGGTTCAGGGACTGTTTATTTGCCATCTCGGTGGCACGAAGTCCCTCTGTGTCAACCACCAGCACAAAATCAAAGCCCAAGTCCTGCTGCAGCTCCTCGTCCACTGGGATGAGCTGCATAAAGGCTCCGCGGGTGCATCTCCCCGCGCTGACATTGAACTGCAGACCAAACATGGCATTCAGCAGGGTGGACTTGCCCGTGCTCTGGATGCCGAGCACGGAGAGCACAAACACTCGTTTGTCCCCCAGCCTCTCAATTAAGCTGTCAAAGATTGCTCCCACCCAGCGCAAGGGCAGGTAAGAAGCATCCCCGTCCATCAGCTCCACGGGATATCCCAAAACCATCAGCTCTGCTGCAATTCCTGGCAGTTTGGCAATATTGTAATTCTTTATTTCCAATAATTCCTGAGCTTCATAGATCAGCCCTGCCTCTCTCAGAAGGTGCCCCAGGCCAATGGATGAATCATTGATTTCATCAGAGAGGGCATCCAAGCGACTCAGCAAATCAGTGTTAACACAGTTTTTTTCCTGGCTATTTTTCCTCCTCTGGATTTCAGACCATAACTCGTGATAGTCTCTTCTCAGTTCTTCAAGACAACCACAGGACAGCTCATCCATAAAGACCTTCATCCACTGCAGGAAGTATTTCTTGGTATCTGCTGGCTGGGCAAGGAGAAAGCCAAGGAATGATTTCATCAGTGGGTTGAGAGGAAAAGCTTGCTCAAGTTGCTTCCTTCTTAGTGCTTTCTTCTCATCTTCAATTTGGCTGCGATGATGCTCAATGCTCTTGTTCCCCTTCTCCTGCAAGCGCGTGAGTTCTTTGTCCTTTTTGCACCACTGGTTCCACAGTTTTCCTTGAAGCGGCAGCAGCTGGGATTTGATGTCAGACAGCTTCTCTTCCTTCAGAAGGTCCACCAGCTCCTTGGCCTTTGCTTTGGCTGTCACACACGCGGGTTGATCTGCATCCACAAGGAATCCATGCTGACGAGCTTTGTCCACACAGGCGTCCAGGCTGAAATGTGGATTAGACCCTTCCAGGAGATCCCTGATAATGTTGGTCAGCTGGTCCATCAGTTCTGCTTCGTTTCTGTTCTTCATCCCTATTTTTATGTTTTTGCTGGCTTGTCCACCTGCAATGTTCTCCTTTTCTGTGAGAAGACAAATCAAAGGCATTTGTGACTGCGACAGGCCCTGCAGAAGCTTTTTCCCCCTGCTGTCCAAGTGCTCCAACTCAGACACAAGAGCCACGTTGACAGCAGATATCTCCTGCAGGAACTGCAGCTGTGCTCCGTGATCCCTGGCGTCTCCATGCAGGTTACAGAAAGCCACGCAGCACTCAAAGGTGTCATCGGGGCTTCCGCGGGGTAAGTACCAGGCGATCTCCACCACCCCTTCCATCAGCAAACGTTCTCTGGTGCTGCCTCTGCAGTGGCGGTGGAAGAAAGTGTCGTGTCTGCGTCTGCTCAGCAGAGCGTTCAGGAGCTGAGACTTGGAAGAGGAGGCCGAGCTGCCAATGCGGACGAAGGACACGATGGGTGTCTGGGCCTGAAAGATGAGTTTGTTGTTGTAACTCTTTGTTCCAGCCTGCTCTCCTGACTTCTCTGCCTCTTTCCAGCTCCTTTGGATTTGGCTGAGGGCGTAGAGCGGGAACTCGATGCGGGAAGTGCAGGGGTTGGGCAGCAGCAGAGGCAGCGCCAGTTGGCAGAAGGCCAGCTTGGTTGCAAGGGTCTGTCTCAGGAAGTCATCAGCACAATGGAAAATGGCCATCTGCAGGTCCATGGGGTGCACATGGCTGTCCCTGCTTGCACATTCTGGCACTGTTTCTGTCAAATCATCAAAAAACTCTTCAAAGGAGTCTGAGTCTTGGTGCCCTTTTGCTGTGGTTTGTGAGAGGGTTGCAAGTCTTGGGTTGTTCTCATTTCTGCAAGTCAGGTACCTCACCTGGTAATCCACAATTAACAGCTTTTGCAAGAAGTAACATGGCAGTTCTGTGTCCTGGCTGGGCTGGCTGTCCTGCAGAGATATCTTGCAGATGGTGCGGAAATCTCCCATCCCCATTTTTCTTGGATAGTGACTTTCGAGTCCAAGGCGCTTCAGCAACTGGAGGAACTCCTGGTTTGATCCACTGATCAAGGAACACAAGTCCTGTTCCAGCCTCTCCCAGTCTTCGTCTACACTGTGATTTTGGAGGAGATTCTTTATCCGTGGGGACCACAAGCCTTTCATGTGATCTTCCATGAAAACTAAACGCTCCCTCTTCTGCTCAGGGGACAGCTCTCGACTTTCAGGTGTCACAGTCAGACCCGTCAGCAGAAGAGAGGCCTCAGCTCTGTCGGCATCTTGCTCCTTCAGGTTCACATACTCCTCCTGTGCCACTTCCATTTCCTTGGCCATGTACTGAATTTCTGCGTGTCCAAGGAGGTGCTGGAAAGTGCTGCTTTCCACCTGGTACCCTGTGCTGGTCACAATCAAGAGCACCAACAGTTCCATGTCCTTCTGAGCCCGTTCCTGGAGAGATTGGAGTAAGGAATAAATGGCAAGGCTGCTGGTCCAGGTGGCTTCTATCTTGGCTTCATGAATGGCAGAAGCAGAGCTTCCTGGAGCGTAGGTGACAGCATGGATGTTCTCCTTCATTTGCTGCAGTGTTTTGATGAGCTCTCCAAGCTCAGAGACTTTGGGAGATTTGGGCAGTGGATGCTCAGCCTTGTAGATCTGTTCCACATTGTTGGAGGACACTTTGTCTGTTCTTTTCAGGAGTTTCTGGAGTGCCTTCTTCTCCCAGGAGTGCCTTACCTCACACTCCAGCCTGAGGTAATCTTCATATTCCAGATGTTGCAGGGCTTCTCTGCACTTGATTCCCAGGATCTGCATCATCTTGGGCAGCCAGTATCCAGCATCCAGTCCTTCCTTCTCTAATTCCTCAGCCAGGAGCTGAGCCTTTGCATCCCCCTCTTGTACATCTTTCTCCTGTGAAGCCATGGCTGTGGAGGAAGAAAAGAGACTTTCCCTAAGGTGCTGTCAGAGGCCCCAGCCTCCTGGCAGAGGCTCTGAAGCAGCTGCAGCCCTGGGGATTGCTCCCAGTCGGCTGCTGGAGCCCAGGCAGGGATGCCACAAGAGCCAGGGTCTCCCTCCCAGCACACTGGATGTGCCTGTGCGTTTCCTGTCTGAAGGATCAACCCTGAAGCTGAGTGTGTATCCCAGAGACAGCAGAGACACACAGAGACAGACAGACACAGAGACGAACACACAGACAAACACACAGACACACAGCCACACACACTGACACAAAAACAGATGCACTCCCCCACACAGCCTGCCCTGGACAAGGTGCTGCCTTCACCATCACCCACATCCTCCCAGCAGAACTCCTCAATACACAAGTGCACACAGCCGGGGCCATTCCTGGTTTCCTGGAGCACTGGCACAGCCCCTGTGCCCATCCAACAGCCCTGCCTGCATCCTGCACCCTCTGCCCAGCCCCACGCCTGCCCTGCTTGCTGCCTGGCCCAGCCTGCTGCTCCCAGCACCTGCAGGCAGTGCTCACACGCTCCCCCCATGACACCCCACACTCCCCAGACACACTCCCCCCATGCCCGGCACGGCCACACGGGCTCTGAGCTCTGCTCCTGCTCCAGCTGCCGGCGCAGCCCCTCCCTGGCCCCACTCACGTCTCTGGCCAGGAGCTGCTTCCTGCCACACTCAGGGGGCCCAGCCCAGGGCAGGGCCAAAATCCACCTTGTCCCTGCCCACAGCTGTGCCTGGGCCATCCTGGTGGCCCATCAGGAGAGACTGGAGACTTTGGCAGCCCACTCGGAGAGGTGCCCTCCGTGATCTGCTGCTCATTACCACAGAGGGTCTCGTCAGCCAAGTGCCCATTGGTGGCCATCTCGGCCACAGCCACCACGGAGGCATTGAGCTTAAAATCTCTGGTGACAGGAGGAGAAGTACCAGCAAACCTTCAATTGGTCACTTAAACCTTTGGGGTTTCTGACACTGTCACATAACCCTGAAAATTGTCCCAGTCTCAGTTCACTTGGATATTGTCGAGATGTATTCCTTGCAAAACATCCTTCTCAGCATTCAGCTTCTGCCCCACCAAGGCCACCAGACTCTTACCAGCACAGGTATTGATCCCAGGGGCTTGGACTCAAGTAGAGATCCAAGGGCTCCTGCACCCTTCCAGAGCCTTCAGGGGCAACTTTCCCTTGGGGATCCCTTCAGATTTGGGCAATCTCAGCAAGGGCTGTGGGCTCTGATTCCCCTCACCCACCTCACAGCAGATGCTCCCGTGGCTCCCAGCCTTGGATTCTCAGCAGATACCAGCAGCTGAGGGCCCCAGCTCAGGGGACACAGCACAGTGGCAGTGGCAGGCCTGGGACACACAGTGGGGTGTGGAGAAGAAGATAGGAACCGCTTGAAAACTCAGGAAGAAGAGCACCAGGAAGGAAAGGAAGTCGTAAAGGAGAAGAGCAGTCAGGAGAAGGAAACCAATGAGCATGGCAGATTCCTTCCAGGGAGCACTGAAGGCCAATTCTTCTCCTCCACTGTGGAAAGCAGAAGCAGGAAAAGCCACTGGCTCGAGATAAGGGCAGTTCAGCAGCAGAGGAAAGCTGGGCGTGCTTCCAGAGCACAGGAGGGACTTTGGGCACCGATTGTTTCCTTTGGGCACACGTCCAGCTGCTCCCTGGGCAGCAGAGCCTCAGTGTGGGACAGCTGCTCAGGAAGGGAACTGCTGCCTCAGGATCACTGCTGGAGCTTTGTCCACTTGAGCCACTTGTCCCAGCCCTGCCCCTCCCAAATTCTCTCCCACTGGAGCACTCCCAGCGCTGGTTCCGTCTCTGGAGTCGGGGGCTGCCCTGGACAACATTAACTCCAGCCCAGCCACACCCCGAACCACCCCCTTGGTAGTCCCTGCACAGCTTCCCATTGCTGCAGGAATAGGGAAAAAGCCCTATGTGACTGTGTCAGTGCCCGCAGAGAGGCACTAAGCACATTCAGGGCATAACTCAGGATTGAGTTCCTGCTTGGAAGCAACCAAGGGAAGCAGCAAGGCTGGCAGCAGGACCTGCCAGAGGAATGCTGGTACCCCATTTCACAGGAACAGCCCCCCGAGAGTGTTTTCCCCAGCCCTGCCCCAGGGAAAGGGGCTCTGGGAACACTGCTGCCTTTGAGGGGCTGTGCCAGGGACCAGAGTGCTCCGGGTCGTGACTTTGAGACTGTAAGAGAGGAGAATCCCACCCTCCCTGCATGGGGAGGAAGAGGAAGAACTGAGCCCCTGGGCTTGGGAACAGAGCACGATGTGCCCTGCCTGCCCCTCATCACCACGGAGCTGCCCTGCTCCCCAAGGAGCAGCTCGGGGGCCAGGAACCCCCCCAGCGTCAGTCCCATGGCTCCTGCCTTCAGGGGAGCGCAGCCATCCGGCCCCACCTCTGACCCCGGCCCCCCCGTCCCAGCTCAGCCCCGCAGCGCACACGGCTCCCCCGAGCTCCCCCTAAGCGGCTGCCAGCAAAGGCGGCTTCCTGCAGCCCACGGAGGAGCAGACACCGCCCGCTCGCTGCCCTCACACCCCTCTTCTCCTGCCCTGCCATCTCCCCAGCCGTGGCAAAACAACAATGAACAGGAGGCAGGAGAGCGACAGGATCCCGCTCCCTGCTGCTGCGCCCCACAGCTCCTCCCCAGGGCCCTACCTTTCCCTCCGTGCCCCGCAGCTCCCGGGATGGGAAAAGCCCAGCACAGCCCCTCTTTATGCAGCCCTGGCTCTCCGGTGGGTGCGGCTTCCCCTGCTCCACAAGCAGCGGGGTATTTCCAATAAATCAGGCTTTTTCTGCAGCAGAGTTGTGAAAGTGAAACCACTCTTTGGAGTCAGCTTTTCAGAACTAGAGCCCAATCTCCTCCCCAGCCTCTGGCTCACAACCAGCTCTCAGCTCTTTGCACCTTGAACTGCTGTGCTGGTTGGTACCTGGAGGGCAGGTCAGCCTCTCAGCCCTTCCTGGGGCTGCTGCTCCATCAGGAAAAGGAGCAGGGGGAGCACAGCAGCATTGTTATAAATATCTTTATGCATAAATTCATCTTCCAGAAGTTTTTTTACTGTTACATCATGCAGAAGTTTGCTTCAGCAGTGATAAAATTGTAGTGATTGTGGTGGTGCATTCCCCCACCTCCCTCTTTTCCAGGCTGCAGTGGGATCTGAGAAAATCCTTGTTAGGCCTTGGCCTTGGGAACACCACCTGGGCTCAGCTCTTCCTGAGCTTATCAGAAACACTGCCTGCTCCCAGGAACTGCTGACAGGCTCCTGCTTTTCTTATGAGCAGCCTTGGAAAAGATTCCTCTGGCCTGAATGGCAAAGCATCCCTGTTCCCACACTTTCAAAGAAAGAGCTGACTGAATCTCTGGCCAGGATGAAACCTTCTTGTGACTGAAGCCCGCTCTCTTGTGACCCTATAAACAGCACTCCAAAATGAGACCCTTGTGAGCTCTCCTGGAACCACACTGGGCGGCCACCAGCCCACTCCAGCCTCACAGCTCATCCCCAGGGCCCTACCTTCTCTCTCCACAGCCCCACAGCTCCTGGGATGGGAGAAGTCCAGCCAAGCTCACCGAGCCCCGACTCTTTTGGGGGGAGCTGTTTCCCCTTTTATGGGGGCAGTGGGGGAGCAACCACTGCATTCCTGTGAGTCATATGGTTTCCTGCACCAGTGTGAAAATGAAACTGCTGCTGCCTGCTTTGGGGTGAAAAATGTTTTTGGTGAGAGGTGGACTTGAGGATGTTGGAGGTTTTTTCCAACCTTAATGATTCTGCTTTTCCATGGAAGGCAGCAGGAGCTGGGCAGAGCCTGGGGCTCCTGGCTGGAAACCAACCACCCTGCTCCCCTTGGCCTGGATCATGGAATCCCAGAACTGGACATCCTGTGCCAAGGCCTCTCCATCCTTCCAGGGAGGAACTCCTGCCCAATATCCCCTCCATCCCTGGAGTGGATGGAAGCAGATATTGGGCAGTGGGAAGACATTCCCTGTGTCCTGGCCTTCCATGCCATGTCCCCAGTCCCTCTCCAGCTCTCCTGGAGCCCCTTTGGGCCCTGCCAGGGGCTCTGAACTCTCCCTGGAGCCTTCTCTTCTCCAGGTGAGCACTGCCAGCTCTGAGGAGAGGAGGGATGGGGGGAGATGCCTGTTGGGGCCATCACATCAGCTCTGTGCTCTGAACAACCCAGGGACACCAGAGACAACCTCCAGCCACCAGCCCTGAGCTTCTACAGGCTGGGGAGATTCCCTGGGCTGGAGAAAGGCCAAAAGAAGGAAGATGGGAAACAGGGACCCCCAGCACAGCTCCTGCAGCCAGAGCCATCCTGCCAAACCCACAGAGGATCCATTAATGACACCCAGGGGACAACAAGGTCCAGTCCCTCGGCTCAGGGGTTGCCACCAGCAGCTCCCATCGTGTTTTCCAGCACAGGAAGAAGGCACAGAGGTGCCAGCACCCAGGATCTGGGGGGCCAGGCCATGGGCCAGGCTGCTCCCAAAATCTCCCTCTTGGCATAGAAGAAACCTTGATGCTCTTTGAGGGAGGTTTATCTCAGCATTGGCACAAGGCTGTGGGACCCCCTGGAGCTGGAAGCAGGAGGGAAATGTCCTGGGTTTGGGGCAAGAGGGATTAAAGGAACACCAGGAACAAGGTATTCTTGTAGGAAATTATACAAAATTTTGTGTAACTTTAGTCAGGGATTCTGTTCACCTTTGCCCTGCAGGAAAAGGAGCTGAAGTTCCTTTTCAAAGGACTGCTTTAGCGCTGGAGGCCTGAGGAGCTTAACATCTCAACAAACTGGGAGAAGCACAGAAGATACACAAAGGATAAGGACCAGCAAGGAACATCAACTCCACACAACACCCCTGGCATGGTCAGATATACCTGGTCCAGAAAAGACTGATAAGAGAACCAAGGAATGAGGACCAAATTGGCATTGGATAATCTGGACCCAAAACCAAATACCAGCAACAGCATAACTTGGGACCAATGAACACTGAACCAAGGAATTTCTATGGAGTTTGGCTGTATAAAGTTTGGGGGGAAAAAACTACTGAAGATCATGTGTGATGGGATGATTTTTGATGCACAAGCCAGGCTATGTGTGGGTGAAAAAATTTCTGTTGCAAATCCTGGCCAGAACAGCATCCTAACCATAATGGAGTTATGCCTTGATTCTCTAAAACGAAGAACGTTGTTGGAGAGCTTTTGTTTTTCCCTCAGGGTTGGTGATATTCCCAGGTGTTGCAGCAGTCTGAGCACAGAGCCAGCAGTGGGGCACACCCATTTGTTTGGGTGTGGAAATGCACTGCTGCAGTACTCCAGGACACGATTGCTTACAAACAATCTAAAAAGCTGTAAATGGACAATTAACCCCAATATGCAAATGGACCAAAACTTATAAAAGTGTGAGACCTTGTGACCAGCCATCCATTTTGGGACCATTTTGGGTCCTCCTTGGGTGTAGCCCTGGCCAGGCTCTTGTACAGCCCAAGGTGTACCTGAAAGGCCTTTTAATAAATACCTAATTTATTCTCTTAGCTCTGTCCAGTCTCTGTTCCAGCTCAGCCTTCCCAACGCATCAAAGTTCCCCCAATCCAGGTACTATTTGGTTTGACAGTACTTCTGTCACTCCCCTCACCTGCTTGGTGTGACAAGGGAAGGCTCCTGGCCACCCACAAAAGGTGGGTGGAACCAGCAGGGATTTATACCCCCCTTGTCTGGGCAATTCAGTCAAATCAATCTGCCAATGTTCACCCAGAACATTTCCAGATTTTATGACTCCCAGCATTATTTTGTCAGCCTTGCTAGGGTTGCTTCTTTAACAAACTGCACTTTGTTGGATTCTTAATTGCACAGTCTGAGCCATTTGAGACCCAATCAGAGATTTTTGCCAACGTTTCAAAAGTTTTTCAGCACTCCAATGAGTTCCTTGGTGTTTGTGGTTCCCTGTTTCACACAAGATCAGTTCTAGGACTACTTTCTACCTGGTTGGGGTAACTGCCCAGCCTCGTGGATCAAATTTTGCTTCTAAGCTTCTGCTGTCCTTATCAGCTCCAGCACCAGGCAGGTTCTGGGTTTTTCAGGGGGGGTCACAGTGATCTCAGGGCTCTTCCAGCACTATTCCTGCATGTGTTCCTCAGTCCCAGCTGCTTTGTCCTCACACGCCATCTCCTCTGCTCCCACAGGCTCCGGGACATCCGCAGGGACATCATCTTCACTCTGGGGAGAGGGGGGAAGGTGACACTGTTAGAAATAACTATGGAGTTGTTGGCTTTCACTATTATATTGGCTTTTGCTAATTATTTTGATATACCACAGTTTGTAATCAACTTTGAACTACTTTTGATATAGTATAATTTGTTCACGTTTTATGGTTAACACCCTAATCCTTGTGTAGATTGTATATCTTAGTGTGATAAACATATTCTAGTTTTGGATCTTGCAAAATATTAAAATAGAGACTATGTCCTGTTTACTACAACATTAACTTTTGCAGAAGTAATTGTAGTTATGAAATAATAACTGATGACTTTATTTTTGTAATTTACTGACAATACTGAAATGGCTAATGCTGATTGAACGTGCTTGTAAAAATGGTTAAAATGTATGATAACACTGAAGAGAACCAGGCAAATAACACTGAAAGAGCAAGGAGGAATCCACGACTGACTCTTCAGCTATCAATAACTGTCAAACCACAGACCAGGGGGCCTCGTGAAGAAATAAAATACAAGACTCTCAAAATCACATCTGCATTGTGGCACGTACTCTAATAAGAGGTCAAGGGTAGAACTAAGCTAAAGAATTCCCAGAACATGTAAACTCAAAGGATTGTTTGACTCTGTATAATCTTCATGAATATGCATTTGACCAATGCAAGAAAAGGTATCTAAGAAGAGTCATTTTAGTTAACTGTGTACATCTGGCTCTGGCTGTGCACCCAGCACTGTTAATTTTGTTTTATCCCTTATTATCGGGATTGTACAAGAGTGATGGGACCACTGAGAGACATTTAAAGCATCATTTATTGCTGCAGTCTCATGGAAGGGTGAGAACATCTTTGGGCCTTTGCAGACACATGGTAATATTTCTTAGGTTTTGTTGTTTCATTGGTTTGTTAAGTTTATGTCACCCTGTTCAGCCCCATTCACCATATATGCACACCTCCTACAATCTTCTTCCTTCCCTTGAACCCCATTGGGTAATTTTGCTGCACTGTTCCACCCCTGTTATCCCATTAGTGCCCCCAGTTCATATTTACCCCTCTGCACCACTTTTTCCTATTCCTATTGGACCCTGACTCTCAGAACCACCCAATTTGTCACATTTATAACCCTGTGCCCTTAGACCCCTCCTCGCTCTTCTCCCTGCATTTTATTCAAGGCTGCTGCATCCCTAAACCTCTACTCTGTGTCCCTGGACCCCTTTGCTATTCCTGCCTGTGCTCCTGAATAAACAGCTTTTGGATCTTCAAAGGAGAAGCCCATCCCTTGGCTCAGCCATCGGCCATTTTGTAGCAGCGCCTCAGAGACGCCAGTCGCTCTCTAGAACCAGGCATCGCTCTCAAGGCGCTACAAGCTCCATCTGCTAATAATTCATCACTCTGCCCTGCTTCTAATCTTCTTGCTACCGCTTAATCAATAAATATTGCTTCTATTCTAAACTCTTAATCATTATATATACATATTGCTTCTATCCTTCTAACTAAATTCTTAACCCTTTTAATTCTTTTAACCCCTTGATTCAGTTTGACACTGGCCAAAGCCAGGCACCCACATAAAAAAACTATTCACTCATTCTCCTCTGCTATACATGAGCAGAGGAGAGGGAAAGAAAAAAACCTGAAGAGCGCATGAGGTGAGATAAGGATTAGGAGAAAACACTAAAGGCAAAACTGGCTTAAACAGTACAAAGATGATGTACTAACATAATTAAAGGAGGACTATGAGAACTAAAAGAAACCTTTAGAACGCAATTTTTCCTCTCTCCAGCCCCTTCTTTCTCGTCACCGTCCGCACAGAAAGACAAACCATGGGACTCTTTAGTCAGTTGGTTATTCCTAAAAATCTTCCTTTAGTTTCCTTAGGGAAAGGAGTTTCTTTTTTCTGCTGTGCCATGTGATCCTTTCGCCAGGAGACACTTCTCTCTAAACTTTTCCAGCATGTTTTTAATTTTCACAAATAGCAGTCCCCCCTATCCTGCTGCAACATGGGTCCCTCCCACAGGCAAACAGTCTTCCCACAACTGTTTTTTCATGGGTCATTACTTCAGGGGGTGTAATCTTTTAAGGACCAGCTGTTCTACTTTGGAAGCAAAGGTCTCCTCAGTCTGTTTGGGTTTCCCACTAGATGACAGTTTTTCAGCATCCACCCGCTCCAGGGTGAGCACTTTTGATCATGGGCTGCCAGTGGATGCCTCCAGGCACTTCATGAATTACAGGGAAAAACACTTGGTTGTATTATAGTCCTCCCCATGGCTAGCAGAAGAATCTTAGCTCAGACATTTGGAGCACCACCTCCCCTCCTTCCCTTTCACTGACCTTAGTGTCACCATGTTCTTCTCTTCATGTCTCTTCACCTTTTCCTTTTCTGTGACTTCAAAGAAAATTCTCGTCCATATGTTTGTTTGTTTTCAAGCTCTATTAATTGAAAAGTTCTTACAGGGCTTTGCAGCACTGAAAGGTTGATCTTGTCTAGGCTCCATGTCGAGGAATGCCCCTCGCTGTTGGACACATGGTCCCCTCTACTGCCACACAGCAGCTGGCTCCATTCAGCGCCTCTCTCATGCAGGGCACCAAAAAGGAGAAGCTGCTGCCTCTGCCCCTGCCCTTCTGCCCGCAGCACAGCTGGTCAAAAGTGGTCAAGCAGGCACAGTTCGCTGCAGACCGTGCCGAGACAGCCCCGGCTGCATGGGCGCTCTGGGCACTGACCCCGGCTGCATGGTCCCAGCTGTGGGCCACTCGTGGTGCTGGAATGGCCCGGGATGGCCGCCTCGCAGACCCTTGGAAGAGAAGAAAGACGACGTGCACGGTTTTTTTCCTTTTCACATATGTCATCACAGAGGCATTACCAACTTCTCTAATTGGGCTAGCAATATGGCTATTGTCAGAGCCTTCAGGGATTGACTCTGCTGGCATAGTAGAAGCTTCGAGCAGCTTTTTTCTCTGTGGCTTCTCCTGTCCCCACTAAAAGCCAGCCTGTGTTAAAGTAAAATCTCCCCCGTTCCCAAACTCCAGGTTCCCCTGCAGCCTCCGCCGTCATCCCAGGTCTCACTGCAGCACCAAGCCCCGTCCCCAAACCCCTGGGTGTCACTGCAAACCCACCAAACCCTGGGGCTCACTGCACCTCCCACCCCTTCGAAACACGGGATTCTGCTCTCAGCATTCCCGCAAAATCCTGTGCATCGCTCCAAACCCCCCACCCCAAAACCCCAGATCTCACTGCAAACCCTCCCACAACTCCGACCGCCCTACAGTTCCCCCTCGCTCCCTTTCAATCTCGGGGTTCACTGCGGCCCCTCCCTCTGCCCCAAACCCCGGGACTCCCTCCACACCCCGGTTCTCCCTACAGCCCCTCCGAAGATCCCACCCTGGCCCACAGGCCCCACTGGAGCTTCCCCTCCTCCATGCACACCAACCTCCCCCAGCCGCCCCCGCCAGGCCCGGCCGCCCCTCAGCGCCCCCCTCACGGCGCCAGGCCCCGAGCCCGACCCCCGTCAGCGCCGCTACCTGGTACTTGCTGAAGCCGCCGAGCTGCTCGGGGCCCACGTACTCCATGGTGGCGCTCCCGCTGTTCCCGCCCTTCGCAGTGCTACGGGCGCTCCCGGTGCCGGGGCTTCTCCCGCTGCTACCGCTGCTGTTCCCGGTGCCGCTCCCGCTGTTCCCGGCCGCTCCCGCTGCCGCCGAATCGGCCCATCCGGCCTATCCGTGACGTCACCACACCCCAACCCGCCCCCGTGGCGCCCCCTGGCGGCCGGGAGGGCCCCACGCATGAGGGGAGCAAAAAGAGCGGGAAAAAAAGAGCCCAGAAAACACATCTAGCCCTGCCCTGGGTCAGCGTGGAGCGATTCTCCGTTTCCTAGTACTCCAGGCCTGCTAAAAAGTCTCTCTCTGTCTCTCTTGGATCTCCTTTAGGTACCAATAAGGACTCAAAGGTATCCCTGTAACCATTCTCATCTCCCTAAGTCCTCATGGAGTCCGTGTTGGAAGAGACCCTAAAGCCCATCCAGTTCCACCCTCTGCCATGGGCAGGGACACTTCCACTATCCCAGGGTCCTGCAAGTCCCGTCCAACCTGGCCTTGGACACTTCCAGGGATTCAGAGGCAGCAACAGCTTCTCTGGGGAGGGAGAACAAGGGCAGGAAGAAGAGAGCAAAAGGAGGAAGGGAAATTAAGAGCAAAATTGCTGCTCTCAGAGCTCCCCACGTGCCCTTCCATCCCCATCCCAGCTCCTCCCAGCCAGGCACCCCAGCCCTGTCCCCCTCCTTCACCAGCCCCGTCTCTCCCAGCGTGTGCAGCAGACAGACCCCACTGGACAGTTCCTGCTCCGCTTTACAGTCACACCCCAACACCAGCAGCTCTCCTCGGGACCTGCAGGGTGGCAGACACTGGAAAAGGTTGATCAAATTCCTTGATTTTCGATCTTTTGCCACCAAAGTTCTGTGTGATTTGGACCTCTTGAGAATGTCTGGTGGGTATTTCTGCTGTGTCCCAAGCCAGATTAAAGGAACCTCAGTTTAGCCCCTTACATGTAAATGTTCTGGGGTGTTAAACAGGGTCACCGCACTCTCAGTCCCAGCTGGTGCAGCCTGGGAGAGCTGCTGCATCCCGGTGTCACTGGAAGGCACCACATCCAAGAATTGTTGAGGTTGGAAAAGACCTTTAAGCTGTTTGTGCTCCTCCCTAGAGCAGGGCCTGCAAGGAAGGAGGTGCCAGAGGATCCCAGTGAGGGAGACTTTGGCCAAGGGGTCCTGGCAGAGACAGGGAAAGGTGCAGAGACCAGTCTGGCTGTGCTGCAGAGGGAGCTGGGACAGCTGGCACAGGTGAGGGACCCTGCACCCTCCTGATACCCCAGCCCAGGCCTGAGGCCATCCCCCCTTGCTACACTGGGTCCTCTCCACTGCACCCAGTTGTGGCACTGGGTTCCTCTACCCAGTAGCTGCACTGGGACACTCCCCACACAGCCCAGGAGGTGACACCATGGCCAGGGACACCTCACTCCCAGTCTGGCTGGGAGTCCAAATCCAGTCCAAATCCCCTCCCAGCCCAGCTGTCCCCAGTCCCTGGCACTCAGCCCTTGCAGCACACGCTCACACGACCCAGCTCTGGCTTCTGTCACTGCCTCCGGGTCTGCTTGGCCAGGGCTGGGCTGGGCAGAGTTTGGGCCCGTTCCCCTTTTGTCCCACAGGTTCCAAGCTGAGCAGCTCCAGAGCACAGAACTCCCTGGGATCAAATCAACCTTCTCAGCCCCGTGTGTGTGACAGGCCAGCCTTGGTTCCCAGCGCTGCCTCCCTCAGCACCTGCCACTGACATTGGTTTCCCTGGATGTTGTGGTTTGGGGTTTCCTGCCCTCTCTGCTGTCCCTGCAGACAGTGAAGCTGCTCCTGGAGCAGAGACCCTGAATGGAGCAGAGCCTCTGCTGCCACACCCCCATCTCCCAGACCCTTGCCCGGTGTTTTGCCACTCAGCAGGTTCAGCACAAAAGAAACAGGCATCCACTTAAGGAATAGCTGTAATTTACTATAATGCAAAACTGCCAAGAATCACAAAAGGATGAGCTCAGCAATGAACATAATCATTATGACAAAAGATTGCAAACAGTGATTAAGAGACATCCGTCACCAGTTACTCCAAGACTTTACCATCTTCCAGATCAACACATCAGTTGGGGAGCCCCTGTCACAGTGAAGGAGTGGAGAGCCCCTCTCAGTAATTGGGAATTACTGTCATGAGTACACCTGCAGGCAACGAGGCTTCCAACTTCATGGTGGAGCATCTTGTTCTTCTGTTGTTCAATAAGCAAGGTGGCATCACTTCTAGTGCAGGAACATCTGGTTTCATTCTCCTCTTTGGTTCCTCCCAGAGCCTGGCCATTGTTCAAGGGGGAACCAAGGGAGTTGTCTTTGATCCAACACCCCCAAACAAGGCCAGATGTTGGATTTTACGGTCTTGTCTGATTTCTCAATATGGAAAGGTAAATGCATGTTTCACTAATGAGAAAATTCATTGATTATATTGCTATTTATGCTGCATTAATGAGCAGATATATTTATCATATGGCTAATAATATTTCCCTAATGAGCAGATAAATATAAGATTTGGTTGAAAGGTTCATCTACAGGTCAGCTTTGGCTCAGGCCTAATGTTCAGGCCTCAGGCAGGGCCTGTTTTCAGGCCTTACTAATTCACCCAGTGCCACCCCCCTGTCCCCTGCCTGTCTGCAGCACACAGAGCTCAAGTCACCCCAGCAGTGGATCCCCTGCACACAAAGGAGACAGAGAGCAGAGTCCAAATAACTCCTTTATCAGCAGAGCCGGCAGGGAGGAGGCTGGAGCAGCCCTTCAGCCAGCTCTCCAGGAGGGCTTGGCCCTGGCATTGCCAGCAGGGTTGCAGCACCTGCACAGCAAAAGCCCCCACAGCTCCCTGGGCCAGAGCCGGCTGGT
Source organism: Acrocephalus arundinaceus (assembly GCA_021534815.1). NCBI lineage: Eukaryota > Metazoa > Chordata > Aves > Passeriformes > Sylviidae > Acrocephalus > Acrocephalus arundinaceus. Next base: position 105,946 of record JAJEOU010000667.1, read on the forward strand.
GCCACCTCCTCCAGAGCACGGCTCCAGTGCCAACAGCCTGCCTGGACAGCTGCAGAAGGTGCTGGCACACAGCATTCTCACATGGGCCAGTCCAAAGGCTTTTGCTCAGCAGGGAGGCCAAGGGCAGGAGCAGCTCCTGCGGGCTGAGGGCTGGAGGGAAGGGCAGCAGCCCCAGGCACCTGAGCAGGAGCGGCTGCCCTGGACAGACACACAGCACCTCCCAGACAGGGAGTGAAAGCACTGCCTGAGCCC